>OX465272.1:5957180-6518493 GCA_949987775.1 Aproaerema taeniolella | reverse complement strand
AACCCTAAGAACATAGAATGATTTGAAGAAAAAATAGTAAACTTATAGGATCTTTATAGAAACAAACAATCATTAGAATTTCGTACATCTGTCTGGCTATAGGTTAATATATATATACCTAACTTAGGTTAAAATAGGCATGTTATTTTCTGGAATATTGACTGATTGAGAGCTATTTACAAATTGGTACAAGTTTTATAAACATCAGATGGCGGGAAGAGAAAATATTTTCATTTTTACGAATTATACTCGGACAAAGTCTTGCTGACGACAGCGGTAATTCTTCAATAAATTTGTAACGAGACAAGATATTGAGTAACGGTTTTTTGCGCAAAACGTGTAAATGATTGCGTGACAATATGTATATAAATAAAAACTTCCATTTCCTTACACACTGTTCAAAAAATTTCTTTAATACAAAAAAACACTTTATATATATTTATTCCAGTTTTTTTTAAATCTTATATTTATTTTAGGGCGCTTTTTTATTTTTTTTAGAATAAATAAATTAATTTCCTGTCGATTGACACCTTCATTATGCAAATCGGAGCATCCATTCAGGATTGAGAATTTTTTTAAAAAAAAATCGAGTAAGTGGCGCCATCTCTGTTCCAAATGGGGGAATCTCGTTTATCCTCGGGTCAAATATTTTATTATGGTCCCTTCTATCAATTTGCAAAGTGGCTTGTTCCTATCATAAAATGCAGCTTGGTTTCCATAACAACTAGGACTAATAGGCGTTTTCTGGGTTAACTCACTCCATCGTCGACCTTATCTATGACCTGGTCAAGATTGAGGTCAAGAGTTAACCCATCTTATAATAAAAAAATAAATACTAAAAGTGCTAAACGCCGCTAAAGAAGTTTTCACTTCAAAAATTTACAAAGCCTGGCTCATCGCAAAGTTGCTTGCCTATGTGTTTTTTACAAGACGTACTTCGGAAAGTGTGCACAGGAATACATGAGCTCATTCCACCTGCCCCTTTCTTCTACCGGACGTCTAGTTGCACTGCGGGGTATCACCCTTATCTTTTCAAAACACTGAGCGCTTTTCATCATCTTTTATATTGTGCACTGCTAAGGAATGGAATTATCTGCCTGTGTCTGTAGTTCCGCGCTCATATAGTTCGAATCTCTTTAAAGTTCGAGTGAATAGGCCTCGTCTGAGTGAGCTTGCTGCATCCTCGACCGCACGACCCGACACGACCTTCTCTTTCATTTGCTCCGCCTAGGTCTACCTCTCTTTTCCTTCAATCTTTTCCCTCTATGATGTTTTTTATAAAGCGGTCTTGTCGTATCAAATGCCCAATCGTCTGCCCTCTTCTGTTCTCAATGGTTCTCAACAAACATTGACTTTAAATTAGTTTCTTACCATGAAACTGAACAACTTACCATAAGGAACCCGAGATTCTCAAAAACAAATTTTATTGATAACGATCTGACCCAAAATAAAGGTAAACACACACTCACTCCCCAAAGCTGACGTCACAGGTTCTACCCGCGACCGGAGTGTCAACAGTGTGGCCACACCTTAATGATATTGGTCTGCAAACATCACATCACGTTTGCGATGCATGAATATACAGTAATAGTACTTCAAATAACTCTAAACTAAAAATAACTCTAAAATTAAAAAAAAATATCACCCTCACATTCGATTGCTTATAACATTTAAACGGCTGAACCAATTTTGATCAAATATAGCTAAGAACCATCTCGATTACGTCAGCTTTCAAACAAAAAAACCACATCGAATTGGGTCCAATCGTTTAGCAGCTACAATGCCACAGACAGACACACAGATATACAAATACACACGTCATACTTATAACGCTAAAAATTGTAAACTATACACGCTGGACTGGGAGTGAAAGAAAAATTTAGAATGTACCAACGGCCAACTCTTCCTAGGCATATATTAGAAGGCGGTAAGTGAGACGCGAGGGTTTTGCTGTATCGTGGGTGAAAGGCTGACAACCTCTCACCACCATACTCATGTTCCATCTGATAACCCTCAGAATGGATGTCAAATGTGGCGTCAAGTGATTATATGTTGAACTGCATGACGTTCTGCCTACCCCGAATGGGATTATAGGCGTGATGGATGGAACAAAGTCCCGGGCGGAAACTTAATTTATTAATAAATGAGTCTTGAGAAAAAAATACACAGATTTCAGATTAAAAAAAAAATTAGTCGTGTCTTTGTATATGGTGTACTAGTAAAGTATATGGTATAGTATACGAAGACTATACTGTAAATTATTGGTCCTGGTAAAGGAAAATGTTTGGAAAATTCCCCTATATCGAGACGAGAGTACCTATTTTTAGAA
This sequence comes from Aproaerema taeniolella, assembly GCA_949987775.1. Classification (NCBI taxonomy): domain Eukaryota; kingdom Metazoa; phylum Arthropoda; class Insecta; order Lepidoptera; family Gelechiidae; genus Aproaerema; species Aproaerema taeniolella. Next base: position 6,516,164 of record OX465272.1, on the reverse strand, counting down.
TTTTTCACGTACCTCTTGAAATATAATACTCCACTAATTTTTTTATAGTGTAGTAATTTCTTTTCCCACGCGACTTCGTTTCCGTGGGAATTCAGAAAAATTATGTACCTTTTAATGTATTGCTCTGTTTTTTTTTTTAAATAATAGTTGCCTCTGGACCACAATCTAGCACAAGTGCGAAGAAGCTCACCCAGAAGAAGCCAGAAGATTCAAGTTACATGAGCTCGGAAATAAAGACGCAGGCAAAGAATGGGCTATGTACGACATTTTAAAAATATTTTTTATTTCGTTTAATTTTTTATTTAACATAAAGGAATAAGGTCCCGTTTCCTAAAAAAAATATATAAAAAAATCTATCTTTTGAAATAAAAATATAATAATTAAAAGAATCTCAGTAGGGTAAACTAATCATAAATACGGCATTGTACAATCGTGTCTTTGCCAAGCTGTCATGTCAATAAAAAAAAAAAACATAACCTATTTCATTTTGTATTTGGTTGTTTATTTTTGAGTTTTATTTTTGCTTTTGGTTAATTTTTTCTGAAGTCTTTTACTCATACCGCATACCGGATTACGATTTAACTTTGCACGGACTTGTAGTGCTAGATTTTGACTGATTTTCTCACGACTTCACCTTATTCATACCGGACTCCGAGAACTGCTTCAACGATAGTGATTAATACTCTTCGGATTTGTGGAATAACACTAACAACGACAGCGCAGCAGGCTTTGCTACTCAACATGGCATCTGACGAGTTACAGCGGTGGAGAGAACCAAAAAAATGTTTTATACCTCTTTGTTCAAACACTGACATTAACTCACCAGATTTGACGTTTGTTACCATTCCAAAGGAATTGAAAGAAAGTTGGTGTAAAATGGTTGACAGGAATTGTCCCAAACGTCCACTTTTTTGCTGTGAGGATCATTTAAACGTAAGTACATTGAAACGTATCTCTAGTTAGTCTGTGATTGAAACTAAACGCAACGGTATAAGTTATATGTCAACCAACTGTCAATCGTTTTTTTTTTACTTTGGCAAAGGAGTTAATCTGTAGAATGCTGTAATAAGCAACAAATCGTAACCAAAATTTTAAAAATTAATTAATTTTATATGTATGATCAGAATTATTTGATATATTTTTTATTTGAATATGGGACCTTAAACCTGCTTAAAATAAAAAAATCAAATTATTTTAAAAATCTTGCACATAGCCCATTCCATTCCTTGGCAGTGCGCGATATACCTCTAGAAGACGATGAAAAACGCTCAGTGCGAATCCGAATTTTTTTGGCCGTGTGGTGATCGATTGAGAATAACATCACCCCATCTCTTTCCGTGGGTGTCGTAAGAGGCGACTAAGGAAACACAAATGAGACCTGCCTCCTAGTAAACCATCCCAGGCAACGACACTTCATTTTTTTCTGAATCTGAGGTGTCGTCCTATGGTCTCATGCGGTGTGGTAGGCTCTGTAAAGGGCCATCTGGTTCGCGACCACCCTCCTACCGAAGTCCGACGCCAAACAGCTTGCTGTGTTCCGTCGGTGCGTGGGAGTGCCAGTGCCTTTATAGGCATTTTCTGGGTTAACTCGCTCCATCGCCGACCTCATCTCTGACCTTATGGTCAAGATTGAGGTCAAGAGTTAACCCATCTTATAATAAAAAAAAAAAAAATCCGCGGTATTTCGACAAGACCTTGTCGTTGAGGTTAGCTTATGATCTTGAATTGCCAAAATGACGTATTCTTTCTTAGTGCTCCCCTAGACCTAGACCTCAAAACCTTCGTGCCAAATTCGGAATCTCTAAACCCAGCGGTTTGGGCTGGGCGTTGATATGTCAGTCAGTCAGTCTCTTCTTTTATATATTTAAGATTCGATCTATTTTCCTTGTGTTTATTCGGAAGTCTATACTCTCAGAGAGAGGTCTCATTCCGTGAGGCAGCTAGTCTATTCTGTAACTTAACTGTCTGTTTTCTGTTTATATATCTTTTACAACTGTATAAAAGGCAGCCTCAGCCAATCATAGAGCCTTATTCATCTTAACGGTGTATCTGAAAGTTTGGGTTCTGTGTTTAGATTCGTAGTAAACCGTCATAGGGCCATGAACACTACGAACAGGGCTTCTATTCGGGACGACTATTCCTCTATCGCGCGATTCTTGCACACCGCCGCGCCGTAACCAAGCGCGCGACGGTGGAATGTCAATGGGTCAGTCAGTGATGAGATGACCATTTTATGTCCGTTCAGGTAGCGAAGTTGAGAATTATTACACTGGATGGTAACCGTCTGACGAGCAGCGCCACCGTCAGTTGAAAGTTAAGTTGCAAACTATCTAGCAAGTTAACTCTCAGTTGGCGGTGGCCAGTCAAGGTAGCTGTCAGTCATCAAATCTATGAGATTTTGATAGTTCTCAATATCGCCACCTGGACGGATAAAATGGTCATGAGTGTCATTCCACCGCCATTGAGACGTGTATCTGTATGTCTGTGTCTGTTTGTGGCATCGTAGCGCCTAAACGAATGGACCGATTTCCTTGCGGTTTTTTTGTTAAAATCAAAAATGTTTCAGCTGTTTAAAAGTTATAAACAAGCGAATATCGGGAGCTATTAATTTTTTTAAATTTAAGAGTTATTAAAGAACTGAATTAAATATAATTGGCCACCTGGTAACTCTATATAGTCCCATACCAGGCCTATTTCGAGGCTGAGTACTGCCTGCATTCGTTTTATAGTTTCCCGATGCAGTTGGCAGCTCGCTGCACTCGACTGCATCTGATGCACCGAGATGCACATTTTGCTAAAACTCTGATTTTAATACGATACCAGGTTTTATTTATTTGAAAGATGACGTAATCCAAAATGGTTCGTAGCAATAATTATCAAATCTGGTTTAGCCGTTTAAGGCCCGTATTTCGGAGACTCAAGTCTTGATATATACTTATAGACTGAGATCCCAGGGCCGTCAGACCTTACTTATATTCTTTATTGCACAACAAAGTAAGACAATTTGACAGAAAAAATGTTTACAAAGTCGAGCTTATCTCTAGAAGAGATCTCTTCCAGCCAACCTAACCGGTGAGAAATAGTGTATTAGACGGGAAGAGAGAATTGCGCACAACAGAAAGAATATACAAACTAAGAGATGGTTACATAATTAATACATATATAAATGATAAAATTAATAATACATATTAATATATAATTATAATACATATAATAAATAATATAATTGCTCATTAAAGTTGTGACAGGTAGTATTCTTTGATTTTGTTTTTAAAAGAATGTATAGACGGACTCTCTTGTATGACTTTTGGCAGTTTGTTCCACATCCGTGCTCCGCGGACAGTAAAAGAACTTATTTCCTCATTAACCAAATGTGTGGGAAAAAGTAGTGCTAGTACGGACTAGTAACGTATGAATACCAGCTAACCTGGACCGACGGCCAATTTTCAGCTATTAGGTTCTGAAGGTACTTACAAAAATTACTCGCTTGTCTTGAAGTCTGAGTGCTACAAAAATATTGTTACAGTTTCCTGAACATCATATAAAAAATCACGGCTCAGATTGTATGTACATACAATCGCATAATTTACATGCGAACTGTAAAGCGTCTGGTAGAAATTACAGCCGACACGACGGAGAGTGTCTGGCGGTGGTGATCATTAATTTTTATATTTAATTACTAATTATATTTTAAAGGACATCAGCACCCATACTTCAAGACAAGTGAATCTTGTATTCATACGTTACTAGTACGTACTAGCACTACTATTTCCCACACTTTTGGTTAATGAAAAAATAAGTAAGGTCTGGCGGCCCTGGGATCTCGGGCTGACATTCATAGACGAAAACTAAGCCAAGACTCGACTCTGAAATGTCAAATTAAATGTCGTTTGCCTACTAAAGAAGGCAAATTTGATATTTCAGAGTCGGGTCTTGGCTTAGTTTTCGTCTATGAATGACAGCCTTAGTCTATGTAAGTATTGACTGTCTCGTTTTCTCACTATCAAAATGACAAAGATTTTGATAGTGATAGAAAAAGACAGTCAACTATAGATCAGAGTCTGAGTCACGCTCTGTATAAGGAACTAAGAGTTAGCGATGATAAGCAGAGGCGGCAGGCAGGGAAAAAGTGGTCAATTACAACCTCAGAATGGAGATCAAAAGTCGAGACAGAGCCGTCATGGATGCTTTGAGGTCTGGATGCAACAGCGGGGAACCGTCACTGGTTTAGAAAAATACATTATGTAATATATAAATATATATCTTTATTATAGCTATTTATCTACTGTAAACTACTATGAAAAGTATAGTAAAATATTTTTTAAAGAAAAAGCATGTATTAACAATAAAAAACTTAATCTAGACAAGGGCACGGACATCAAGTCTGTGGACGCTAATATCTTTATAAAAAATAAACAAAAGCGATGATTGTCGGGAATGAAACATTTTTGTTTAATTTTAGAGTGGTAGATTCTAAAATTAGCCTTCGAAAAGTTGGCAACTGGCATATTATAATTTAATTAACTCTTAGTCCAGCGTGATACTCCATTAAACTGAACAACTTTTCCCAAGCAACTCTAGTTGTAATTCTAAGTTGGTATGTAAATGTAACAATCCTAGATAGTAATTTGTATGCTCGTACCCAAACTAATACCCTTTACAAATACCCGCTGAAAATTCGCCCGAAACAGGGATGTATTCAGGGCGTATTCAAAATCAATTACAACATAAAGGCACGTACACACCGAGCGAGCCTGATTAGTGAACGTATTCAACGTATTAATATTCGCTGCGAGTATGCATTAAGGGATGGGAACACAAATACTAGGTCTCAGATAAATTTTGGGAAAGAAAAATGTTTGGCGCGAATGGGAATTGAACCCACGACCCCAGGATCAGATCGCCTGGTGCTCTAACCAACTGAGCTGTCGTGCCTTCAAGTTAAACAGCGAAATTTTTATTTTATTTGGGGGAGCTTACAACAATGTTTATAACACAGGAAACCGAACCGCTCGTAGCCCAGTGGTGCTCGCTGATCTCAACCGATCAGTGAGGTTAAGTAACGTACACAAAGGCAGGGAACCTGGTGGGTGACCAAAGTGGCAATTTAACCGTGCTTCGGAGGGCACGTTAAGCTGTCGGTCCTGGTTGTTATCGATTGACTACAGTTGTTAAAACCAAGTAAGAGGCCAGTGTGCGGTTTGAAAACTCTTACACTATCAGGTTAGCCAAGTTCGCCGCACACTTGACTATACCTACACGATAAGAAGAAGACATAGGAGATTATATAAGTAACTAAGAGCTAATAACAAGCTTCCACATATTATTATTTGTGAATATCCCTCACGTGGGTAAGCGTTTTAAAAATACTAACTACTAGGTCTGAATACTTCCACGCTTAATATGCAAACTAACTACCTTTCATAAAATGTTTGCCTTTCATACAATTTGAGCTATTTGTGAATCACTCGCCACGTTTCGAGCGATATTTTTCGTTGATTTCCGTCGATGCTATAAATTTTTGATTATTTTTAACTAATAAATTACATGAGTGCTAATACTCTTTCGCTGAAGTGTAGTGATTAAGAAAGTTCGGAAATCAATAGGATCCGCGCAAATTAATAAAATACATCGTTCGACACGAGACGAGCGATTCAAAAATAGTGTAAGTTGTTTGCGTTTGTATGAGAAGTCAATTTTTTTATTTTATTTCATATGGTTTCTTTGGTGAGAGTTGTTCAGTTTAACGCGAAGAATCGCCCCCTATAGTTTCGCTAACTAATTAAAACTCGCCCCACATAGTTGTGTAAAAAATATTGTTACAGATTTAGTCGCCTGCGTGAGCAGGTTTCCTCAACATTTTTTTCTTACGGACCATAAGTATTTAAATGTCTGTATAACCTATTACCAAATACTAGTTACAATCACTACTAAGTGGTGTCCGACCCTACGACCCAGTGTAAATTTTGTTAGCCAATGAATAGGCTTGTTTAAACACCTCGTTTGTTATTGGCCGGTTTGTTTTCCATTTTCAAAATAACTATTACATTTTTATTTATGGCTTTAGAACTAATGGGCGATTTATATTATTGTATATGTGTTTGAAATGGCAAAAGTAAAATTTGCGACTGTAATTATTACATACTTCTTCTCCCCTGGTACTTTTGTCTGTTTTTTTATTCGAGGGACGCTTGATCTGGATGACTATTTCACTAATTAATAGTGTCTCTGGCGGTTGAGTGACAATGGTCGCCATTTTATCCATTCAAGTGGCGAAATTGAGAACTATCCAAATTTCATAAATCTAATGACGGCTGCTTTGACTGGTGGCGCCACCGCCAACTGAATTTTCAGTTGATAGGTAGTTTGCAGCTGTACGTTCGGTTGGCGGTGGCGCTGCTGGTTAGGGTGGCTGGCTGTCAGCAAGTACTCGTATATGAAAATTCAATAGTTCTCAACTTCGCCACCTGAACAGATAAAATGGCCTCCATTATCATTCTCGGCCAATGTGACGCCAAGCCAAATAAGTTTTATTGGGCAAATATTTTTCGCTTTTTTTAAGTTTGTTTAATTTTTTTGTACACACTGCAGCACATCAGGTTACACATGTTGACCTTGACATCGCCTTTAACTCTCTCGTAATACCGACGGTATTCGTAGTGCAAATGGGTAACCGGACGTGCCGCTGTCTGTACATCTAGAGTACTTATTGTTTCACAGCAGTGCAACTAAGTAAGGTGACCGGTTCCAGTTGTGGGTAGAGTTAAAGTTTCGATTCGTGTACAAGTTTCAGTGGCCAACAGTGTACCAATTAAATACAGAACACTGAGTTACAAGTACAAGTTTAGGGGGTCAGTTGGAGACAGTTTAGGGGGACAAAGATACTTTAGTTCTTCTTCTTATGGTGTAGGTATATTCAAGTGTGTGGCGAACGTTTTCAAACCGCACAATAGCCTCTGTAGTCAATCGACAACAGCTGGTATCGACAGATTAACGTGCCCTCCGAAGCAGAGAAACGCTCGTGATAAATTGCCACTTTCACCCATCAGGTTCCCTGCCCTTGTGTACGTTGCTTAACCTCACTGATCGGTTGATATCAGCGAAAGCCATTAGGCTACCAGCACTTCGATTTCTTTAACGTGATTCCTTTCTTGCAGCCATGAGGCTAGATCCAGATTGTCACATGACATAAATAAGATGGCCAATTTTTCCATAGTTCTGTGCCCCAACACGTTACAGCAATAATTTATGCAACATACGAAAAGGGAAACTATGTATTTTAAACATGTATATACTATTTAATTTATAAAGCAGAGGTTTAAAAGTAATTTGCAATTTTTACATCACCACAAAATCTGCAATCATTACAAGTTTTCATGCGTAAATGAGTCGACATAAATCCTGGAGCTGGTTCCATTTGATGCAAGGTACTCAAGGACTCGCTAAATGGGAACGCAACGCTACTGTTTACCTTCTCAACAGGTAACCGTAGGTTATTATATTCTTGTAAGTGAGGAACGCCCAACAAAATAACAATAACAATGACTGCATACGAGTAACTAGTCAGTAGTAATTTTTTTTATCCATCCGGATAGGCAAAGGTCGGAGTCAAATGAAAGACAGACAAATGACATAGAATCGGCATAAAGTATGGCCATCTAAAGAGATGACCTAAAAATATACCGATCCAATCTTCATGGACCAGGTAAACAATCGTACCACGGACATTTTATTTCATTGCGAACTCCATGGTGAATGAATGAAAAAAGTAGTTGTCACTAGTTCTTGCCATTTTCAAGTAGTTTCCCGTCGATAATGTCCTTTTTTTCTTCACTTTGTTTCCGCTGCTTTAACAGTTATTTAACTAATCGTTCTAATAATCATGAATTATCAAAAGATTTTTAACATAAATCTCATCCGTGTAACAGCACATATAGTCTGGGGCAAGAATAGTCCAAATATTTTATTACTGACAATGACAAATGTCTGATCATTATGGGAAACAAACAGACAAATTACCTTAATGATAAATGATAAACTAAATTTGATACGTTTAAATCATGAAAAAGGAAAGAGGTCAAGGTCATGGTGACCTAAAAATTTTGGGAAAGTTAAGTTGTCTGTCCCGACTGTTGTCGATTGTCTACAGTCGTTAAGGCGACTACAGCACCCGATAAAGGCAGCACACATAGGAATAGTGCCATCTCCGTCTCTCAACAGGTCTGGGCCGGCAGTGCGAACAGTGTCGATACACGAAGTTTACGGACTATGAAAGCGTGCGTGCGTAAAAACATGTTCGAAAGTTAGAAAAATTAGATTTATGGAAAGGTAACAGCTTAAATCGAAAAATGCGTTAACTACTTATCGAGAGTGTTCAATCACGAACATTTTGATATCAAATTCAAGTTCCTGTGTGCATTTTACTATCGTTTTTAGAGCTTAAAAGATACACAATATTGGTATTTAGAGGTGACTTTGTGAGCTTATTCAATCGAACCAAAAATGCTGAATCATGTTTTCAGCAAACTACTTATCTAGTTTATGTCCTGAATATTACCGTAGTATTTTTTTTCTTCGATTTAATGCAGTGCGTCATGCTTATCTACGTATCATAAAATCGTAATTTAGGTGCTGTAGTCGCCTTAAAACCAAGTCAGAGGCCATTGTGCGGTTTGGAAACTCTGACACCAGGGTTAGCCAAGTTCGCCACACACTTGACTATACCTACACGATAAGAAGAAGAAGAATGTTTAGTGACTTTGAAATATTTATCGTAAGCTTAGGGGTTGATTCTCTCAGTGAAACTGAACAACTTTGAAAATTGAAAATGAAAATTTTCAGGAGAAAAATTCCACTGGAAAATCATTCAGAATTATTGTCGGAGTCCAGGGTTTCAGTTTTTGCTAAGCTGTCTTTTACACCCTGTATAACGCATTTATGAAATTTATAAAACGAGAATCCAATCTTATGAAAATCTCTCAGGTAAACTTCACTTACGCAAAATAGCAAAAATATATTTTCAATATAAGTACGCACTAAAGTTGGTTAAGTGTTACACGGGAAACCTTTTAAACCATTTACCTGTTGAGCTTGGAAATTGATAGAAATGTACGGCAAATAACACTTGAAGTTTACAATATTTGACTTTGAAGATTTATTTGAGTACCTTTTAACCCTCGACAAAAAAGAAGGGTGTTATAAGTTTCATGTGTGTATCTGTGTGTCTGTATAGGGGCCATCCATAAATTACGTCACACGTTAAGGGGGAGGGAGGGCGTCAACGAAGTGTGACATTGTGTGACAAGGGGGTGGGAGGGGTCCTTCATTACGTGACGTCACATTTCAAAATCTATTATAATCTAAGTGTTAAAACACGAACTTTGAACTATTAACGAAAAACTCAAATACATTTGCAACTCTATCTGTATAAATACAAGGTTCAAATTGTTAATTTCTTGAAATGTTACTTTTGATGCTAATTTTATTTAATTTTTTAAAAATAGAAACATAACTTTATTAAATAATTACCTACCAGATGTAAAATTGCAAAATGTGTGACGTCACACTAGAGAGGGGGGAGTCTCCCAAATGTGACCAGCTGTGACAAGGACGGGGGGGGTCAAAAAATCATGAAATTCGTGTGACGTAATTCATGGATGGCCCCATACCTATCTTTTTTTCTTTATCAGCCCATATATTTCCTTTCCACCGTGGGGCACGGGCCTTTTTCGAAACATGAAGGGTATTTAGGCCATAGTCCACCACGCTGGCACAATGCGGGTTGGTGGACCGCGCGCCGTCTGAAAATTTCTTTGACGTGCAAGTGATAATTAATGAAAGATCCGTGCATAAATCCGAAAAGTCGAATTTAGTGGTACAGGGTACCTACCACGATCGTTTAAAAGCATTTCTGTTTAGGGTCCAACTTTGTACTGCTTCGCAATTGGAATGTTTTTTTAAAATGGTACCATGATGGCGCTGCTTTTGAACTGCTCGGTTGTCTATGGTCCATTTTAAATGTCTACATAAATTGTCGCTGGTCTGCCTTTGAATCGCAACAGCGCCAGAATTGAATCGCTTAAAAGCCATCATGGTACGAATAAGCGTTGCAGACTTGTTTAGGTCCTAAATTGGATCGCGCTAAGCGATCATGGTAAACCTCCAGGCCCGTACCAGGATTTCAACCCGCAACCTTCACGGTCCCGATTCTGTAACTTCAGTTGTGTGTCGATGGACCAGACAGCCTTTACATAGCCTAACCACGCCGCGTGAGACCATAGGATTGAAAACAAACTGGAGTGTCGTTGCCTAAGATAGATTACTGAGTGGTGTTATTCTCAACCGATCACCACACGGCGGTAACAAAGACAGGCACCACGACAGCAAAGGCTGCAATTCCCCATTCTTGCCATTTATAGTTTTCCTGAGAAGAGCTGGCAATTGGCATATAATTCTTTTGGTTAATAAAATGACAAGTATAATACTCACGCAAAAAAATCACGACTATTTATAAGTATCTCAATCCCAATATTCCCAGAAAAATATAATCTAAGAAACCGAGGCTCGAGCCAATCCCAGGGGAGCACAAATGGAATGTCCGTGTATCCCTTTACATATACTTATATATATAGGTATAATATACGTAAAACCGGACAGTCAGTGGCGAAATGTCTCAGTTATGTGTTAACGTTAAAATATATTCTATAAAGATCATTAGGCACTTAGGTATGAAAAATTTACCCTCGACCTACAGAAATAAATTAATGTGGGATGTTTAGACATATATCTCTGGTTTACGAATATGTGGGAAAAAAATATATCACTGAGGTTTATTTCAACTTGATCAATATCTACAGGTGCAATCGTACTATCTCACTTAGTACGAAAAACATACCCAGAGTCTACAGAAATAAAAAAGTGTAGAGTATTTCGATAAATTGTTCATGAGATGGAAAAAAATAAATTCTTTATTTGTTAAAAAAAGATAGATTTATTTATGAGATTTATTCTATTTCATCAATAATATAAATAAAAACAAAATAAAATTCTATGAATTTGTTCTTTGGAATAAATATCTTCAACTATTAAATCATTTATAATATTTTATTCCCATGTTTTTTTAAAAATATTTTTTACTTATACTAGGATATACTTTATTAATTTATAAGTAATTTTGGTTCTGTAGGCAAAACCTTCACAAATTGGGTCGGATTGTGCCCAGTGACCTTTAAAAATAAAAATAATCGCTACACACTCAAGTGCCCACACTAAGGTTTTCCCTTATGTCGTGGCCCTTGAAACATACACAAAGACAGACACGAACACCCATGACCTGAGCACAAACATCTGCTTTTCACATAAATATTTGCCCCGACTGGGAATCAAACCCAGGACCCGTCGAGCAAGAGGCAGCGCCACTTACCATTCGACCAAACAGGCCGTCGTTTTACTGTCCCTTCCTCGATCAGTACGGTTAAGCAATGCACACCGAGGCAATTTGTCACTTTCGGTACTTCGGAGGGCACGTTTAGCTGTCGGTCCCGGCTGTTGTCGATTGACTACTGTCGTTAAAACCAAGTCAGAGGCCGTTTGGCGGTTTGAAAACTCTGACACCAGGGTTAGCCAAGTTCGCCACACACTTGACTATACAACGATAAAGTATTAATAATATAAGCCCTTCTCTTATTTGGTATTTTCTTACGTTGTGCGCAATTCTCTCTTCCCGTCTCGTACACTATTTCTCACCGATTAGGTTGGCTGGACGAGATCTCTTCTAGAGATAAGCTCGCCTTTGTACACTATTTTTATGTAAAATTTTTCCTACTGTGTTTGTGCAATAAAGAATATTTAAATATATATAAAGAAGGGATTTATTTATTACTAGCATTCCGCCCGGGACTTCGTTCCCGTGGGAATTTGGGAAAATTGTGTACCTTATGTTCATCAGATAATGTAGCATTCTAATGGTGAAAGAACTTTTCAAATCGGTCCGGAGTTTTGGAGCCTATCCAATGCAAACAAACAAACAAACAAACAAACAAATTTGCCTCTTTATAATATTAGTATAGATTTTTATGACCCCACTGATCCCAGAAAAATGTAAACATATTGGTAATTTTAGAGTTTGTCAGTTTTTTGCGCCAGTAATCGATTTTCCATCAAAACTTTCGCTATCAGTTTAATAAATAATATATATTGGCATAAAAATCGTCCGTCCGACCGTCCGTAGTGCCAGCCAATCACTTAACGACTTGTAATGTAGCGCGGATTGATAGTCTTGATACTTTAAGGGAATGCAATAATAATGGTTCTTGTCTGGGACAAAAAACGAGGGGTGTTATAAGTTTAACCTATGTGTCTGTCTATGGCATTGTAGCTCCTAAACGAATGGACCGATTTCTACTGTGTACAATAATTTAATTTAAGTTTGTAATTAAATTTTACAAATTAGTTTTTCCTTTTTTTATCTTACAAATTTTTATTTATTTTGTTTGTGTTAATTTATTTTTTGAATGGTAAGGGTTAAGATGTTTTAGCAAATGTTACAGTAAATAAAAGCAAATCAAATAAAAATATCTTATTTCATAAACATTTTTACAAAAAAGTGTAATGGGAGGTAACACTTTTTTAAAACAATCTTTAGCCCTTCACAATTATGTTTATTTGAATTTATTTTTTAGTTAGAAAATATTATTTTAAAAGTGCAGAAAAACTGCGGGAAATTCAAATATCCGAAACGCGTTGCTATTGGTAAGAGTGAATATGACGTCAGAGTTTATGACAACAAAATGAATTAGTACTTGTTTAATGGTATACCGTTCTATAGATGGAGAATGTTGTTCCATGATGAATTAGTTGAAACTTTAGTCGAAATATATTAAAAAACAGTGAAATTGAACCAAAATCTGTGATGAAAAAGTGAACTGTGACGTAACGCTACGCAAATGATGGCCATTTAAAGTTCTCGTTTCAGTTAGATATTTTTAACTTTCGAAAAAAAATAGTACTTACAATTACTTTTCATCGTAGATATTTTTATACGATTATTTAACGATGTAAGATATTTAATAAAAATATTTAAAAAATAGCCCTATTAACTTGCCTGTGGCAGGGGAACCCGCTCTTACATAGCTCTCAAAATCTAAATACAAAGATATTAAAAATATGGGTAATACAATGTACAAAATGCTCTGATTGTACCTATCGTAAAAAAAACATACATATACATCATGTACTTTTTTCGATTAAAATCAGACAAAAAAGTATGTTATCACAAAGCGATGATATGAATTAATATTAAATCTAAGCTATTTTGTACCGTTTCAAGAATGCTTTCTAGCACCGTGGTAGTGCATTAATCCTACTAATATTATAAATACGAAAGTTTGTGAGGATGTATGGATTTTTGTTCCTCTTTCACTCTCAAACGGCTGGACCAATTTTGATAAAATTTGGTATAGAAGTAGCTGACACCATGATTAACACATAAGCTACATAATTTTCCCGATTCCCATGCGAACGAAGTCCTGGGCAGAAAGTTAGTCTATCCAAGATATAAAATGGCTTCCCCCATCAAGTATCAAGTTTTAGGAGTCGCGCTATACGCATTGACAAATAGCCTTACGGAGAGCACTCGTTTGCCGCGCTTGTCACTTCCGCTTCCGGTAGGCTCGACTGTCTGTTTATTGTTAACAATATTCGCCATTTGTAACAACAATATTAATATGAATAGATAAATAACTTGGATGTTAACGCACGGCCATCCGTTTCTACTTATAGTCTTGGCTTTTATGTTAAGATACACACCTTTAGGAGGTACGTATTTCACCCCATGAAACAGAATTTTCTCAGACGTGTGAGATTCATCACGATGTTTTCCTTCACCGCTGAGCAAGTGATAATTAATGAGAAATCCGTACATAAATCCAAAAAGACGAATTTAGTGGTACAGACCCGCACCAGGGTTTGAAACCGCAACCTCCCGATTACAAGTCTGGCTCATTACCAACTGGGCTATCACTGCTACATATGATTGTATTTATTTATTCTTTATTCTAGACATACAATTATAATACAGAAGATATCAAGTATAAGTAGAGTAATAGATACTTCCTATTAAGGGCGGACTTATCTCATCTTTTTCTTCTTATCGTGTAGGTATAGTCAAGTGTGTGGCTAGCCAAGTTCGCCACACACTTGACTATACCTACAGGATAAAGAAGGGATTTATTTATTACTAGCATTTCACCCGGGACTTCGTGCCCGTGGGAATTTGGGAAAATTGTGTACCCTATGTTCATCAGATAATGTAGCATTCTAATGGTGAAAGAATTGTTTAAATCAGTCCAGTAGTTTCGGAGATCCAATGCAAACAAACAAATTATCTTCTATCGTGTAGGTATCTTAGTCAAGTGTGTGGCGAACTTGGCCAACCCTGGTGTCAGAGTTTTCAAACCGCACAATGGCCTCTGACTTGGTTTTAACGACTGTAGACAATCGACAACAGCCGGGATCGACAGCTTAACGTACCCTTCGAAGCACGGAAATGCTCGTGATAAATTGCCCAGTGGCAATTTATCACGGGGTAGCCAATTGATCCCTAACGGGGTAGACAGAGCATCAGTGGTTTTAAGCTATTTACTTGATGCCACGTTTAATACAAATTGTGAGGGTTATAAGATAAAACAAGTTGCATAATGGTGAGAGGTGGTCAGCCTTTCGTCCATTATACAGCAAAACCCTCGCATCCCGCTTACAGACTTTTACAGTATACCTGGGAAGAGTAGGTAGCTGGCACATTCTTAGTTTTTCTTTCACTCTCATTCCAGCATGGAAGAAACTTGGTATCCTATGTATTATCATTGTACAGAGGCCAGCGCATCAGGTTACTCCATTTTCATATTTCTAATGCGATTTAAAAGAGCAACCTCAGATTTTCTTGCCTGTTCTTCTCTGGGGAAGACTGCACCTTTGCGAATAGGCGTAGAGTCAGTAGGGTCAAAAGAACGAATGCGTATGTATGTATTTAAATCGTTTAATGTATGTTTGTATGTATTTCATTGTAATCTTGACTTGTTTTAAGTGACATCCTGAATGTCCTATAAAATAAAGATTTTTTCTATTCTATTCTATTCATTGCAAAACCGCTCTTATCACAACAGCACAGAGTGCACGCGTTTGGTAACCTGATGTGCGGCCCTCCGTACAATCTATATCTATACTAACATTATAAAGAGGAAAGATTTGTATTTTTGTATGTAACGAATAGGCTCCGAAACTACTGGACCGATTTGAAAAATTATTTCACCATTAAGATGCTACATTATCCCTCAGTAACATAGGCTACATAATTTTCCCTAATTCCCACTGGAAAGAAGTCCCGAGCGGGATGCTATAATAATAATAATAAAAATAAAATAATAAACGCTACACACTCAAAGGCCCACACTAAGGTTTTCCCTTGTGTCGTGAGTCCCTCGGAACACACATAAAGACAAACACAAACACCCATGACCCGAGAACAAACATCTGCTTTTTACACAAATGTTTGCCCCGACTGGGGATCGAACCCAGGACCCGCCGATCAAGAGGCAGCGTCACTACCACTCGACCAAACCGGCCGTCAAAGTGCTAGTAAATAATAACTACATACGGCAACCATAGAACTTAGCTACCCTCAGCTCAGGTCACGAATCGAATAATTCCTACAGACAGACAATTGCAGACATTTGCGTCCCCGCAAGGGTGATCGCGTGATGTTTGGCAGTTAAGTAACTAGTATTCCTACCCTGTCATACGATGTGACATCGCTTTGGTGCACGATCTTCCTTCCCTATCATGTGGGCATAATCTACAGGTCTTAAGGTATCTCTCTTTCAACTTCAACCTCTCGGGTGGTTAATCAGTCCATGAAACTGAACAACTTCCCCAAGGAACATAGGTCAAAATACGAAGAAAAAATGTTGATCTCCCAACAAAATGCGCTATAAGCTGATGAAGTTTGTATGGAACTCAAATTTTTTTTTCGTATTTTGACCTAATATTCCTTGGGAAAGTTGTTCAGTTTCATGGGCTGATTAACCACCCGAGAGGTTGAAAGAGAGATACCTAAAGCCCTGTATAAGTACGTTGCGAAATTGCCTAACCTTAGATTCGTATTACAGAACGCGACTAAGGCCCGTCTTACAGAAGTAGACTCAAGTCGTGATCTATACTTAAGTATCGATTGTCTTTTTCTTTACTATCAAAATGACAAAGACGACTGCTACTCAACTATAGATCAGCAGGCCGATTACGATAGTGACAGCACCGTGACAACACCGCGGTTCTATGTCAAAATGTCAACATTGAAAACGCCATAGGGCGAGCAAGCCTTTGCGCGGGACCCTCGCGCAATCAAAGTGAAGTTTCAGCGTGAGCCTAACGCGAGTTTGTCGTTATCGTGCTAGAGCTGCAGAGTCTGAGTTGCGTTCTGTAAACGGGCCTCAAACTCTGATCTTATACATAGAGAAGTTGTCTTTGTCATTTTGATAGTGCGAGAAAGATATAATACTTAAGTATAGATCAAGATTTATGTTTTCTTCGGTAATACGGGCATTAGAGTCAGTTTTCAAATCGATAATTTGCGAACTTGACCAACCTGCCGTGTGGTGATCGGCTTAGAATAACACCACCCCATTTCTTTCCGTGGGTGTCGTAAGAGGCGACTTAGGAAACACAAATGAGACCTGCCTCCTATTAATCCATCTCAGGCAACAACACCTCAGTTTTTTTATGAATCTGAGGTGTTGTCCTATGGTCTCATGCGGTGTGGTAGGCTCTGTAAAGGGCCGTCTGGTTCGCGACCACCCTCCTACCGAAGTCCGACGCCAAACAGCTTGCTGTGTTCCGTCGGTGCGTGGGAGTACCGGTGCCTTATAGGCGTTTTCTGGGTTAACTCGCTCCATCGTCGACCTCATCTATGACCTTGGTCAAGATTGAGGTCAAGAGTTAACCCATCTTATAATAATAATAAATAAATAAATAAATAAAAATAAATAAATAATAATAAAAACCTTAGGTCCGTATTACAGAACGGGACTCAGACTCTGATCTATACTTGATTAGCAGTCGTCTTTGTCATTTTGATAGTGAGAGAAACAGACAATACATAAGTATAGATCAAGACTTGAGTGTACTTCTGTAACAGAATGCTACATTATGCATGAGTAACATTGGGTAATTAGCAAGCTTAAGTGGCAGTGGGCTGGTCATATCTGTCGTTGAACCGATGGCCGTTGGGGCAGACAAGTTCTAGAATGGAGACCACGAATCGGCAAACGTAGCGTAGGGCGCCCTGTTACTAGGTGGGGTGACGATATTCGTAAGGTAGCGGGCAGTGGTTGGAGGAGGAGAGCTGAAGACCGAGCTCAGTGGCGTGCCATAGGAGAGGCCTATGTCCAGCAGTGGACTGATACAAGCTGATGATGATGATGAACATTGGGTTTGTTTGTTTGTTGTTGTTTGTTAATTAAAAATGGGATCGCTCTTGACCACAATCTAGCTTAGGGCAAAGATGTAGTACATACTTTTCTCAAATTCCCACGGGAACGAAGTCCCGGGTGGATGCTAGTTGTTTGATAAGACAGTATTTGTCACTAATCATATTTTTTTTTGATTCCAGGTATGTTCGTCCAGTTTCTACTGACATGAAGAAAATTCGTAAGACCTTAAGAAATTAAGCAATCTACTTAGAACTAATCACACATTACTTTATAAAGAGAACAAGAACAGGAAAGAATTCTATTCTATTATATTTAATGAGATATTAATACTAGCTTTCCGCCCGCGTGGACTACAGGTTATATCGTGCCCAACTGTGGGATAAATGTAGCCCACGTCCTTTCCCAGGCTCTAATCTATCTCTGTACCAAATTTCATCAAAATCGGTACTGTAGTTTAGGCGTGAAAAACGGACAGACATACACAGTTACTTTCGCATTTATAATATTTGTAAGGATTTTTAAAACGCTGACCCGGGTGAGGTTTAATCATAAATAATTTTTGGGTAAGAAAAATGTTCGGCGCGAATGGGACTTGAAGCCTCGACCCCAGGATTCGATCTCCTAGTGTTTTAAGACGACTACAGCACCTAAATTACGATTTTATGATGCGTAGATAAGCATGACGCACTGCATTAAACCGAAGAAAAAAATACTACGGTAATATTCAGGACATAAACTAGATAAGTAGTTTGCTGCAAACATGATTCAGCGCTTTTGGTTAGATAGAAAAAGCTCACAAAGTCACCTCTAAATACCCAATATTGTGTATCTGTTAAGCTGTAAAAACGATAGTAAAATACACACAGGATCTTGAATTTTCTATCAAAATGTTCGTGATTGAACACTCTCGATAAGTAGTTAACGCATTTTTCGATTTAAGCTGTTACCTTTCCATGAATTTAATTTTTCTAACTTTCGAACATGTTTTTACGCACGCACGCTTTCATAGTCCGTAAACTTCGTGTATCGACACTGTTCGCACTGTCGGCCCAGGCCTGTTGAGAGAAGGAGGTGGCACTATTCCTATGTGTGCTGCCTTTATCGGGTGCTGTAGTCGTCTTAACCAACTGAGCTATCGTGCCTTCAAGTCAAGCGGCGAAATTTCACGGCCCACCCGGCCCCCCCTCTATATACGCCTATGCAACTACATCTTCACTATCCTTACTAATTCTATAAATGCGAAAGTAACTCTGTCTGTCTGTCCGTCTTTCACGCCTAAACTACAGAACCAATTTAGATGAAATTTGGTACAGAGATAGATTAGACCTTGAGAAAGGACATAAGCTACATTTTATCCCACACCTGGGCACGATATAACCTGTAGTCCACGCGGGCGGAAAGCTAGTTGCCGATAATTGCTTAATGACAACTGTTGTACTGTACATATCATTTCGTAACGTCTTATCACTTTCCTTGCGATTCAAATGCAAAAGAAATTCTCAAATCTGTGTTTACATCGAACGCATTTCGATTTTTCACCAAGTCCGGCCGATTTTCTACCAAGGCTGGCAACCCTAAACGGTTCCCAACAGTTACAGTTATTACCATTCTGGTCCAAATACATTATTTATTTACATGTTTGCAATGACGCGAGGGGGGGAAACTCTACATTTCTACATGAAAAATTTATCTAAGAGCATAGTTTAGTTATTGACATGTATTGAGGACAGCTGATGTGCAGTAACCAGGGCCCCCATTCTGTAACTTAAGTTGTGTGTCGATGGAATGGAGGCCATTTTATCTGTTCAGGTAGCGAAATTGATAACTATTTAACGGCCGGTTTGGTCGAGTGGTAGTGACACGCTGCCTCTTGATCGGCGGGTCCTGGGTTCGATTCCCAGTCGGGGCAAATATTTGTGTAATAAGCAAATGTTTGTTCTCGGGTCGTGGGTTTTTGTGTCTGTCTTTGTGTGTTCCAAGGGACCCACGACACAAGGGAAAACCTTATTGTGGGCCTTTGAGTTTGAAGCGTTTATTTAATTTTCATATACTTACTTGCTGACAACCACCCCGGCCAGCAGCGCCACCGCCAACCGAACGTAAAGTTGCAAACTACCAAGCAACTGAAAATTCAGTTGGCGGTGACGCCAAAGCAGCCGTCATTACCACTAGTCAAATTAGACTCCACTATGGCGGTTAAATGACAATGATCGCCATTTTATCCGTTCAAGTGGCAAAATTTAAAACTATTGAAACATAGTAATGTTTGAAGGATAGCGGTGGTCGTACGCCACTTTTTAACAGCTAGTAAGCGATCATATTGAAGCGGTGATAGCCCAGGTGGTAATGAGCCATTCTTGTAATCCGATGGTTGCTGGTTCAAATCCTAGTGCGGGCCTGTACCACTAAATTCGTCTTTTCGGATCTATGTACGGATTTGTATCATTGCTCAACATTGAAGGAAAACATCGTGATGAAACCCGCTCGTCCAAGAAAGACGAGCGCTCCACCAACCCGCATTGGGCCAGCAGCGTGGTTGACTATGGCCTAAATCCCCTTTGTGTTTCGAAGGGAGGCCCGTGCCCCACGATGGGGACGTATATGGGCTGGTAAGAAGAAGCGATCATATTAGGGATTGATAGACAGGACGGTATTGTATATTGAATAGTTTCACAAAAAAATCAGATACGATTATTTTCTTGTTTCATACTTTTTCGAACACGATTCTTCAGTAATCGGGTTTTAGTTTTAAGACTTCTTTTTTATTTAAATTATTTTGTAGTTATTTGTTGGTTGAACAGCTAACAAAATGTGTTTTTTTTTTCTTTGTTCTCTTTACATTGGGAAATTTTGATCAGGCGCGGTCGCAGAAATTGATTTTGGAGGGGGTCAGAGTCGTACCTATTTAATGTAATGAGTAAATCGGTTTTCTGATTTAGGCCATAGTCCACCACGCTGGCCTATGGCGGGTTGGTGAACCGCGCGCCTTTCGTAATTTTCTTTAGAAGTTCCATCACGATGTTTTCCTTAAGTTCTGATGAAGTGATGATAGGGATGTTGACTTTTTTTTTTATTGTTTATCTTAAAAAGGAACTGAATCCAAAACCCAAAACCGAAATATATTTGGAAAACTATTGAGAAATAAAAAAAATACAAGCTATTAAATTTAAATAGAGGGAGAAACTGTCAAACAACGAAAAAGAGATGCATTTACTGGCACGTGACGTCACCGTCATTTGTTTGCGTAGGTTAAAACGAGATAGCTAGCTTTCCCCGCAAAACGAGATAGCTAGTCCTTACGTTAATATAAATGCTAATAACTTGTCCATTTATAAACCAATTTTAATGCTGTTTTTGGATATTAATATATTTCTAGCATTATTATTTGTTTCACATACAATAATCCACAAAATCAAACACTGTCAACATCCCTATTAATGAAAGATCTTTACATAAATCCGAAAATACGAATTAGTGGTACAGGCCCAAGTTTACAAGTCTAGCTTATTTTATTACCAACTGGGCCATCAACCCTGCTGATTTACAACCTCGTTACACGCATTACATATGCTCTCGCCTATAATCCCTAACGGGGTAGGCTTATAATCCACTAGATGCCACGTTTGACACAAATTGTGAAGGTTATCAGATGGAACTTTATGATAGAGTTTTACAGACATTGTTAATGGACCTGATGAGTGTAAGTGTAACCTACTTCCCGGTTACACATACACTCATCAGGTCCATTAACAATATCTGTAAAAATCTATAATAAACTTCCAGAGTCAATAAAAAATGAGACAAGTAATAAAGAATATATTAACTTAATAAAAAAACTATTATATTCAAAATGTTACTACACAGTTGAAGACTATTTACACGATAATTAATAAATTCCAAACACAAAAAAAAAGACTAAATATAAAACACACACACAACCGCTAGACATAACATACACTACACATACACACACACACTCTTCCACAACACAGAACTTGAACTTTCTCTCTCTCTTACACACACTCACACAAATTGATCTCACTAATTTTAAGCGACTAGAATAGGTTTGCTCCTATTAATTGCAGTGCCCTAGAACAGGGTCCATATTGGATACTTTATTAAATTGTAACACCTATATGTAAAACCTATGGATGTAATAAAATATTGAGTATTGGAACAAGTTGCATAATGGTAAGAGGTGGTCAGCTTATCGCCTATTATACAGCAAAACCCTAATCCCTCTTACCTTGGAAGAGTAGGTAGCTGGTACATTCTATGTTTTTCTTTCACTTCCAGTCCAGCATGGAAGGTACTACCTCGTTACTATTCATATAGGTAAGACTCCGCCTCTCCTCTAAAATATTCGCCTGGCTAAAAGATATATAGCATCTTACGGAAGATATATTACTGTTCAGGTAACGTTCAGACGGATAGCATTTATATTTATGAATATTTGTGGCTGTGACGGGAATTTACGTTATTTCTTAGTTTTGTTCCCCGATAGTAACTTTTGCGCCATAGAAAAGGGATTTTTTCGCGTCCGCCTTTACTTACTTCGCTGGTTCAACGACCCAAAGTGGATCTTGGCCTCCGACATTAAAGTGAGCCATTCTATTCTATCTTGTGCTAATATTGACCAGTCGGGCACTTTCAGTCCGCCTTTGATCGTTTTTAACCCCTGACAAATTAAGAGGGGTATTATAAGTTTGACGTGTGTATCTGGATGTCTGCGTGTCTAGATCTGTGGCATCGTACTAGCTCCTAAACGAATGGGCCGATTTCGATGAGTTTTTTTGTTTTTTAAAGCTGACGTAGGTAATTGAGATGGTTCTTAGCTATTTTTTATTTTATTTATTGAAGTGAAAACTCTTTAGCGGCTTTGTGCATTTTGAAGTATGAGTAAAAAAATTTCAACTCGCGTCAGGACACGTGACCTGATCGAAAATTCGTAAGACAGAGGATGAGTGAAAACTTCTTTAGCGGCGTTCTTTTTGGGATGGGTAAAAAATGTTAAACTCGCGTCAGGACACGTGACCTGATCGAAAATTCGTAAGACGGAGGGAGAGTAGGTCGCAAAGAAGTAATATATGTTTTCACTTCTGCCGGCTCTCGGAGTGCAACCCGTTGTTTTTTTTTCTAGCCATTGTCCCACTGCTGGGCAAAGGCCTCCCCGGCAGCCCTCCATTTGTCCTGATCCTGTGCAAATTCCATCCAGTCTTAGCTAGATATGTTTGATCAAATTTTTTTCAGCCGTTTAAAAGTTATAAGCAATCGAATGTCGAGGGTAATACAAATTCCACTCGAACAAAAGAATGAAACTATGTTCGGGTGAAATCTTGCGACTCAATCTTGAAAGCAAATATCTTAAACTTAAATAAATAATGATAATTCCACGTCAAAAACGTAAGAGTCACCGACTTCAATCCCAAAAAGACAATTTTTTCGAGAGTTTCCCTCAATTTCTTCAGGATTCCACCATCAGAACCTGGTTTTCTTACCATGGGACCACCCTTGGGATACTCCCTTTCCAACAAAAAAAGAATAATCAAAATCGGTTCATAAACGACGAAGTTATCCGCGGACATACATAAAAAAAATACACTGTCGAATTGTGAAACCTCCTCCTTTTTTGAAGTCGGTTAAAAATGACATTAGTTAGTTCAAGACTAGATTTGAGTTCAAATCAAATGTTAAGCATTGATCTTATTCAAGAAAGCATTTCAAGTTGAATTATGTCAGCTGAAACTCTGACTCCTCATCTAAACAAATATCAGACCTGATATCTGCTGAGTGACATTCTAAAATGTCACCTGAATGTCACTCAGTGAAACTGAAGCTGGACTCACAACTGAGACGCCTTCAAGAATACGAGCCTAAGACATTGTGCGGTGATTTGATTTTTTGTTGTTTGTCTATATCTATACTTATATCATAAAGAGGAACGAAAAGGCTCCGAAACTACTGGACCGATTTGAAAAATTCTTTCACTATTATTTCCCGAATTCCCACGGGAGCGAAGTCCCGAGCGGAATGCTAGTCTGACATAAAACTGCATTCCAAATCACCATGATCCATGCACATAAAATTTCAAGCCGAGCTTTTCCGAGTGGCTTTTCCTATGAAAATCAGCTACACCTTGACCAAGCGTGGACAATACGTGTCTTTTACATACCAATATCCTTTACATAGTATGTTATGTCCTTTACATACCAAAGCGCAACGCTTTCTACAATTCCTTTGTCAGTTCACCTGATGGAAATTCTAAAGAAATTCTTCAGAAATGGACTTTTAAGTTGCGATTTTTGTATTTATTCCTGATGTAGGTGGTGTAAGGGGTTAGACCCTGGCGACTACTAATACCTAGCCACTGTTTAACCCCCGATTTTGAACGTCAGAGTATGAATTTTGTAAAACGCAGAAACACGGGTGTCACAAATTGTGTTGAAGAGTACTATTACAAAGTTTCAAGTCAATTGGACGATGGTTTTTTTTTTCATACAAAACATTTTGATTTATTTTTATGCTTCAGACGATCTAGCTTGTTTCATAAAGTTTACGTACTGATTAAAAATAACGTGGTATTAGGTAATCACGTCGCGAGTTGTAAATTAGAGTTGACTGTCCGAAGCACTTGAGACTTAACAAGTTGAAGCATCGGTTGACGTGCGCTGATTGTATTTGACGGATACAATTGCATAATGCGGTCCCACGATCAATGCGACAGACAGACAGACGTGTCTTGATGTCTCTCACTTATCTGTATTAATATTTTTGATATGAAGCTTTTGTAGCCCATTGGCGCTCACATTGAAACGGATCAGTGAGGTTAAGCAACGTACGCGGAGTTAGGGAACCATGTGGCGAACTTGACTAACCCTGATGTCAGTTTTCAATGTCAAAATGGCGTAACGTGCCCTGTGAGGCACGGAAATGCTCGTGATAAATTGTCACTATAGTCACCTTATTGTGGTTCCCTGTCCATTTGCTTAACCTTACAGATTGATGCCAAACAATGAGCGTTAGGCTATGAGCACTTTGAAAATCAACTAAGGAAACCTGTATACCTAAAAATAAAATAAACTTAACCCACTTTGCATTCGAAGTCGGTATTTATTCAATGGGGCAAATAAAAGTAAATAAATGTCCTTTTATAAATATAAATTAATATAAACGTAATTGTTTTGGAGTAGCCGACGCGCACCTGCTTTTGTAACGCGACTGTGAGTCTTGATACTTGTGGGATTTTAATTATTCAAACTGTTTCCCTATGTGTATTCATAACTTACCTTTAGAAAACTTAAAGTATTTTATAATTCGAAAACGGCACGGCAAAACTACCATTGCCTCCTACATACTAGAGATTTTTGTAGTTAGGAACATAAGGAGCAATGATAATTCAAATTTTGACATGCCGTGCCGTGCCGTTCAAATTATAAAAAGGCTTAACTAAATGTGTTATACCGGGTTCACATCAATATTTTTGTTCACAAATGATTTAAGGGAAAGAAAAATATTCGGCGCGAATATTCCTTACGCGGGTAAGCATTTAAAAAAAGAGATTTTTGTTTTAAATGAGTGGCTGATATATTTCATACCCATTTTCCATTTAATAACGCTTAAAATGTTATAATGTCTTTAAAAATGACGACGTTCCAACACCATATTCACCTTAATGAAGACCCTAATAGGATTATCTGGGCTTACTCGCTCCACATTCGACCTGCAATGACCTTGGTCAATATTGAGGTCAAGAGTTAACCCATCTCATAATATAAAATAATTGATCTTTCTTCACGATCTTTTCCGCGCTTCGGAGGGCTCGTTATACCAAGATCTCATCAATTAGTTCGTTTGTTTCTCTAACGGAAAATTGCTTACAAAGACGCAAAATTAAATTGTAAAACTTTAAAGTATCAAGATTGGTTCTTCGTGTATTTTGTGGGATGTAGCGGGGCCAGGTGCGTTATAAAGACGTTTTTCTTGTCTGTAGTGCTGTCCCATAGCTTACTAGTGTTGCGATTGGATTTTCTTGGACATGTTTATCGATATTAATATCAGCCACCATTTTTTATAGTGAAATATTTGATTTGATTTACAAAACGGGTTTTTTAAACTTATTTCTAACTGACAGGTAAGCTGTCAGCTTCGGCAATGCTTTTTTTTTTCATATCAGGTTTTTGACAAGGCTTGAAACGACGAAAGCTTAAAAGCTGATACTCGCCATAAAATTAAACAAGGTCTCGAGGAACCTATATGAAATTACTAGCTGATGCCCGCAACTTCGTTTGCGTGTTAATTTAGATTTTTACATACAAAAGTTTTTTCCCGCTAACTCCCGTTCCCGTGGGAATTTTGCAATATCCTGTTGCAACTAGGTACCTGCATGCCAAATTTCAAGCGTCTAACTTAAGCGGTTTAGATTTTTCATACAAAAGGATTTTCCCGCTAATTCCCGTTCCCGTGGGAATTTCGGGAATTCCTTTCTTAGTGCACCTCTACGGTACCTAAGCTATGTCCCTTCCAAATTTCAAGTGCCTACGTTTAGCCGTTTAGGCTGTGCGTTGATATGTCAGTTAGTCAGTCAGTCAGTCAGTTTCTCCTTTTATATATTTAGATAATTTCGTACAAAGGCGACTTTTCATACATACATACGCCTATAATCCCTCACTTCTAGAAAACCATTTAATGCCACGTTTGACACAAATGGTGAGGGTTATTAGATGGAACATGTTGTGTAATGGTGAGAGGTGGTCAGCCTTTCCCCATCATACAGCAAGACCTTCACGTCCCACTTACTGATTTTTACAGTATGCCTGGGAAGAGTAGGCAGCTGGCACATTTCTAAATTTTTCTTTCAGTCCCAGTCAAGCGTGGAATGCGACTTTTCATACAAAGGCAAATTGAGTTACTACTCCATATAACCTGGGTTCGACTTCCAGTCGTGATAAATATTTTTGAAAAAAGCCGTTGTTTGTGCCTCGGGTCATGGGTGTCTTTGTTCCAAGGAAACCTCGATAGGTATAAGGGAAACTTTATTGTGGGCCGTTCAGTGTGTAGTGTCTATGTATATCTTAAAACTTGAAGTCAACTAATGAAAAAAAAGAAAAAAAAAGAAAAATATTTATTTCACTTAATTTGTAACATAATATAGATTGGGTTGATGCCTCCTTTTAAGCTTGATAAAGCCTGTGGCAGGAGACAATGCTCTTCCATGGACATAGTGATTTTATGGTTAACTTGTTATAGCAATTTAATGAATGATATAATTTTCCTTATATAAGAGAAACAAAGATTCTTAATTACCTACTTAACTAATAAAAAAGAAAAAAATAAGAAATAAAAACAAAATCTCAAAAACAGAACCAAGAGTGCATGTGCGCATATCGAATGCTAATATTTAGTTAAATATGATTTATCCGTACTCTTTTTCCTAGCGCTTCGTCCCGTTTCTCATTCGGAGTATGCTTGACCATGATTCAGGGTTTGGCAGGTCAAGGCATTACAGTGGAGCGACTGCCATCTGACCTTCGTGACTCTCCTAACAGGGGAACCTGACCGGATTGGATCATGGTTACACATTCAGTCTCCTGAATGTGCAGGTTTCCTCACGATGTTTTCCCTCACCGTAAGAGCATCGGTTAGTGTGAAACTAATGTACATAACTCAGAAAACGAGTCATTGGTACACGGCGGTACTGGGGATCGAACTCGGTACCTCTCGCTTACGAGTCCGACCCACTAGCCGTTAAACCACCGACGCTCTGTACTCTAGGATCATCATATTTATTTTGTAAGTAACATCCTGAATGGAATAAAGCTATTATTCCTGAATGGAATAAAGCTATTTTCACTTTTTGACATCGACATTTTATCGACTCTGCCCCAACTCTATTCCCCAGGCATCTATCAAAGTATGACAAATATTGTTTGTAGTGTGCGCCCGCGGGTTCGCCTGCATTCCAAGTATGCAGGGATTTTATAAACAACTCGCTTGAATACCTACCGATGCGAGGGAGATCTTACTCTTTTTAGTTTGTTTTAGTTTAACCAACGTTTGGTTAAACTAAGGCCTGTTTTAAAGGAGACTCAAGTCTTTATCTATACTTGAGTATGGTTTTGACCTTAACCAACATACACGGTTGTATTGCAAATTAAGTAAAAGCTATGATTTGCGGAAACTTGTTTTTAGACAACTCATACTACCAATCATTTTTAGTGCCTGTCTGATACCTAGATTCCATCTAAATCTAGGTCATCCAGGCACATCGAGGATTCTAGGTTACATACATACGCTCATGCCCATAATCCCTAACGGGGTAGGCAGAGTATCAGTGGTTCTAGAACCACTAATGCCACGTTTGACACAAATTGTGAATTATCAGATGAAACAAGTTGCATAATGGTGAGAGGTGGTCAGCCTTTCGCCCAGTATACAGCAAAACCCTCGCATCCCCCTTACAGACTTTTACTGTATACCTGGGAAGAGTAGGTAGCTGGCACATTCTAAGTTATTCTTTGACTCCCAGTCCAGCATCTAAATTAGAATTTAGATTACATTTTATTGCGGCCATTTTCACATTTAAAGCGACTACAGCACCTAAATTACGATTTTATGATGCGTAGATAAGCATGACGCACTGCATTAAATCGAAGAAAAAAATACTACGGTAATATTCAGGACATAAACTAGATAAGTAGTTTGCTGAAAACATGATTTCGCACTTTTGGTTCGATAGAAAAAGCTCACAAAGTCACCTCTAAATACCCAATATTGTGTATCTTTTAAGCTGTAAAAACGATAGTAAAATGCACACAGGAACTTGAATTTGCTATCAAAATGTTCGTGATTGAACACTCTCGATGAGTAGTTAATGCATTTTTCGATTTAAGCTTTTACCTTTCCATAAATCTCATTTTTCTAACTTTCGAACATGTTTTTACGCACGCACGCTTTCATAGTCCGTAAACTTTGTGTATCGACACTGTTCGCACTGCCGGCCCAGGCCTGTTGAGAGACGGAGATAGCACTATTCCTATGTGTGCTGCCTTTATCGGGTGCTGTAGTCGCCTTGAACCGCCAAATCCTGGATCATAGTCAAGCGTACCCTGAGAAACGGGACTATTATTGAAAAGACGACGGCCGCCGGCCGGTTTGGTCGAGTGGTAGTGACGCTGCCTCTCGATCGGCGGGTCCTGGGTTCGATTCCCAGTCGGGGCAAATATTTGTGTAAAAAGCAGATGTTTGTTCTCGGGTCATGGGTGTTTGTGTCCGTCTTTGTGTGTTCCAAGGGACCCACGACACAAGGGAAAAACCTTAATGTGGGCCTTTAAGTGTGAAGCGTTTTTTTTTTTTAAGAAATTATTCTGTTCGTAGTTTTCTATGTAGTTTGTTTACGTCGATAATACAAAGAAAAGTGCTGCGCATAACAAATTAAATGCCAGCCATTTTGAAATTTGTGACGTAAACACCCCGTGCCATTTTGGATTGTGCAGAAAAGCGCGGGAAAACAAGTCTGTTGTTTTCGTTATAATTTTAAAATCCTTTTTATAAAAAGCTTTAAGCGGGATTTATTTTTTTTAATCCGACTAATGGGTTTTATTTTGTGTTGGAAAAAATAATAACTTAATCTGTTTTGGATTTGAGAACATTTGTTTTATTTCATTTTGAATTCTGGTGCTATTAAAAAAAAACAATTTAACAGAAGTGAAACATTTTGGCGTATAAGTATAACGTATAACACACGAAAACCCACAAGACTTTACCTTTTGATCTTTTTGGTTTTTATAGTAGACCAAGGTCTTTAATCAATGCGTCCTACCAGTCCTGACCTACGGAGCCGAAACGTGGAACATGACAGTGGGGTTGGCCCACCGATTGCACGTCGCTCAGCGAGCTATGGAGCGCTCCATGCTCGGGATCTCGCTAGGGGATAGAATCCGAAACGAGTTTATCCGACAAAACCGGAGGGATGGATACTATCCAAAAGTGTACAAAGCTGAAGTGGCAGTGTGCTGGCCATGTCTGTCGCAGAACCGACGAGCGTTGGAGTAGACAGGTTCTCGAATGGAGACCACGTCTTGGCAAACGTAGTGTAGGACGCCTCCCAGCCAGATGGTCAGATGACCTAAAGAAGATAGCGGGTAGTGGCTGGATGAAAAAAGCGGAGGATCGTGCAAAGTGGCGCACCTTGGGGTAGGCCTATGTTCAGCAGTGGATTGCAATAGGCTGATATGATAGTATGCCTACGAAGAGCTGACAGCTGTAACATTCTGTATTTTTTCGGTCACAGGATTTCTAGCAGCATTAATTAACCCCCGTCGCAAAAAGAGGGGGATCTATACTTATGTTTGACATGTGTATTCTGTGTCCTAAACGCATTAGTTGGTGGACGAAAACAAGTTTTCTTAGACGTGCGGGTTTCATCACGATGTTTTCTTTCACCGCTGGGACTTTGAGCTGTCGGTCCCGGCTGTTTTCGATTGACTACAGTCGGTAAAACCAAATCAGAGGCCATTGTGCTGTTTGAAAACTCTGACACCAGGGTTAGACAATTTCGCCACACACTTGACTATACCTACACAATATAGAAGGAGACCGCTGGGACTGTGATAATTAATGAAAAATCCGTTCATAAATCCGAAAAGACGAATTTGGTGGTACAGGCCCGCACCAGGATTGGAACCTGCAACCTTCCCATTAATAGACTGGCTCATTACCAATGTTTTTCTATTTCCATTATTAGATTATTAAAACGATTGGCAATAAAAAAAACTAAGGTGGAAACGCAGTGGGATGTAAGTATTAGTGGAAATACCTCACTGTTCTAACTTCACACTATATGAAGTGATTGTTATTGTTCTATAAGACTATCACTGCCTACAAGGTTTTTTTTTTATTTACTCACACAACTTTTTTAAAAAAATTTGAAATATGTTCCTTGGGGAAAGTTGGTCAGATTCATCGGGAGAATCAACTCTTAACGTTTCTTTAGTTAATTTTAAAGTCCCCCTGTATTCACTTCACAAATAGTCCCAAATACTAACACCCCACCACTAATGCTCTTCAGCACTCTACTACCTTTCTCGCTCACACCTTCCCTCTTCACTACGAGTTAGAAAGGGCCACAAATATACGTCGGCAAATGAGCGATGTTCATTAGGCATTCAGAAAATGAAACTCAATCATATTTTCCCGACGCGCTTAGACTTGGTCGGCGTTATGCTCGAATGAAGCAGTGTGGGAAACTGGGAACATAACTCTAAAATTAAAAATATTTCCCCTTCGACATTCGATTGCTTATAACTTTTAAACAGCTGAACCAATTGCTGAAATATAGCTAAGACATCTCGATTAAGTCAGCTTTCAAACAAAAAAAAATCATCGAAATTGGTCCTTTCGTTTAGGAGCTACGATACCACAGACAGACACAGATACACCCATCAAACTTATAACAACCCTCTTTTTTTGACGGAAGTTATTTTTATTTTTTTAAATATTCTTCTCAGCAAACCCTTTCATTTGATACCGATGGGAATGCAAAATAAAATAACTAGTCCGCCATCTTAGATTTAGGAATGACGTCGCTTAGCTAAGCATGCATTGTTATCCAAACTAAACCTGTATGCATTTCATCTCAATTGCAAGATTTGACTCTGAAAAGCTCGTAATTATAACATACTATAACATAAAACAAAGTCCTTCACCGCGTCTGTCTGTCTGAACGAGATAAACTCAAAACTACAGCCTCCCGTTTGCGGTAAGTTTGAACGTATTTACCAAAGCTGAACCGCTCGCGTTTCCTTCGTATTCAGCCCGTAATACAAGAAATGTGAGCGATTTAACTTGGTAAACACGTTCAAACTCACCGCGATTAGGGGGCTGAACGGATTTTCATACAGTTTTCTCCAATGGATGGACTGAATCAAGAGGAAGGTTTATGTGTACAATTCTTCTTCTTCTTCTTACCAGCCCATATAAGTCCCCACCGAGGGGCACGGGCCTCCCTTCGAAAGGGGATTTCGGCCATAGTCCACCACGCTGGCCCAATGCGGGTTGGTGGACCGTTCGTCTTTCGAAAACGAATTTTCTTGGACGGGCGGGTTTCATCACGATGTTTTCTTTCACCGTTGAGCAAGTGATAATTAGAAATCTGAACATAAATCCGAAAAGACGAATTTGGTGGTAGAGTCCCGCACTAGGATTTGAACATGCGACCTTCGGATTACAAGTCTGGCTCATTACCAACTGGTCTATCACCGCTTCGACCAATGTGTACAATACACTCCCGAAATTCCCACGGGAACCAAGTCCAGGCGGGAACCTAGTACGAAATAATAATATGATTCAATGTTGCATTACAACATCCCTTCGCAACACGGCTGAAATGAGATTAAGTTAAGCTTTGACTACGGAATTCGATAACGGAATAATAAAATAACGTACGCTATCACAATCACCATCACGCTGTGTGTCTTGGAGAGTAGGTAGGTGATTCACAATACTGGGAATTCTGTAAATGCCTGGAAGAGATTGCTTTTTAGCAATAAGGCCGCCCTTCTGTACACTTTCTTGTTTTGTTTGTTTTTGTCTGTGTTCTATTTATGTGTGTGCAAATAAAGAGTTAAATAATAATAATAATAATAAATATGCGACCAATATTCAATTTAATTCTTGATATAATTTTTTTTATCAGTATTAGATCGCTTATAACTTTTAAACGGCTGAACCAATTTTAATGAAATGTAGCTAAGAACGATCTCGATTGGGCCCTTTTTTATAATACGAAAACGGCACGGCAAAATTGTATTACCATTGCCTCCTATGCATTAGTGATACTAGAAGCTGAGAGCATCAAAAGGCAATGGTAATACAAATTCTGTCATGCCGTGCCGTGCCGTTCGAATTATAAAAAATACATACAGTAGAACATAGAATCTCCTCCTTTTTTGAAGTCGGTAAAAAGGCCCATTAGGAGTTATAATTGGTCCTTTTGTTTAGGAGTTAACATGCCACAGATAGACACAGATATACAGTTTCTTGAGTTTACGTGAGAAAATGTTGTGAATTCTTATAGGTTCAGATTTATAGGGAGAATCACCCCCTGTCCCTGGGCTGCTGTGTGTCGATGAAATGGAGGCCATTTTATCTGTTCAGGTGGCTAAATTGAGAACTATTTAATTTTCATTTTTTTTTATCAGCCCATATACGTCCCCACCGAGGGGCACGGGCCTCCCTTCGAAAGGGGATTTAGGCCATAGTCCACCACGCTGGCCCAATGCGAGTTGGTGGACCGCTCGTCTTTCCAAAATGAATTTTATTGGACGGGCGGGTTTCATCACGATGTTTTCCTTCACCGATGAGCAAGTGATAATTAGAAATCCGTACATAAATCCGGAAAGACGAATCTGGTACAGGCCCGCACCAGGGTTTGAACCCGCGACCTTCGGATTACAAGTCTGGCTCATTACCAACTGGGCTATCACCGCTCATTTTCATATACTTGCTGACAACCACCCCGACCAGCAGCGCCACGGCCAACCGAACGTAAAGTTGCAAACTACCTAGCAGCTGAAAATTCAGTTGGCGATGGCGCCACCAGTCAGCAGCCGTCATTAGATGTATGGATAGTTCTCAATTTCGCCACCAAAACGGATATAATTTTCTACGTCAAAAACGTAAGAGTCACCGACTTCAATCCCAAAAAGACAATTTTTTCGAGAGTTTCCCTCAATTTCTTTAGGATTCCACCATCAGATCCTGGTTTCCTTACCATGGGACCACCCTTGGGATACGCCCTTTCCAACAAAAAAAGAATAATCAAAATCGGTTCATAAACGACGAAGTTATCCGCGGACATGCATAAAAATAAAAAATAAAAATATACGGTCGAATTGAGAAACCTCCTCCTTTTTTGAAGTCGGTTAAAAATGGCAACCATTCCATCGACACACAACTGAAGTTACACAATCGTGCCCTGAAATTTAAACTAATTTAAATTTACCCAATATAACCTTGCGCGTGTGACATTGTTCTCTTCAATTATTATTTAATTACTGAAATTTAATATACAAAACAATTTGTCCGTCTGTCTGTCATTTGATAATAGCCTCCGAGGCCTTTCACATTTTAATTTTAATTAATTGTCAATTTTAAATGCTGTCTTTATCTTGAAAGTCGAGGGATGGGAGGTTATATTACTGTTATTTATACCGGGGTAGGTAGAGCATCAATTAATTATAAAACTGCTGCTTCCCGCTAGGGACTTCGTTCCCGTGAGAATTTGGGAAAATTGTGCATGGTGTAAGGTTAGGTTAGCAAAAACTGGTACCCTGAAAGTTGAATCTTCACCAGTTTTTATTTTTATGTTTTTTGGTGGACTTAGGAGTCACCTTCATGTTTCGAAGGGAGGCCCGTTCCCCTCGGTGGGGACGTATATGTGTTAGTAACAAAAAAAATGTTATTTAATACTTTCGTCTTTCATATTCGTTATTTTTCAAACTGTGGGTCGCGACCCCCTAGGGGGTCGTGAAGCCTTACTCATGGGGGCGCGAGTAAAATAAAAATACATTTAAAGGTCCTACGCTCGCTATAATAAGGCACTAACTACAATTTCGGTGAAAAGTCTGTGCCTGTATAGTGATGCCCTCCACCTTCCTTGCCTACCCCGCGGCAAACTCTTTATATGTACTACGTTCTAAAATCTTCTACATAGGTCTTCTTAGGTTTAGCTTAGGGCCCTTAGGGGGTCGCAAGAATTTTTCAAGTTCCAAAGGGGTCGCGAATTCAGAAAGATTAAAAATCATAGTTCAAATTGATTCACTTATTCGAATACACTAAATTTTGCAATAAAAAACAATAATAACAGCGTAAATCACGAAAATCAGCTATGTACAGACAGAAGCACGTTTTGTTACCTTTGGCACAACGAAAGCCGACGCTATTACGTGTGTGATAAAGGCGACGTCGAGTTCAACATGTATAGGTGGATGTGCTGCCGTGTGTACATCATATCCAATTTTTTTAATTTCCATCCATACACTCACGTCTTAATCCTTTTCGGGGTAGGCAGAACGACATGTAGTTTGAGGACTACTTGATGCCACTTTTGACAATCATTCTTCTTCTTCTTGTCGTGTAGGTATAGTCAAGTGTGGCGCACTTGGCTAACCCTGGTGTCAGAGTTTTAAAACCGCACAATGGCCTCTGACTTGGTTTAAACGACTATAGTCAATCGACAACAATCGGGACCGACAGCTTAACGTGCCCTCCGAAGCACGGAAACACTAATGATAAATTACCACTTTTGGTCACCCATCAGGTTCCCTGCCTCTGTTTACGTTGTTTAACCTAACTTACCGGTTGAGATCAGCGTGATAGGGTTTTCAGTCTTTCGCCCACGATACAGCAAAACCCTGACATTTTCAACGAGTAGGCCTTTGCGCGGGACCCTCTCGCGCAATCAAAGTGAAGTTTCAGCGTGAGCCGAGCGCGAGTTTGTCACTATATCGTACTCGGACTGTAAGGTAGGTTTAAAAAAACAATAAAGCATCGAATATCTGAAATCTATTTCCCGACTGTTTGGTCGTTGAATTTAAAAACAACACGCGCTTGTTTATTCGCGCGAAACGGGAAAATTGGCGGGAAATCCGAACTGGTATCATCAGCCTTTTTTTAAAAGAATATTGGTCGCAAGGAATAACACTAAAAATGTTTTTTAAATAACAATAATAACCAATCATACAACTAAAATGACTAAATTTACATACCTAACAACAGAACTTGGGTGGAAAAGTTCAGACTGTCAAAAAGGTACCCATTATTTCTACAGGAATCATCCCTCGCACACTTCACACCAGCCTGCGACTACTTAATACATCGCCTCACATACGTTCTTTTACAAAGAGCTTAAATACGTGTATAATAGTTAGGAAGTTTTTTTCTCTGAACATATAAGAAAAAAAAAGAAAAAACTCCCCTATGGTTTTGGTCACAAGCCCGCAATTTTGTTTAGATGAGTAAGACTACAGCACCCGATAAAGGCAGCACACATAGGAATAGTGCCATCTCCGTCTCTCAACAGGCCTGGGCCGGCAGTGCGAACAGTGTCGATACACGAAGTTTACGGACTATGAAAGCGTGCGTGCGCAAAAACATGTTCGAAAGTTAGAAAAATGAGATTTATGGAAACGTGACAGCTTAAATCGAAAAATGCGTTAACTACTTATCGAGAGTGTTCAATCACGAACAATTTAATAGCAAATTCAAGTTCCTGTGTGCATTTTACTATCGTTTTTACAGCTTAAAAGATACACAATATTGGGTATTTAGTGGTGACCTTGTGAGCTTTTTCTATCGAACCAAAAGTGCTGAATCATGTTTTCAGCAAACTACTTATCTAGTTTATGTCCTGAATATTACTGTAGTATTTTTTTCCTTCGATTTAATGCAGTACGTCATGCTGATCTACGCATCATAAAATCGTAATTTAGGTGCTGTAGTCGCCTGTTTATTTCGTATTTTTAGAATATTGACTAATGTAATACTCTTCCCGTTAAAGGTATTATTATTATGTGTATAGATAAGTAAATAGGTAGTTTAAATAGTAACGTAATTCATTTTTCCATTATCTTCAGACTTTTAAACAATTTTTGCTTCAGTTATTTATTATTTAATTAGACCTATATCGCCTGAGATACAGGCATTTTAGCCTAGTTCAGGCGTAGGTAATTATTTGTCTTATTATTAAATGTTTAGCCTTAAGTTTTATTTATTGTCACTCTAGTTTTCCAATAAACAATTTTATTTTATTTACTATGATTATAGAGGCGAAATCCCTAGAAATGAGAGTTAAGAAAATGGTTTTTCACAAATAACAAATAATCATTTTTTTTATTTCTTC
Organism: Aproaerema taeniolella; assembly: GCA_949987775.1. NCBI lineage: Eukaryota > Metazoa > Arthropoda > Insecta > Lepidoptera > Gelechiidae > Aproaerema > Aproaerema taeniolella. Next base: position 6,479,783 of record OX465272.1, on the reverse strand, counting down.
AAACAATGTTAAATGTACACAAGGCATTAGCAATTATTAAATAACCCCAAACGTGGAAATTCGACGGAAAACTAAGGTCGAAGACGTAGGCAAGCGGATAACGGGATTACGGTGGGGATGGGCAGGACACTTTGCTAGGAGGGACGACGGACGGTGGACCAAGGCAGTCACAGAATGGTGGCCAAGGGGAGCGACAAGACCACCAGCCCGATGGTCAGCCGATGTCGTCAAATTGACGGGACCTCTGTGGATGAGGTTAGCACAGGACCGTGACGATTGGCGCTGCAGAGAAGAGGACTATACCCAGCAGTGCGTTGATATGGGCTGAGTATGATGATAATGAATAACCCTCGAATAAAATAAAATTGTGTGTGTACATTGTTGCCGTCATGTCGGATAGGGTGCACATAAAACCAGCGCCATGACTTGTGGTAGTCTCAAGTCATGGCTTTAGCTGAGTGCTACCCTTTTGCACGGCACGTCACAACGCAGAAGACTCACTCTTAATTTAATTAACCATTTATAAATATTTGTTCTTTTTTGTGTAGATATTAAGTTATAATTATTTTTTTTGTATTTATGTTTTTTTTTTTGCCATTATACTTTCCTTTAATGTCTCTGTGTTGTGATGTCCTTTGTAATAAATAATTTTCTATTCTATATTCATCGCCTATATCTCTTACACGGCTGAACCAAATATAACTAAGAACCATCTCGTTTAAGTTAGCTATCAAACAAATGCTACGACGATGTGTGCGGAGGGTCTTAGAATGACTTCTGATGTTTGTGACTCTTTTAACAGGAGAGCCTAACCAGAATGGACCATGATAACAACCATTCGGAAATCTGTAAACACCGTCTTTAAATCTGGCCATTCCATAAAATGACGGGACAACTGCCGTTTCTAAAAGAACGTATTCCACAACGTGCCTGCGGCATAATACAATGCAACATTTTCTTTTTAATCCCCGAAGCTCTCAATTTTCTTAAATGCAGATAATTTGAAATTCTCTTTCAGAATCCAATTTATTATTTGTATTACATCCCGTCTTTAGCCGTTTGCGTTTAACATCTCACCCGAGGCTGTGTTGGGTAGTCAATGATACGAAAAAGAGGTAGATAAGTCACTGAATATTTCTATTTAGTTTTATTTTGACCTACGCATTATGCTACAGCGTCCTCTCAGTCTTATCTATTGTTTCGTCTCAGTCAAAGTGTTGTAATTTTATGAAAAAATGTTCTTGTTTTGTTTTGTTTTTCTTGTGCAATAAAGTATGCATTCATTCATTCACTTGGGTACCTGAAATCTTCTAGGGATCCTTTTTCGCTTATAGTCCAGTGGTGCTCGTTATTCCAAATCAATCAGTGAAATTAAGCAGCGTACACGCAGGAAACCTGATGGATGATCATATTGGTAATTTATCACAAGCGTTTCCGTGCTTCCCAGCTATTCATGTGCGCAGGATTGTCACACATATAAATGTGCAAGCGTTTTCGCAAAAATTCAATGTGTATGCAAATTTACATGGGACCATCGAAATAGTATGTATACTCTTTCGAATAATTAAAATTAGCCGGCAATAGGCGAAGTTGAATCAAGAACCTAATTCCTTTTTGAAGTCGTTAAAAAATGTAAAACATAGTAAAAAAATATCCGACCTTCACTTGATAAAGACTGATGCAGTTGCCACCACCAGCTACCTATATTGTGTTTTGTTTTTAAAGTCAAGTGCTCTACCGAATGACGCGCAAAATTGCTTTCATTACATTTTTTAATACTAAAGTCATAAAGTGTCACATTTATTATCACTACTTAAAGAGGAGTTCCATCAAGAATATCACTAACTATAAAATCTATCAACAAGCATACTGTTAACAGTCTACCTTTTTTTTCAAACGATATCATTGCAACAGACGGTTTTATTAATTCGTTAACAAATTATAGGGAGTTATATCCAAGACAGTTACTAATTATTTGAGATGTGCTTTCTTGACAGACCCTCCCCCCCATTTCGCGTAATTCTCCTAATTTGTAATATTATTTATTATTCATTTTAAATGTATATTCGTTTTAGGGGACCTATACGACTCATATAATATAAAAAATCACAGTGTAAGATATAAGGGGGCGTCCATTAATTACGTAAGGCGTTTTGGGGGGGGGGAGGGGGCGGGCCGGATCTCACTCAATCTCACGTGAGGGAGAGGGGGGTCTCTACAAATATCACGTAATATTTTCCCCCAAAAGAAATAGTGGGAAAGCTAAGTTAAACCAACTAAACCATGTTCTTCCAGTAGCCACTCTGAGTTCCCGTGGACTGAATTAGAACAATCTTTTTATCTTCAAATTTAAGTTGGTAAATCATAGCTGTTTTTTATTGTTCGATTATTAAAAGTTTAAAAATAATTAGGGAAATTAGGTAAGTTATCTAAATAAATTACCAATTAACGTATTTACACTAAAACTAAGCCTTTTCATAAAACTCACGTGAGATAAAAGGGGGAGGGGGGGTGTCGAGCCAAATCTCACGACATCTCACCAGAAGGAGTGGGGGGGTCTAAAAATCGCCAAACACACCTCACGTAATTAATGGACGCCCCCTAACCTGATCCCCCGCTTAAATATTGTGAAACATAGTGTTGCATTTCAGGAAATTAGATTATTTAATAAACTGCCAAAATATCTAAAGCAGTTGACTAGTAATGTTATATTTAAAAGTAAGTTGAGGGCCCTTCTGATAAGTAAATGTTATTATAGTATTGATGAGTTTATTAACGATAGTGAATTTGTATGACATGTTGACTGTATATTATTCTCTTATCTAGGTACCTTTCATTTAAATTTTTATTTTAACCATTTTTTGATTTATCAATTTGACATTGTAAGTATTCTTTCTTTTTTAATTAATGTAGTTTTAAGCACATATATTCAACACAATATGTTTATTGTTAAGAATTGTGAATAAAATAAAAAAATAAAAAAATAATAAGCTTTTGTAAAAAGTTTTAATTCAAATTAAGAAAACCTGTAGTTCAGGCGCACATGGATTACTCCTTCTGTTTTTTTATGACGAATGGGTTCACTTTTGACCACAATCTAGCCCAGGGGCGAAGATGTGGTCGAGGATGTAGCAAGCTCACACAGAAGATGCCTATTCACTCGAACTTTAAAGAGACTCGGGTTATATGAGAGTAGTTTATCGAGAAACAAACATATCAAAAAAACACAGTCGAATTGAGAACCTTCTTTTATTGAGTCGTTTAAAAAAAAGACGATTTCTTTCGACTGCGGTATTGTTTAAAGGATAAATAGACTTGTTCACAATGCCTACCCTGAATGAAAGGGTTGCGCGCTATTAATTATAATTTACTAAACACTAATTGATTTTTAGCGAATGGAATTAATTTTGCGTGGTGTAAGTTATGCTATGACTACGGAGTGAAAGAATAACTTGGAATGTGTCAGTTGCCAACTCTTCCCAGGCATACAGTAGAAGCCAGCAAGTGGGACGCGAGGGTTTTGCTGTATCGCGGACGAAAGACTGACAACCTATCACCACTATACTCATGTTCCATCTAATAACCCTTAGAATCCATGCCAAATGTGGCTTTAAGTGGTTCTAGAATCACAAGACGCTCTGCCTACCTCAACATAGATTATAGGCGCGAGTGTAGTGATGGAATTTATGACTAATTACCAATTGTAACACGATTTTACTCACATTACTTAAAATGGGATTCAGGCCGACAGTTTTGATCATACAAGAGGGTTTTACTTATTTTTTCCATGTCTATGGGCTTACTACAAAAACTAAAACGGCTGTATGGACATACATTCCTTTGCCTTTCTCGAAAGGGATAAATAAAACAACAACAATACTTCCCCGTTTGTACGGAAAAAACAAGTCAGTTTAAGACTGAAGTGTTTTAATGTTTTGTGGTAAAGCAGTTATTGCTTATAACTCTTAAACGACTAAATTATGAAATACAGCTAGGAACCATCTCAATTACGTCAGCGTTTAAGGCGACTACAGCACCTAAATTACGATTTTATGATGCGTAGATAAGCATGACGCACTGCATTGAATCTAAGAAAAAATACTACGGTAATATTCAGGACATAAACTAGATAAGTAGTTTGCTGAAAACATGATTCAACACTTTTGGTTCGATAGAAAAAGCTCACAAAGTCACCTCTAAATACCCAATATTGTGTACCTTCTAAGCTGTAAAAACGATAGTAAAATGCACACAGGAACTTGAATTTGCTATCAAAATGTTCGTGATTGAACACTCTCAATAAGTAGTTAACGCATTTTTCGATTGAAGCTGTTACCTTTCCATAAATCTCATTTTTCTAACTTTCGAACATGTTTTTACGCACGCACGCTTTCATAGTCCGAAAACTTCGTGTATCGACACTGTTCGCACTGCCGGCCCAGGCCTGTTGAGAGACGGAGATGGCACTATTCCTATGTGTGGTGCCTTTATCGGGTGCTGTAGTCGCCTTAAACTAAAAAACGCATTGAAATTGGTCCATTCATTTAGGAGTTACACAGATACACACGTCAAACTTTTTTTCTAGGGGGTTAAACTCTACACTATTTGGTAATTTTTCATAGCACATCTTCTATCGTGTAGGTATAGTCAAGTGTGTGGCGCCTTGGCTAACCCTGGTGTCAGAGTTTTCAAACCGCACAATGGCCTCTGACTTGGTTTTAACGACTATTAGTAGTCAATCGATGACAGCCGGGACCGACAGCTTAACGTGCCCTCCGAAGCACGGAAACGCTCGTGATAAATGCCAATTTGGTTCCTGCCTCTGAGTACGTTGCTTAACCTCACTGTTCGGTTGAGATGAGTCCGCTCGTAGCCCTGTGGCGCTCGCTGATCTCAAACGATCATTGAGGTTAAGCAACGTACACAAAGGTAAGGAACCTGATGGGTGACCAAAGTGGCAATTTATCACGAGCGTTTTCGCGCTTTGGAGGGCACGTTAACCTGTTGGTGTTGTCGATTGACTACAGTCGTTAAAACCAAGTCAGAGGCCATTTCGCGGTTTGAAACCTCTGACACCAGGGTTAGCCAAGTTTACCACACACTTGACTATACCTACACGATAAGAAGAAGAAGAAGCGAGCGTAACTGGGCTATAAGCGCTTAAAAAACAAAGCTATGTTTTTATCTGAACTTTTTATTTTGCAGTAGGTTGAAAAACCGCCTCATCTCGTCATTTAGAGCGCGAAATTTATAATCGCGGCCATTGTTCGCATGTCTTTTGTTTCAAGACCAGGTGCGCTGGGAATGAGACCTAGTGTTCCTAGGTATTGTTGTTTATGACCTATAGGGCTAAATGTGTGATTGTTAATAGACTAGGGGGTTTGTTCGCCTTAAACAATATTAAAGTTCTTTCTAAAAGCTTTATTTAATAGGCATTAATAAGCATTTTCTGAGTTAACAATTAACACGTTATGTCAGACTATCCAAAGGTCGAGCCGAATCACTGACCTTCCGAACACAGGGTTTCCTATCTTGAAGGTCAGGGGACAATTGTATATAAGCCTAATATTTATGGAATATACCTTTAAAAACTGTAGTACTATACATAGGCTTAAAGTTTCTGTATTTTTTTAAAGACAATTTTTTTACCGACTTCAAAAAAGGAGGAGGTTTCTCAATTCGACCGTATATATTTTTTTTATGTATGTCCGCGGATAACTTCGTCTTTATGAACCGATTTTGATTATTCTTTTTTTGTTGAAAAGGGAGTATCCCAAGGATGGTCCCATGGCAAGGAAACCAGGATCTGATGGTGGAATCCTGACGAAATTGAGGGAAACTCTCGAAAAAATTGTCTTTTTGGGATTGAAGTCGATAACTCTTACGTTTACGTTTTTGACGTGGAAAATTATTTTAACTCGCTCCATCGTGGACTGAAGTCCACCCTGAATGTAAAAATGAATGAATGAGGACCCTGAATGAGGTCCATGAGCTTGGTTAAGATTGAGGTCCTTCTCATAATTATAAATAAATATTACTGAATAGTCATTGATTAACAGAATAGGGATGTTGACAGTGTTTGATTTTATGAATTATTGTATTTGAAACAAAAAAAATGCTAGAAATATATTAATATCCGAAAACAGCATTAAAATTGGTTTATAAATAAAAAGTTATTAGCATTTATATTATCGTAAGGACTAGCTATCTCGTTTTGTGGGGAGAGCTAGCTATCTAGCGCTGACGTCACATAAGTGCATCTCTTTTTCGTTGTTTGACAGTTTCCCCCTCTATTGAAATTTAATAGCTTGTAACTTTTTTTCTCAATAGTTTTGAAAAATTATTTCGGTTTTGGGTTTTGGATTCAGTTCCTATTTAAGATAAATAATAAAAAAAATAGTCAACATCCCTATTGCCGACAAGCTACCCTAGTGTGCGCAATGAGACTTCACTCTAATAAGAGTCGATGGCCAAGGAAAACATAACCTTAAGTGTAAGACTAGAAGTTTGCATTTATTTTGCATTTGATTGACGTTGTCAAAAGGGCGTATGGCTTACGTTGTAACTGTTTATTAATCTGTGGTATGGCCAAATTCAAACGCAAAACAAATGAAACTTCTGTCTATACACATAGGTTCCTGATTCTATACTTTCATGAGAGAGACGCCAAATAACTATAGCTAAATCTTAAATAAATAAAAAACAGTTAACTATAGTTTATACGTTAGTTGTCCACGCAAACATTTCATTTATTTTAATTATACTATTTATGCCAAAATCCACAGCATAGGAATGCGTGATATTTTTTTGATTATATCTTAAAATGATTGGCAATCACACGCACACACACACACACACACACATATAAACGCGCTCTTATATTAATTTATACCTACCTATACTCTTAGTCACATCACTACTTCACTAATATTTTGAAATCTGTTTTTCTTTGTCTTAACTATTTTATTGTAAGAATTTCCTACATATTTAAGGAAGAACAGAGCCTCCCAACACAAGTATTTTAACATTACTTAAAGGGAGTGCTCTTGTAACATAATATAATAATGTAATGCCAAGTTAAGGAAATGAATTATTTAAAAAAATAATAATTAAGAATTTCATTTCACTATCTCTACAAGTCTACACGATAATCTATTGGGCCTTTTTATAATTCTAAAACGGCACGGCAAAATTGTATTACCATTGCCTCCTATGTAATAGTAATACTAGAAGCTGAGAACATAGGGGGCAATGATAATTCAAATTTTGAAATTCCGTGCCGTGCCGTTCGAATTATAAAAGGGCCCATTGGTTGATACTCTCCACGAAAACAACAATTTTATTTAAAATACAAACAAAAAAAAAGATTTTTAAGTTACAAAGGTGATAAGTGATTGAGGTAATAAATTGATAACAAATGATGTTGTCAGGGTCGCAAGTAGCGTTTTCAAGAAATACTTTGTATGTTCTATGAAAATAAAGTATTTTTGATTTGATTTGTGAAAAATATAGAAAAAAAAAATGTGTGTGAGAAAAAAAAAATATTATTGCTTGAGAGGAACTTGGTCATGAAATCTGTTGCTGGCTTGTGAACCTTTATGACCACTCCAAACCATATTAAATAATTGCCCTTTATTTATTAAATAAAATCTCAACGATACCAAACGACGATATGAACCAATTTAACTCGATAAACAAACAAACAACTTCCTATAAGGAAGTGGGTAGTTATGAAACTGTACCGCTAACAGACATACATGTGTATACCTACGGTTTTGTTCACATACTTAATGGTATTTTTATAGGAGTAGTTGAGTCCAGTTATCACGTTTTAGGCATGGGAAATACTGACTCAAGTCATAAATCAGTTCATGACTTATGACTCACTAGCTTTTCACCCGGGACTCCATTCCCATGGAAATTTGGGAAAATTATGTAGACTCTGTGTTGATCCAGGGTGTCAGCTACCTCCATACCAAATTTTATCAAAATTGGTCCAGGCGTTTGAGCGTGAAAGAGGAATAAACATCCATACATACAAATTTTCACGTTCATAGTATTAGTTAGTATAAGTCATAAACTTATTTGAGTCACAACACAAAGATTCTTCTTGAATGTCGGCAATCATTGATTTTTAACCCCCGACAAATATTAGTTTAAGTTTGACGTGTATATCTGTGTGTCTATCTGTGGCATCGTTGCTCCTAAACGATCCATATCGATTTTTTTTGTTTGAAAGCTGGCGTGATCCAGTGCTTAGCAATACATATTTTATGATTTCTTCAGCCGTTTAACAGTCCACTCTCCTACCATAAGAATAAATAATGACTTACGTAGAATGGAAACTCGTTTGACCGAGTCCCAAAAGCCGCCATTTATATACCTACTTCCCCCTTCGCCTCGCGACGCCCCGCTGTCGTCCAGCCGTATTGCTAGGGTTGCTTACTGTTAAATTATTGCTTACGCCTAACGATGATATCGCTAAAATACAAGTTTTTCTTTGCTTTAAAATCATTATTTTCCTCTAATTTTTCTAAATATAAGATACTAGCTTTCTGCCCTGCAGTTTCACTCGCAGTGTGGCATCGAATCTGAATTATATTAAGTGTGGCATCGAATTTGAATTATGTGTACATCTAAATGCACTACAATAACGCGGTTTGGGCTTCATTGTAAATTTGCATTCGGAACAACAAACAAGCAAACGCGCGTGCGGCGACGCCGGCGGCGACAGCCCGACTGAGTGGTATGTCTTAGCGATCCCCCAGACGGTAGGCTAATATTATGACCTTGAGTGCGTCTGGAGCGGGAGTTTCCATTCTACGTAAGTTATTATTTATTCTTATGCTCCAACCAAAGAAGGCCAACGCCAAACAGCTTGCTGATTTGCGTAGCTACTGGGAGTTCCAGTTCTCTGAGTTAACTCGCTCCATCGTCGTGTCTTATCTATGATCTTGGTCAAGATTGAGATCCGGAGTTAACCCATCTTATAATAAAAAATAATAAAAAGATACATCAGTGAGTCAACTCACTCCCAAACATCACATCACTAGTGTGGCTAGTGCGTTTTACGACCGAAATGAACGTCTGTCGTTATATCCTAACAGTTAAGCCCAGTTGTCTCTATACAACTGTTATAGAGCTGTTATAACACTAGTTGTTGGTATACTTCCATACTGGTTTGGGAGTGAAATAAAAACTTAAAATTTTTACGTTGCCAATTCTTTCCAGCCATAGGATATTTATTTTAGGTTAGATCATTGTAATTACCATTATCCGTGCAAATAAAGACATTTCTATTTCTATTTTCTATTTCTATACTGTAAAAGCCAGTTTATGGGACCCGAGGATTTGCTGTATGGTGAGCGAAAGGCTAACAGCTTATCACCGCTATACCCATCTAATAACCCTCAGAGTTGGTGTCAAAAGTGGCTTCAAGTGGTTTTACAACAACATGAATTTCTGCCTATACCGTAAGGGATTATAGGCATCAGTGTATGGTATGGATGAAAGGCTGACCACCTCTCATCGTTATACAACTTTTTTCATCTGCTAACCCTCACAATTTGTGTCAAACGTGGCATCAAATTAATTTGAAATTATTTACAATTTTATATATCACTATCGCATTTTGCTGAATTTTATAATTGTCATTATTATTACTTGTGTTGATTGTATTATTTTATTTGAATTATTTTCCTTCGTTTAATTTAATTAATTAATTTATTTATTATGCTTAAATCGATTTGTCGTGTATTCTTTCAATATTTTTTTTACAATTTTAGTTTTTTGTTTCATTTTTTATTAAATTTTATAAATTATTATATTTTGATTAGGTATAAGGATAGGCGAAAATGCATTTTTCTTTTGGTGTTAAATTAATTGTATAATTTGGGAATGTTGTGTACACCTGTAATTGGTGCATATATCTGATGTATTACGTTGATTGTGAATATTGCTTATTGAATATATGTAATGTTGGTGTTCCTATAAATAAATATAAAATCAAATGGTTCGCTATAGAACCAATGATGCTTTGCCTACCCCGTTAGGGTTTACAGGCGTGAGCGTGTGTCAAAGTCAAAAATAGCTTTATTTCATAGAACATTCAGAATGTTACTTAAAATAAGTCAAAATAGTGAATAATTACATTAGTATTTTTAAGTTGCGCCTATTCGCAAAGGTTCGCAAAACTCCGAGGGTTGCTCAGTTCAATTAAATTATACTTTCCTTATTTTCTAATTTTAATTGACTTAATATTTGAATAACTCTGGAGTTGGAGCCATTGGCGTATCTAGGGTTATTTTCTAGGGGGGGCCGCGGGCCTGGCGAAAATTAAATGTACTCTAGCTTAATACGCTGTGTATTCAAAAGTAACTAATACTGTATTATAGTATGTAATAATAAGTATGTATGTGGATTTCTCAGCTGTAGATAACTATATATATATTTTTTATGATTTTTGTGTGAAGTTATCAGTATTTTGGCATCAATTATAGAATTTCGAATTGGTAGCCCCATATTCAGGGGTGGGCCCTAGACCATACTGGGGTGGGCACGGCCCACCCGCCCCCCCCCCCCCCCCCTATATACGCCTATGGTTGGAGCTGAGCAATTTATTCCCAAGGTTGCTTGTCTAATAGATAATCGGAAATTCCTTAAGGCTGACATTCATAGACGAAAACTATTCAAAGACCCGACTCTGAAATGTCAAATTTGCCTTTAGTAGGCAAACACATTACAGAGTCTGGTCTTGGCTTAGTTTTCGTCTATGAATGTCAGCCTTATAGCCCTTTTTAAAGGATTTTGTTTAATTATGTGTATCTATGTAATAATTTAATTAAATTCATTTTTATAACGTTTTCAAGAAGCATTTTGTATGTTCTATATAAAAATAAAGTATTTTTGATTTATTTTCTAATCTTAAATGCCTTAATATTATTTGAATAACTCTAGGGCTGAACAATTTATTCCCACAGTTGCTTGTCAATATATAATCGGAAATTCTACAATAGCTATAATATATATGTAATTTAAGCGTGGTGGACTATGGCGGTTCACCAACCCGCATGGGCCAGCGTGGTGGACTATGGCCTTAATCCCCTTCGTATTTCGAAGGGAGGCCCGTGCCCCTCGGTGGGGACGTATATGGGCTGGTAAAAAAATACCTAATTAAATCCATTCGTTTTCTTTCCAGGCGGAGGCTGTACGTTCCCTGAGAGCTGGACGGGCAGCTGGTTCCAGTCGGGGTTCCCAGGACTTATCGCCATCAACAGCACCCACATATTCTCCAAGGGGGAGTGCTCCGAAACCGAGTCCTATGACAAGTTCCTACTCTATGACAGGTAACTAACACTGTTTTTTTTTATATGAAAGAAAGAAAGGAAGACAAATTTATTATTTCGGACATCACATATGATCCAATCAATGAAAACCGAAAACTGCCAAATAGAGGAAATAATTCGTGTATAAGCGATTTTTGGCTTAGTTGTAGGGAATGGTGTCTGAATGAATATACTGAAAGTACTGGGATGGGGGTGGAGCTAACGTGTAGGGGGCGGTTTAAAGGTCCCTTTTTAAAGTTTTTCTTAAACAACTTGTAAACGGTGGCTCATAGCAAAAAAAAATTTTTTACTTAAGTAATCTACATAAAATTCTCTACAAAAAGGTTCTGCATACTTTTCCGCTGGGATCAATGTTTAATGAGAAAAGAAGGAAAGAAGAATTTCCTGGCAGTTTTTCCAGGATATCTCGGCAACCCCACCTGGGATGTGTAGGGACTTCATATCTCTTTAAATATTGATCCCAGCGAAAAAGTGTATAGAACCTTTTTGTAGAGAATTTTATGTAAATTACTTGAGTAAAAGTTTTTTTTTGCTATGGGCCACCGTTTACGAGTTATTTAAGAAAAACTTAAAAGAGGGACCTTTAAACCGCCCTACACGTTAGCTCCACCCCCATCCCAGTATTTTCAGTATGTTGCTTCAGACACTATTCCCTACAACTATGCCAAAATTCGCTTATACACGAATTATTTCCCCTGTTTTTCCTTCGTTAAATGGGCTAATAGAACAGGGCCCCGATCCCGTAATTTAAGTTGTGTTGTTGGAAAGGTCGCCATTTTATCCGTTCAGGTGGCGAAATTGAGAACTATCGAAATTTCATACATCTAATGACGGCTGCTTTGACTGGTGGCGCCATCGCCAACTGAATTTTCAGTTGCTAAGTAGTTTGTAACTTTACGTTCGGTTGGCGGTGCTGCTGGTCGGGGTGTTTGTCAGCAAGTATATGAAATTTAAATAGGTAGGTAGTTTTCAATTTCGCCACCTGAACAGATAAAATGGCCTCCATTCTAGCGACACACAAGTTACAGAATCAGGGCCCAGGCAAGATCACACAGTAATACAAGATACACTAGAGAATAACATAAAAACAATAACAAACTACCTATAATTCGCTAGGTGTTGTAGGGTCCGAGACAAACGGTCCTCAACACAGCTATATGTTGCGACTCGGGAATCAGGATGTGAGACCGCGAGCCACAACGCTTGTTAATATACACTGGGCGTCAAAAATAAGTAGTACACTTTTCAAATTGCAATTACTCCTAAACTATAGTAGTTACACTTATGAAATAAAAAGCAGTTTATAGTAAACTTAACGAAGTTTATTAAAGTTATATTTTATTTGGCATGAATAAAGTTTCAAACTTAAAATTAAGATAAATACTAAAAAGTATCAATTTTTAACGATATGTCAACCACTTAATTTTCACGTTTTGGAACTTTTTCACAATTTAATAACTTGTGTTGCCGCCTCGGGCTCTAATTACAGCTTGGATCCGGTTTGGCATGCTGAACACTAAGTTTCGGAGGCGGTGTTGGGGAATATTTTCCCATTCTTCTATCAGCGCATGTTTTAGAGCCCTGAGTGTGGCAGGAGGTGGACTGCGCCTTCTGACTAGCCTCCCAAGCTCATCCCAGGCGTGTTCAATCGGGTTGAGATCTGGGCTTCTCGATGGCCAAGCCATCAAGTTGATGCCAACCTCCTGAATGTACTCTTGTACGTGGTGAGCAGTGTGTGGCCGGGCGTTATCATGCATTAGGATGGCTCCATCACCCATATTTATTAAATATGGCCCTGCATACTCGTTGAGGATCTCCGAGGCATATCTTTCACCAGTCAAAGTCCCATTTTCTATTACCACAAGCTCTGTGCGACTCTCTGAAGAGATACCAGCCCATACGTGTACAGAGCCCCCGCCATATTGGACTCTTTCCGAGATACAAGCTTGAATGTATCGCTCACCGGGTCGTCTGTAGACTCTCCGCCGTCCATCTGAAGTGTATAAAGAGAATCGAGACTCATCTGTGAATAAAACTCTAGCCCATTCTTCTTCGCCCCATTGTACGTGTTGACGGGCGTAGCGTAGTCTTGCTACGCGATGCTCTGTCTCAAGTTTGGGGCCATTTGCTGGTCTTAGAGGCTTCAGGTTAGCTTCAGCAAGTCTTCTTCTCACTGTACTCTCACTGATGTAGTCTGTTCGGGTCCGAAGAAGCTGTTGCTGAACCTCAACTGCATTAAGGTGTCGATTTCTTAACACAGTGGAAACAATAAAGCGATCTTCTCGGGTACTTGTGCACCTGGGTCTGCCATTACCTCGTCTCCTTAGATGGTTTCCAGTCTCTTCGTACCTTTGCTTTACTCGCTGAACCGTTCTTAAAGTTACACCCACCCTCCTTGCAGTACGACGCATACTGATGCCCACTTCGAGAAAAGCTAAGATTCTTGCACATTCTTCTGGTGAAAGAGGCATGATTAGTCAAATTTACTCTCTGAAGATACCTATGCTTTTCAATTACAATTGCTTTATCAGCAGCGAATGTGTCAAACACAAAAATCCTAAGTAAGACAACACCTTTCAACAGTTTAAAAAAAGTGTTTTTATTTATTCGTTTTTTTTAAAGTCAAGCATTATAAGTTCTTATAATGCATGAAGTTTTTATTGAATAAGATTAAATTTTCTTTTTAACCTTTTTTGTTTCAAAGGTCTAAGTTTTATAGTTTGGGAGAAATCGCAATTTTAAAACTGTACTACTTATTTTTGACGCCCAGTGTAGTAAGAAAAAGTTACTGCATTATATTGGTATTAGTTAGCATAAATTAAGGAAAATTAACTTACTCCAAGGTCGAGAATAGGTGGAAATTTGAAAAAATGTTTTGCCTCATCATACGACTAGTGCGATCAGCTGATTTGCCTTTGTATGAGGACCCCAACATTTTTTTGAGAATTTCATGTAGGTTCCTTGGCGAAGATTGCCATAACGTCGAATTTTTTTCTTAGTAAAAAAGTACCCACTTCAGCATGTCGAGGCGACTCCATTAATGTTATTTTAGATGCTTTTGTGTAAATAGATTCGCTTACGATAGTTTGGTCATGTCATGAGACGCCCTGAAGACCATGTCGTAAAACAGGCCTTAGCACTGCTAAATAATAAGAGAGGTAGAGGCTGATGAAACATTCGCCCATGTAATCCTGGATTGCATGGGAGTGGCAGAACACCGGGCAAAAATCCTTGCAGACATTAGGTTGCTCCGCGAAGCTTGCGAAATCCCCAGGCGGATTCTAAGCTTCTGGCCGGAGCTCAAGTGGCCAAAATAGTCACTGAACCACACGCATAATGGTTCACTTAAGAGCCTAAATGCGGAAATGGGACCCCATATCACTTATGCGAGGTAGAGGATGCCCACTGGACACCTGGTGGTCCACGGTAGCCAAGGACTTAGAGCTTGCCCAAACAAATATTTCGACAACCCAGGACAGACTGTCCTGGTGCCACAGAACAAGGAGAGCCGACCCCAAATAATGGGAAATGGCTAGGACAAAGAAGTGTAAATAGATCCTCGATAAATCCATAATACAAACCTAATCATATATTATTTGTAATTCCAGGAGCGATGACTGCTACAGGTGTATGGTTATACACGAAAAACACAAATACGTATTACAGTATAAAGAAAGTGAGTATATGAGTTACAAATTTTTTTAAATAGTTAAAATAAATTAGGAAACCATTTTTTTAAGGAAAAGTATTCGACTAAAAAAATATTTTTCAAATTTTGCATTTATAAGGACCGACCACAGTTGGCACAGTGAGTAAAGCAGGGGAGGCCTTTGCCCAACAGTGGGATCTGACAGGCTAGTAAAAAAATTCTAATGTTACGTCATAGTTAAGGGAGAGATATATATTATAACAATTCACATTAAAGATATAAGAAAAAGCGTCACAAAGCTAATGGGGGTTCCAAAAAGTCGAAATATTGTGTGACAATCCGTACAAAATAGTGGTTTTATACATGAGAATATTGGGCCTTTTTCTAAAACGAAAACGGCACGGAAAATTTTTATTACGATTGCCTCCGATGCATTAGTGATACTAGAAGCTGGGAACATAGAAGGCAATGGTAATACAAATTCTGTCATACCGTGCCGTGCCGTTCGAATTATAAAAAGGCCCACGCTATTATTTTTGAAAAATGGTAATATTATTTGTTTAATAATTTTTAAACCAATCCATCTTCCTTCTATTCCAGCGTACTGTTCTCCAAAAGACTCGTTAGCGTCAATATGCGAGTCAATCAGCGGAGACGCTCCACTGTACTCCATGTTCAGGAAGGAGCCGAAGGTGGAACCTCAGCAGTGCCCCTTCCACCCAGCGCCCTTTACTTTCACTTACAGCAGGTGAGTTAGCGTCAATCAGGAAGGCTGCTCCATTCTGTGGGGAAGCTCCATTCAGCGGGGACGCTCTATTCTACACCTTTCACATTTACTTACAGCAGTAAATGTGAAAGGTGTAAGTTAACGTCAATCACCGAGGAGGCTCCATTCTATGGAGACGCTTTAATCAGCAAGGACACTATACCCAACGTATAGCAGTTAGTGTTAATCAATAGGGACGCTCCGTTCAACGGGGACGCTCGAATCAGCAATGCCTTCCACTCAGCGTCCTTCATATTCAGTTACATCAGGTGAGTTAGATAGATAGATAGATAAACTTTATTGCTTCTTAACAATTTGTAACATTGTACAATGTTCTTATACAATTTAAAAAAAGGTTTGCGAAATATGTGATGTAGAAGCAAATAGGACACAGAACTCAGCATACTTTCTGTCTATGACAGATAACAAACTGATTTTCAGCTGTGCCTAGAGATTTTTTTTGTTATGAAGTAACTTATCAGTAATAAAGTAACTTATCAGAAATGTGTACCAGTGTGTATTCAAGTGAAATAGTGTAAGTGTATGTGAAAGTGCGTGTAAGTGTTAGCTGTAGCAATAATTGTATTTATGTATAAATAAGCGTCAATCACTGAGGACGCTCCTTTCTGTGGGGACGCTCCATTCTGTGGGGACGCTCCAATCAGCAGGGACACTATACTCAACACCTTTCACATTTACTTACAGCAGGTAAGTTAACGTCAATCACCGAGGAGGCTCCATTCTGTGGAGACGCTCTAATCAGCAAGGACACTATACCCAACATATAGCAGTGAGTGATAATCAATAGGGACACTCACCCAACGCCTTTCACAGCTACTTACAGAGCAGATAAGTTAGCGTCAATCAGCGGGACGCTCCATTCATCCAGCGCCCTTCACATTCACTTAAGGTGAGTTAGTGTCAATCAGTGAGGACGCTCCATTCAGCGGGGGCGCTCTATTCAGCGGGGACACTTCACCCAACGCCTTTTAGAGTTACTTACCAAGTAGGTGGTCACTTAGTGTGTCAACCAGCGGGACGCTACATTCAACAGAGCCCTTTCTACCTAGCGCCGTTCCCATACATTTACAGCAGGTAAGTTAGCGTCAAACAGCGGGACGCTCCATTCAGCGGGGACGCTCTAATCAGCAGGGTTACTCCACTCAGCGTCTTTCACAATTACCTACAGCATGTAAGTTATTGTCAATAAGTGGGGACGCTCCACTCAGCAGGGAAACTCCACCCAGAGCCCTTTACATTCACTTACAGCAAGTGAGTTAGCGTCAATCAGCGAGACGTTTCATTCAGCGGGGACGCTCCAATCAGCAGAGACACTCCATCCAGCGCCTTTCACATTTACCTTTAGCATGTAATGTAAGTTCGCGACAATCAGCGGGACGCTCCATTCAGTAGTGCCCCTTGTATCCAGCGCCTTTCACATTCACTTATAGCAGGTGAGTTGGCGTCAATCACCTAGGGCGCTTCAACCAGTGGGGATGCTCTACTCAGCTGGACGCCTAGTATCATGTTAAGTATCAGTATAGTAGCATCATGTTATATCTAATTCAATTTTATAATTGACGTACTAAATGTTGCGTTGTCTACGACATGGCGAAGTTAAACCTTCGCGCAATTCTTGCATACCCGTGTGTGCAAGATTTGTATCGCACGTGCCGTAAACAAGCGCTCGACGGATTAAATAAATAAATAGGATGTGGCAGAAAGTTTATCTTACCCATATACTGCCACATCCTTAACATGATACTAATGTCTTTATATGAATGTCGAAGATGTTGCTAAAGCCATTATAGTACTAAAATGATCTTCTTCTTCTCGTGTAGGTATAGTCAAGTGTGTGGCGAACTTGGCTAACCCTGGTATCAGAGTTCTCAAACCGCATAATGGCCTCTGACTTGGTTTTAACGACTGTTGGCAATTGACAACAGCCGGGACCGACAGCTTAACGTGCCCTCCGAAGCACGGAAACGCTGGTGATAAATTGCCATAACGGTCAACCATCAGGTTCCCTGCCTCTGTGTACGTTGCTTAACCTCACTGATCGGTTGAGATTAGCGAGTGCCACTGGGCTACGTGCGCTTTTGTAGTATGAATGTCAAAGATGTTGCTAAAGCCATAGTACTAAAATGATCGTATTTCTCTATATTCCAGGGGTTCGGGTGATTGCGTGAACCCTCCGTCGAGGGCGGAGGCCTGCACGGATGACTCCCGACTGCTGCTCCGGTACATGGCCTGTCCCGATGTGCCGGGCACGGAGAGCAACGGTAAATATACTGATTAACCATTAGACATCTATATATATATATTATATATAAAAATGGAACCCGATTTTCGTTGTCACGGCATCACGCGTGAACGGCTGGACCGATTTGGATGATTCTTTTTTTGTTGTGTTCCTTATTGTCAGGAGAAGGTTCTTATGAAAGAAAAAACTAAAAAAGTGCCACGGGAACGAAGTCCCGGGCGGAAAGCTAGTAAACAATAAACGTGTATCAACATTGTTTAGAGCTAAAAAGAAATAGATTTTTACGATTTTGGTTTATTTTCTTCCACGCTGGTTTGGGAGTGAAGGAAAACTTTAGAATGTACCAGCAGCCAACTAACGTAGGTGTTAAAAAAGCTTAGTATACATACTCGTACAGTGCACATTTTTGGCCGATTTTTTGTTTTTTTGTTTTTTTGAATAGAAAACAGCTGTGTACAGAAGTTGATATAAGACAGTCTTACAATCAAAGGCTAAATTATACACAACCAACAACCACCTCCACCTCCTTTTCACCTCCTAAATGTATAAAACCTGTAAAAAAATGTTTATATGATGTCACATTTATTTTATAAACTTTATTTTAAGTCATAACATAACAATTAATTAAATAACATAAAATCGTCAATAGTCAAAATTTAAAAAAATATATATAAAATGTCAATTTAAAAATCACTCTGAGTCATCCCCTGTGCAAAAGTATCCATCACATTTGCAGCATTTCCGCGCTGGATAGCGATAGATGATAGCCTTTGCAGCAAAAACAACCCGGAGCGAGGGTCAAATTATTGACCCTTTATACTGACCAATTGTAAACCTGTAAATTATTTAACCCATAATTGTTTTCCTTTACATTTCAGTGGAAGAGCTGGTCTGCTTGGCGACGTGGAAAGAAGGCTCCACTCGCTACCTGGTGGGGCAGATCTCGCAGGTCAACCGGAGGAACAGCATCCAGTCAGATGAAGACACTTACAGGTTGGTCACAAATACAATTTTTTTATGACGGCCGGTTTGGTCGAGTGGTAGCGGCGCTCTGCTTCTTGACCGACGGGTCCTGGCTTCGATCCCCAGTCGGGGCAAACATTTGTGTAAAAAGCATACGTTTGTTCTCGGGTCATGGGTGTTTGTGTTTGTCTTTATGTGTGTCTAGGGACCCACGACCCTAGGGAAAACATTAGTGTGGGCCTATTAGCGTGTTGCGTTTATTATTATAATTCAAAATGATTCTATTTCTCCCTTTTTAGGAGGTTGTTTCAACCAGTAACGGTCTGTGTTATTGGGTTTGTGCTAACGGATTATTGTTATTGTGACAAAATGAGAAATTTTACCGCTTGACTTAAAGGCAAGATAGCTCAGTTGCTTAGAGAACCAGGAGATATAATCCTATAGTCTGTTCAACTTAACGAACTAGTGGAGCGCTATCTCTGTTAAACATTTCCTTAAAAAAAACCGCCTCAAGGACAAGTGGGCGTTAATCACTGCTTAGAAACGTAAGGCGCGTTTACATTGTGCCGCTTTCGTGATTGAACACTCTCGATAAGTAGTTAACGCATTTTTCGATTTAAGCTGTCACCTTTCCATAATCTCATTTTTCTAACTTTCGAACATGTTTTTACGCACGCACGCTTTCATAGTCCGTAAACTTCGTGTATCGACACTGTTCGCACTGCCGGCCCAGGCCTGTTGAGAGACGGAGATGGCACTGTGCCTTTATCGGGTGCTGTAGTCGCCTTAATATATTCAGTTACCTTATCAACTTTATAAATAGAAGATATTAATATTTTGTAATATTAAAAATTGTGATTGTATAGAACGAATGTGACTATGTGTATGTAATTCTGATTATTGTTGTATTATTAAAATAGATAATTAAAAAACGATGAAAATTAAAAATATTGCGTTTCTTAATCTCGGAATCCAATACACAAGCCAGGTCACACAGTAAAAGAAGAAACAGTCCGAAGTACATGCCAAGTCACAGAATCACAACGCATAGAGTTAGGGACGTCTGAGCAGCACGGGTCGCACAAACAGACTAAAAACCACTCGCGCTGTAAACGTAGCCTTAGCGTCGATACTCTGGCCAATCACAGACAAGCTCATTTTCTCAGTACTAGTTCGTTTTGTTGAACCATATCACCTCATCTCATTCTGGACCTTTGAGTATAGAATTTATTTATTTATTTATTGTAAACACCTTAATTTTCAGATGCTTCATCTACAAAGGTCAACACAACGACAAGACTATGACATACAACATAGCTCAGTCGGGAGACGCGACGTGCAATGGACTGTCGTCACCTACTGACGGGAGTCGGACTATGAAGCTCACTAACAGTACGTTTATTACATACATGCATACAATGTTTTAAAAAAAAGTTTTTATTTTCTTTAAATTTTAAGCTATGTGTACATTCCTTGTACATGTGTACAGGAGCCTAAACTAGGGTATACCTGTGTCATAGGTCTCCTGGATCCCACCCTCAGATAATGATTTTGAAAATAGAAAGGGTAATGACCAAATTTGTATGGGACCCGTCCCTCCCTCCAACAGACCTTTTGTGTATGTTGACAGTTTCGAATGTATCTTTAAAGAGATAAATAGCTACATTCAATGTCAAAATCCATGGGGTTTAGAAATAACACATAATTAAAGATTCTCAAAATATCAGTTTATATTTTTGTATGTGTTCTATATGTATACCTGAGATGATAAATACGAATATAACAATTATAAAAATATTATGAATATGGTAAAAATCAAAGAATTTTTTAATAATATACTGTTACTTTTGTAATCACTAATAACATTAAAATAATATTTTCCCGGAATGTCCCACACATTTGAGGAATGTCGTCATAGTAAAAAGTCATCACTATATTAATATCTTTCATGTGAGATACATTTCAAATCTGTTGGTCGGAAATAGGTTTTGGGGGGACGTTTTGACGCATCATCCTTTACATTAGCTATTTAGCAATTAGAGATTCTTGGAGAGTTAATTAATTAAGATGTGTGTGTTTGTGTGTGCGTGTGAGGGCATGTAGCTCAGTATACATACAACATAGCTCAGTCCAGCGATATGACGTGTAACGGACTGTTATCACCTAATGATGGCACTCGACTATGCAGCATACTCTTAATCATTTCCTTTTTTATTTTAATTCAAATTTTTTTAATATATTATGCTTTAATTTTTAATTTCAATTTTAAATCAATTAATTTAATATAATGTAGTAATGTAAGTTTTTTTTGTGTGCAGAGATAAACAATTCATTCATTCATTCATACTAACCGTACGCATACATTGTCATGTAGCTCAGTTTATTACATACATACAATATGTAATGGACTGTCGTCACCAAGTGACAGCAGTCGAACTATGAACTACGAAAATATAATCTTTGTTATTTAATTTAGTGATTCGGTTTTGTAAAACGTCTGTGTCTTAACAACACGAACGATGACATCTATACTTACTTTAGTTTTTACCGGTTGTTATATAGCCATATCTCATGTAAGCGAACATTGTTTTTAAAGAGAATAAATAATCTATAAACCTGAACTCACTAACAGTACATATATTACATACATGCATGCGACGTCGCTCAGTTTATTACATACATACATAGCTCAGTCCAGTGACGTGACGTGTAACGGAGGACTGTTTTAAAGTCACTGATTAACCACCCGAGAGGTTGAAAGAGATTTACCTAAAGCCCTGTATATGTATGTAAAAATTTTGATTACACATGGAAATCTTATTATGGAAGCGTATACATTGATCCATAAAAGAGTCGGTTACTTTGTGGAGATGGTTGAGGATGCTAATGCCAATATTGTTGTTGTTCAGGCGACGACGAGCACAACCGCTGCCACTTCCCGTCCTGGATCGTGGAGCACCACAAGTGGTTCAGTTTGGACCACTCACACGAATATCACTTCACTACTAAAAATGCTACTCTTAAGGTAAACTACTAGTACTACTTTCTATCGTCATCTCTTAGGTTCTTCTTAGCATTAAAAATACCATTGGCTTGGTTAGAGTCAACCTGTCTATTCTGTCTTATTATTTTTTAGCCCATATACGTCCCCACCGAGGGGCATGGGCCTTTCTTCGAACCACGAAGGGGATTTAGGCCATAGTCCACCACGCTGGCACTTTTTACACAATAAATGCTTCGATACCGGTGTCGAAGCATTTATTTATGTAAAAAGCATATGTTTGTTTTCGGGTCATATTGGTCACGGGTGTTTGTGTCTGTCTTTATGTATGTTCAAAGGGACCCACGACACAAGGGAAAACCTTAGTGTGGGCCTTTGAGTGTGTAACATTCCTTTATTTATTATTTGTAACTTTTTTTAAGTATGTTTTTATCAGCCCAAAGACGTCCCAATAGAGGGCCATGGGCCTCCCCACATACCACTTACTGTTTTTTTTTTAACTAAATTCTTCTTATCGTGTGGGTATAGTCAAGTGTGTGGCTACCTTGGCCAACCCTGGTGTCAGACTTTTCAAACCGCACAATGGCCTCTGACTTGGTTTTAACGACTGACGTCAATCGACAACAGCCGGGACCTTAAGGTGCCCTCCGAAGCACAGAAACGCTCGTCATAAATTACCACTTTGGTCACCCATCAGGTTCCCTGCCTCTGTGTACGTTGCTTAACCTCACTGATCGGTTGAGATCAGCGAGCGCCACTGGGCCACGAGCGCTTCAACTAAATAAAAACTAATAAAGTAGATCACCATACAAAAAGATTCGGATTCTGTTACGATGTGTTTGGACGCGACGCTTGTTTTTTTAAAAAATGATTTTCTGAAATAATAAATAAATAAATAATAAACGCTACACACTCAAAGGCCCACACTAAGGTTTTCCCTTATGTCGTGGGTCCCTTGGAACACACATAAAGACAAACACAAACATCCATGACCCGAGAACAAACATCTGCTTTTCACACAAATGTTTGCCCCGACTGGGGATCGAACCCAGGACCCGCCGATCAAGAGGCAGCGTCACTACCACTCGACCAAACCGGCCGAAATATAATTTATATACCTACCTACTTAGACATTTTTTTTACAGATTATGAACACAGATGGTTCTATAACAGAAGAGAAGAGACTGGTCTGTCATTCCATTCTAGAACATAAGGACAAGAAACAGATTAAACTAGTAGCACACGTTACTAAGGGATGGTAAGTGATAGTTACTAAGTTAAGTAGGGATGCATCCGAAGCCGATAAATCGGCGATACAGTGGGTTTACAGATATATCGGCTTCGGTCTTCCTCTTCTTCTTATCGTGTAGGTATAGTCATAGATCTGTAGCCCGGGGATATTTATATTACTAAAAAGGTTACCTACCGTTTGTCTTTGTGAAATTATTATATATTTCACCATTTTATATACTAAAAGTGAGGTCTTAATGACCGTAACCCGCCGCAACCATATTAGTGATAAGTAAAAAAATCTCTGTAAGACAAAAAGTTATTTAAATTTTTGAGTAACCGTTTCAAATTTATACATCTATTAATAAGCCCTCTTGACAAACCATATACCTATTTGAAGACGATTTCTCTTGCTGGTTTGGATTTTTAAGACTCATTTAAATGAGTCTTAAAATCTAAACCGGCCACAGAAATAGGTATATGGTTTGTCAAGAGGGCTTGTTAATAGATGTATAAATTTGTAACGGTAACTCAAAAATGTAAAAAAAAAACAAAATATGGTTACGGCGGGTTACGGTCATTAAGATCTCACTTTTAGTATATAAAATGGCGAAATTTATAATAACTAGCTGATGCCCGCAACTTCGTTTGCGTGTTAATTTTTTCTTTTGAACAGATTACACTTTATTGACGGTCCATTAATGGACCTTCATTTAGTTTATTAAATATTGATTTAGTTTAAGATTTAGATTTTTACATACAAAAGTTTTTTCCCGCTAACTCCCGTTCCCGTGGGAATTTTGCAATATCCTGTTGCAACTAAGCTTTAAGTTTACTAAGGTACCTGCATGCCAAATTTCAAGCGTCTAACTTAAGCGGTTTAGATTTTTCTTACAAAAGGATTTTCCCGCTAATTCCCGTTCCCGTGGGAATTTCGGGAATTCCTTTCTTAGTGCACCTCTACGGTACCTAAGCTCAAAATTCCAAATTTCAAGTGCCTACGTTTAGCCGTTTAGGCTGTGCGTTGATATGTCAGTCAGTCAGTCAGTCAGTCAGTTTCTCCTTTTATATATTTAGATTTTACAAAGACAAACGGTAACCTTTTTAGTAATATAAATGTTCTCCGGGCTACAGATCTATCAAGTGTGGCGAACTTAGCTAACCCTGGTGTCAGAGTTTTCAAACTGCACAATGGCCTCTGACTTGATTTTAACGATAGTCAATCGACAACAGCCGGGACCGACGGCTTAATAACGCCCGTGATAAATTGCCACTTTGCTTACGTTTCCATTGTATTCCGGGCTGAATACACACTCATCGGATTCGGGTACTCCTAACACGGCCCTTTCTTAGCTTAAATCTATTGATATTATTTAAAATTACTTACGAGACATACATATAACATTATATTAAAAACAAATGTCTCGTCCATCCCCAGCGAGTCGGGCCACGTCTGCCTGACGTTCTCTCGGCGCGACAAGAGCGTGTTAGAGCTGCAACAAGGCACGTCGCTGTGGGAAGCGCCGCAGGACGCATGCGTCGACCCGCCCACCGATATCGTCACACTTATCAGTAAGTTATTTATAACTAACACTGAATTTTCTATCCATTCCAACAGGGTTCGAAAAGATAATTATCACTGATAATTATCACGATAATTATCATGATAATTATCGTGATAATAACATATGGATAATTATCGATTGATAATAACAAGCAACAAAGCCAATGGAAATACAATCATCATCGGATGAAGATATTCCTTTGGCTACTTTGGTCTATCTAAGTTAATTTATTTACGACTATCTTTCTGCCCGGGACTTCGCTCTTTCCGAAAATTGTGTTACCTATGTGTTATTCTGATGCATAAGCTATATTATTGTTAAGTTTAATTAAAATCCATTTAGTAGTTTTTGTGTCAAAGAGCAACAAATATCCATACAGCCACACTCACTTTTAATGTTTTGTACTATTTGTTATGAACCAATATAACAAATTAATTTCTTACACTGGTGATAATTATCCGATAATTATCAGATAATTATCAAGAAGCGTAATTATCTTGAGAATTTCGAACCCTGCATTCCAATGATAATTAGCTGACTCGACAGACGTTGTCCTGTTTTCTTAAATTTTCGAATGTTCCGCTCAACTTTCATAAGGACCTCCTGACAATAACAAACACGACAAAAAATTAATTAGCGAAATCGGTCCAGCCGTTCACGCGTGATGCCGTGATCAAGGGAAATAGGGATTCATTTTTATATACTTATAAGATTTATTTCACTAATTTTTAACGGTTTGATACCTATTACAGTAGCAATTATTATAGAACAAAATTAAACTAATGAAAAAGTTAAATTAAAACACTCAGAGAAAAATAACAAATAATCTACTGGAAATTAAACTTGATTTAGAAACATAGTCATCCATCTCTTCACAGCGCATCTTTATTTCAAATATGGCAAGCATGTCAAGACCTATATTCATTTATGCCAAACCGTGCAACTGATTATTTCGCTTTTACATTCAGTTTTTTTACACGATATTTATGAAACACATTGTATACCAATATTAATATGGCTCCCCCTATATACGCCTATTCCAATATTAATATAGCCTCCCAATATATGCCTATGCAAATATTAATATAGCAGTGGCTTAGCGTGCCTTGGCCCCGTATAAAAATTTGTTTGGGGACCTTTAGGAAGGGTAAAGATTTCTCACAAAAGAAACATTTTTTTTACATAAAATTAAAATTTATTCATCACTAGCTTTCCGCCCGCGGCTCCGCCCGCGTGGACTACAGGTTATATCGTGCTCAACATTTTCTTTGCTATAAACCTCACGGAGCCCGAGACCTTTCCAACGAATGCAAAACCGTGGAAATCGGTTCGTGCGTTCTGGAGTTATAGCGTCAGGAAGGAAAACCCGACTTATTTTCAACCGACTTCAAAAAAGGAGGAGGTTCTCAATTCGACTGTATTTTTTTTTTTTGTATATTTGTTACGCGATTACTCCGGCAACTATTGTCCGATTTTCAAAATTCTTTATTTGTTCGAAAGAGTATACTCCTGAAGAGGTCCCATATAAATTTTATCGAAAATGATTCAGCGCTTTTAAAAAAAATCAACAAAAACAAAATATACTACAAACTAGAACATCATCTAAATAAATGAATGACATTTCTGTTTGTAGTTATTTGCTAATAGGCATTGTAGTCCGCAAAAAACTAGATATCTATACTTTGTGCGAACTGTTGTTGGGATTGAAGTCGGTGACTCATACGTTTTTAACGTGGAAAATTATTATATAGTAGAAAGATAGTTCTGTCACTTTTTCCAAAATTTTCAAACAATCAAATTAAATATACAATACACTCTCCTTGCCTTTTTTCGGCAAACTCATTTATTAAATCATTTATAGCTGATGACTTTTGTCATTTCTGAAATAAATAAAATATTTTTTTTATTAATTTTTGCTTACGCACGTTGGGGGTCCCCGTGGCCCGAGGGCCCCGTATAATTGATACGGCAGATACGGCGGTAGCTATGACCCTGTAATATAGCCTCCCTATATGCTCTTATGTCAATATTAATATAACCTCCCTATATGCTCTTATGTCAATATTAATATAGCCTCCCTATATGCTCCTATGTCAATATTAATATGACCTCCCTATATGCTCTTATGTCAATATTAATATAGCCTCCCTATATGCTCTTATGTCAATATTAATATGACCTCCCTATATGCTCTTATGTCAATATTAATATAGCCTCCCTATATGCTCTTATGTCAATATTAATATGACCTCCCTATATGCTCTTATGTCAATATTAATATAGCCTCCCTATATGCTCTTATGTCAATATTAATATGACCTCCCTATATGCTCTTATGTCAATATTAATATAGCCTCCCTATATGCTCTTATGTCAATATTAATATAGCCTCCCTATATGCTCCTATGTCAATATTAATATGACCTCCCTATATGCTCTTATGTCAATATTAATATAGCCTCCCTATATGCTCCTATGTCAATATTAATATGACCTCCCTATATGCTCTTATGTCAATATTAATATAGCCTCCCTATATGCTCTTATGTCAATATTAATATGACCTCCCTATATGCTCTTATGTCAATATTAATATAGCCTCCCTATATGCTCCTATGTCAATATTAATATGACCTCCCTATATGCTCTTATGTCAATATTAATATGACCTCCCTATATGCTCTTATGTCAATATTAATATGACCTCCCTATATGCTCTTATGTCAATATTAATATAGCCTCCCTATATGCTCTTATGTCAATATTAATATGACCTCCCTATATGCTCTTATGTCAATATTAATATAGCCTCCCTATATGCTCTTATGTCAATATTAATATGACCTCCCTATATGCTCTTATGTCAATATTAATATAGCCTCCCTATATGCTCCTATGTCAATATTAATATGACCTCCCTATATGCTCTTATGTCAATATTAATATAGCCTCCCTATATGCTCCTATGTCAATATTAATATGACCTCCCTATATGCTCTTATGTCAATATTAATATAGCCTCCCTATATGCTCTTATGTCAATATTAATATGACCTCCCTATATGCTCTTATGTCAATATTAATATAGCCTCCCTATATGCTCCTATGTCAATATTAATATGACCTCCCTATATGCTCTTATGTCAATATTAATATGACCTCCCTATATGCTCTTATGTCAATATTAATATGACTTCCCTATATGCTCCTATGTCAATATTAATATGACCTCCCTATATGCTCTTATGTCAATATTAATATGACCTCCCTATATGCTCTTATGTCAATATTAATATAACCTCCCTATATGCTCTTATGTCAATATTAATATGATCTCCCTATATGCTCTTATGTCAATATTAATATAGCCTCCCTATATGCTCCTATGTCAATATTAATATGACCTCCCTATATGCTCTTATGTCAATATTAATATGACCTCCCTATATGCTCTTATGTCAATATTATTATGACTTCCCTATATGCTCCTATGTCAATATTAATATGACCTCCCTATATGCTCTTATGTCAATATTAATATGACCTCCCTATATGCTCTTATGTCAATATTAATATGACCTCCCTATATGCTCTTATGTCAATATTAATATAACCTCCCTATATGCTCTTATGTCAATATTAATATGACCTCCCTATATGCTCTTATGTCAATATTAATATAGCCTCCCTATATGCTCTTATGTCAATATTAATATAGCCTCCCTATATGCTCTTATGTCAATATTAATATGACCTCCCTATATGCTCTTATGTCAATATTAATATAGCCTCCCTATATGCTCTTATGTCAATATTAATATGACCTCCCTATATGCTCCTATGTCAATATTAATATGACCTCCCTATATGCTCCTATGTCAATATTAATATGACCTCCCTATATGCTCTTATGTCAATATTAATATGACCTCCCTATATGCTCCTATGTCAATATTAATATGACCTCCCTATATGCTCCTATGTCAATATTAATATGACCTCCCTATATGCTCTTATGTCAATATTAATATGACCTCCCTATATGCTCTTATGTCAATATTAATATGACCTCCCTATATGCTCTTATGTCAATATTAATATGACCTCCCTATATGCTCTTATGTCAATATTAATATGACCTCCCTATATGCTCTTATGTCAATATTAATATGACCTCCCTATATGCTCTTATGTCAATATTAATATGACCTCCCTATATGCTCTTATGTCAATATTAATATGACCTCCCTATATGCTCTTATGTCAATATTAATATGACCTCCCTATATGCTCTTATGTCAATATTAATATGACCTCCCTATATGCTCTTATGCCAATATTAATATGACCTCCCTATATGCTCTTATGTCAATATTAATATGACCTCCCTATATGCTCTTATGTCAATATTAATATGACCTCCCTATATGCTCTTATGTCAATATTAATATGACCTCCCTATATGCTCTTATGTCAATATTAATATGACCTCCCTATATGCTCTTATGTCAATATTAATATGACCTCCCTATATGCTCTTATGTCAATATTAATATGACCTCCCTATATGCTCCTATGTCAATATTAATATAAATATAATTAAGCCTCCCTATATACTTTTGTGCCAAAACTAACGTTGTCGTGTAAATTCCAGCCACTTCTCCCACCCCGACGCGGTGTCCGATCCTCGGGCGGTACTCCGTCGTACAGTCTCTGGCCGACCGACGGAGACGGAGGCAGCAGGTCACAGGTAACAGAAGAACAGTTTATTAAATAGACACATCTAGAAAAAACTTAAAGCTAAACAAATACATGATTATAAATATTACTGTGCGAATTAATCGACGCTGACTCAGCATGAAACTTTTGTGGATTACCACAGCAGCGCTGGGTCCCGATTCTGTAACTTGAGATGTGTTACAGAATCGGGGCCCACCTGAACAGATAAAATAGCCTCCAGTCGATGGAATGGAGGCCATTTTATCTGTTCAGGTGGCGAAATTGAGAACTATTTAATTTTCTGTACTTGCTGACAACCACCCCGACCAGCAGCGCCACCGCCAACCGAACACAAAGTTTCAAACTACCTGCAACTGAAAATTCAGCTGGCGGTGACGCCACCAATCAAATCAGCCGTCATTAGATGTCTGAAATTTGCATAGTTCTCAATGTCGCCACCTGCAGGCCGAGTACAATAGTGACAACACCGCGGTCCAATGTCAAAATGACAACATTGACAACGCCATAGGGCGAGCAAGCCTTTGCGCGGGACCCTCGCGCAATCAAAGTGAAGTTTCAGCGTGAGCCAAGCGCGAGTTATCGTGCTAGAGCTGCTGAGCGGATACAATACGGGGCGACCATTCCATCGACACACAACTGAAGTAACCCTTACAGAATCGGGGCCCTGTTATTCTGTCATACATACGTACAGTAAATCTAATAATTTAAATTTAAGAACGGGTGTCACTCCGCAGTATGTTACCGCGGCAGACCTCTTGAAAAAGTCCGCGTCAATTGCCACTCGGCGCGCACCCTTTCCACGTCGCGCGTTTTTGAAAATAATTTCCGTGATTTTTTTCAACATACAATGACTTCTAAACAAACTTTATAGTATACTGTTGTGTTATTGAATGCCTAATTTTAAGAGGGAGAACTATGAATCGAGCCTTAACACTTTTTTGAATTTTTAACATTTTTATAAAGTACGCTATCAAATAACATGGTTGGTTATTTTGGCTTGTGTTATATTTATAACTTGATTTATTTAAATATTTACCTTTGAATCGACGGCGAGTGTCAACCAGGGCTCCTGCCCGGCTTCGAGTCAGCAGTGTGCAATGGAATATGAACGCTCGCGGCACACAATAAGTTTCAATTTCTATACAATATTTATAGACAATTTCTGTCTATATTGTTATGCATGTGCGACTTTTAAAAGAGGTAGAAGTAATAGTAGATTGTTAAGCGAGGGTGGAAAGAATCAATTCTATAGTCCGAGTAGGAATTGATTCTTTTACCCGTGTTAAACACTCTACTTTTCATTTCGAATATGAGGAAAATAAAACTAGTTGTTTATCTAAATTATTTATTGATATTATATTATAATATTAGTAGTACCTTTTTAAAATTAATTGTCAAATTAGGACAATTCGTGAAATTAAAAGTTACATTTTAAATATGGAACTCACCGCGTAATTGTTGCGGCTTATTCCGCTCAAAGAAGTTTGCGCTAAGTTCACACTGGCTGTTTAGAAACTCACATGGCCGCAGCATTTTTTTTTATTAGTTTTTTTTAGATAAAACTCTTCACAGCTGACAGCAGTTCTATTTTTAAAGTTCATTCCGGCCCTTAGGTGGGAAGTAATTTGTATGAGTTTTTCCCTCCCTATGGAGGGAAGCGGCATTTTCCACCCAATAATCAGATCAAAACAACACTACTTTCCGAGTATGAGAAATGAAAAATGTGTTTTCTTCCGTAGATGAGTCTGATTCGACGGAGTCGCTGGCGGCGGCGTGTGTCCCCGGGGACTACAGCCGCGTGGAGGCGGGCTGCGGCGCGCAACAAGACACCATCGATTTCAAGTCTGCTTGCTCTAGCATGGGTAAAAAAATATATATTTGCTAGAATACAGTTGGAATAATCTTAAAGCTAAGTAGGTATTCTGCGTATTCAGCCGGCAAGGTATGCAAATATTAATTTAAAACATATTTATCAATCAGAAATAAATTAACATGTAAAAAAAATTCCAGCTAATAATCCATACAATGTCAAAATTAATCCATAAATTCTAATGTCAAACAATTATCAAATCAAACACAACGTCACAATAAAATGTCAATTTTAATATTTTTTTAAGTAATGGGAAAAAAGAAACGTTGCACACTCAAAGGCCCACACTACAACAAACATCTGCTTTTTATACAAATATTTGCCCCGACTGGGATTCGAACCCAGGACCAGTCGATCAATAGGCAGCGTCTACTACTACTCGACCAAACCGGGCGTCAAGAAAAAAATGTTTAACTCCAAATTAATTAGTTAATAAGCCCCAAAGTTGTATGTAATGCATCCCTCTATACAGGTTAGAAAAATCTGAAACCCTGAATTCAGATAGTAATTTTTAAATATTTTCCAGTGTGATTTTACTCCAGAAAGTTTTGAATTTTTTTCATGTTCATTAATATTTTCCCTAGATTGCTGTTCCATATGTGCCTTTTTGTTTGGTTACGCGTGCAGTAAAAAAAGCATTGATTAATTCCTCAGTGTACACGTGCTACGGCAGCTGGTCGTCCGGCGCCGCGCGCTACGTGGTGGCGGCGCCGCCCGCGCGCGGCTCCGCGCAGCCACGGACCTTCTGCATAGTGTACACGCATCACACCAACAACGGTACGTATACACACGCATCACACCAACAACGGTACGTATACACACGCATCACACCAACAACGGTACGTATACACACGCATCACACCAACAACGGTACGTATACACACGCATCACACCAACAACTGTACGTATACACACGCATCACACCAACAACGGTACGTATACACACGCATCACACCAACAACGGTACGTATACACACGCATCACACCAACAATTGTACGTATACACACGCATCACA
This sequence comes from Aproaerema taeniolella, assembly GCA_949987775.1. NCBI lineage: Eukaryota > Metazoa > Arthropoda > Insecta > Lepidoptera > Gelechiidae > Aproaerema > Aproaerema taeniolella. The sequence continues at coordinate 6,447,375 of OX465272.1, read as the reverse complement.
CCAACAACGGTACGTATACACACGCATCACACCAACAACTGTACGTATACACACGCATCACACCAACAACGGTACGTATACACACGCATCACACCAACAACGGTACGTATACACACGCATCACACCAACAATTGTACGTATACACACGCATCACACCAACAACGGTACGTATACACACGCATCACACCAACAACGGTACGTATACACACGCATCACACCAACAACGGTACGTATACACACGCATCACACCAACAACTGTACGTATACACACGCATCACACCAACAACGGTACGTATACACACGCATCACACCAACAACGGTACGTATACACACGCATCACACCAACAACGGTACGTATACACACGCATCACACCAACAACGGTACGTATACACACGCATCACACCAACAACGGTACGTATACACACGCATCACACCAACAACGGTACGTATACACACGCATCACACCAACAACGGTACGTATACACACGCATCACACCAACAACTGTACGTATACACACGCATCACACCAACAACGGTACGTATACACACGCATCACACCAACAACGGTACGTATACATACGCATCACACCAACAACTGTACGTATACACACGCATCACACCAACAACGGTACGTATACACACGCATCACACCAACAACGGTACGTATACACACGCATCACACCAACAACGGTACGTATACACACGCATCACACCAACAACGGTACGTATACACACGCATCACACCAACAACTGTACGTATACACACGCATCACACCAACAACGGTACGTATACACACGCATCACACCAACAACGGTACGTATACACACGCATCACACCAACAACGGTACGTATACACACGCATCACACCAACAACGGTACGTATACACACGCATCACACCAACAACGGTACGTATACACACGCATCACACCAACAACTGTACGTATACACACGCATCACACCAACAACGGTACGTATACACACGCATCACACCAACAACTGTACGTATACACACGCATCACACCAACAACTGTACGTATACACACGCATCACACCAACAACGGTACGTATACACACGCATCACACCAACAACGGTACGTATACACACGCATCACACCAACAACGGTACGTATACACACGCATCACACCAACAACGGTACGTATACACACGCATCACACCAACAACGGTACGTATACACACGCATCACACCAACAACGGTACGTATACACACGCATCACACCAACAACGGTACGTATACACACGCATCACACCAACAACGGTACGTATACACACGCATCACACCAACAACGGTACGTATACACACGCATCACACCAACAACGGTACGTATACACACGCATCACACCAACAACTGTACGTATACACACGCATCACACCAACAACGGTACGTATACACACGCATCACACCAACAACGGTACGTATACACACGCATCACACCAACAACGGTACGTATACACACGCATCACACCAACAACGGTACGTATACACACGCATCACACCAACAACTGTACGTATACACACGCATCACACCAACAATGGTACGTATACACACGCATCACACCAACAACGGTACGTATACACACGCATCACACCAACAACGGTACGTATACACACGCATCACACCAACAACGGTACGTATACACACGCATCACACCAACAACGGTACGTATACACACGCATCACACCAACAACTGTACGTATACACACGCATCACACCAACAACGGTACGTATACACACGCATCACACCAACAACGGTACGTATACACACGCATCACACCAACAACGGTACGTATACACACGCATCACACCAACAACGGTACGTATACACACGCATCACACCAACAACGGTACGTATACACACGCATCACACCAACAACTGTACGTATACACACGCATCACACCAACAACGGTACGTATACACACGCATCACACCAACAACGGTACGTATACACACGCATCACACCAACAACGGTACGTATACACACGCATCACACCAACAACGGTACGTATACACACGCATCACACCAACCACGGTACGTATACACACGCATCACACCAACCACGGTACGTATACACACGCATCACACCAACCACGGTACGTATACACACGCATCACACCAACAACGGTACGTATACACACGCATCACACCAACAACGGTACGTATACACACGCATCACACCAACAACGGTACGTATACACACGCATCACACCAACAACGGTACGTATACACACGCATCACACCAACAACGGTACGTATACACACGCATCACACCAACAACGGTACGTATACACACGCATCACACCAACAACGGTACGTATACACACGCATCACACCAACAACGGTACGTATACACACGCATCACACCAACAACGGTACGTATACACACGCATCACACCAACAACGGTACGTATACACACGCATCACACCAACAACGGTACGTATACACACGCATCACACCAACAACGGTACGTATACACACGCATCACACCAACAACGGTACGTATACACACGCATCACACCAACAACGGTACGTATACACACGCATCACACCAACAACGGTACGTATACACACGCATCACACCAACAACGGTACGTATACACACGCATCACACCAACAACGGTACGTATACACACGCATCACACCAACAACGGTACGTATACACACGCATCACACCCACAACGGTACGTATACACACGCATCACACCAACAACGGTACGTATACACACGCATCACACCAACAACGGTACGTATACACACGCATCACACCAACAACGGTACGTATACACACGCATCACACCAACAACGGTACGTATACACACGCATCACACCAACAACGGTACGTATCTATACGCATGGCACACTGACAACGGTACGTATTTATACGTATCAAACCAATAACGGTGCGTATATACGCACGACACACTGATAAAGGTGCGCTACGCGGTATGATGCGTATATGTTACTGTTAATTAAAACTCGTTTTCTGTTACAATGCGTTTTCCCTAGTTAAAACTAGTTTTCACTGACTGCCTTTGTTATCAGCTACCTCTATACAAAATTAGAATTCATACACACACACACACACACATCCAAATGTTCAAACTTTCGGGTTTATAATATTAGTAAGGAAGGATGAAAAAGCCTCATTGTTGTGTTGTGCAATTTTCAGAGACGCTGAGCGGCGGTGGTTCAGTGGTGTCATTGTCTGCGGTGTCGGGGTCATGCGACCGACGGGTCACGCCGGGACACGGCGGGGATAAGGCCTATAACCTCACTATTAATGGTAAGTTAACGTATAATCTTACAATCAAATGTAAGATACGGTATAACCTCATACCATCAAGTGTAAGATACAGTGCAACCTCATTATTACTTGTAAGATACTGTATAACATCACCATTAATTGTAAGATACTGAATTTATTCCCCAAACACTGACAATCGTAAGATACAGAATAAACTCGCCATCAATTGTAAACTACTGTATAACCTAATTAACAAATGTAAGACAAATAACTTCACCATCAGTTATAAGATACTGTATAACCTCTTCAGCAGATGTAAAATACCGTATAACCTCACAATCAATTGTAAGATAACTTAGAAACCCCACTGTAAATCGTCAAATAATTTACGACCTCACCGTCAGTGGTCAATTAGACCGGCCGCGTTTTAGACGAGTTTCTACAATAGACCACATACGTTCGCGGCCATCTGATACTAACTCCAATTAACGTGTATAACCTCACCATCAATCGTAATGTAACGAATAACATTACCATAAATTATAAGATAAGTCTTTTAATTAAAAATCTAAATATAATGAGAGGTTTCATTTCATAACTAGGCGGAGAGCTACAAAAGGACAAAAAAAGGGGTGTTATAAGTTTGACGTATGTATCTGTATATCTGTGTCTTTCTGAGGCATCGTAGCTCCTACACGAATGGACCAATTTTGCTGCGGTTTTATTGTTTGAAAGCTGACGTAATCGAGATGGTTCTCAACTATATTTGATCAAAATTGGTTCAGCCGTTTAAAAGTTATAAGCGATTGTATGTCGGGGGTAATATATATTTTTTTAATTTTAGAGTTATCATAAATCATAAAAAATAGCTTAGCCCTAAGTCTTAACGTTATTTTTTTTGGTTCTTCAGGAACATGTGAGCAAAGCAGCAAATACAACAGCCGAGCGGTGCGCGCGCAGCCGGCCGCCATCTTGCTGACGTCACTCGGCGCCATCTTAATGACGTCACGCGTCAGCATCGCGCTTCATAGGTGATGCAGCCTGTCTAACTAGTCACAACAACATTCAAGATGAAGAGATTTCTATGAGTTTAGTGTAAAATTTGTGATTCTAAGATCGTAGCGAAAAAGTACTAGGCGTTTGCAAAAATTACTAGGTGATTGCAAGAAGTACTAGACGTTTGCAAAAAGTACTCTTGGCGTTTTCCAAAAGTTCTAGGCGTTCGTAAAACGTACTAGGCGTTTGCAAAAAATACTAGGCGTTTTAAAAAGTACTTGGCGTTTGAAAAAAGTTCTCGACGTTTCCAAAAAGTACTAGACGTTTGCAAAAAGTACTTGGAGTTTGAAAAAAGTACTAGGCGATTGCAATAGAACTATTAGTTTGCCAAAAGTACTAAGCATTTGCAAAAAGTACTAGGGGCTTGCAAAAAGTATTAGGTGTTTGCAAAAGGTACTAGGCATTTGTTTAACTGGTTTATTTTTCTGCTGCGCTATAGCTGGTTTGTTCTAGGCCAATTTAGTTTGGTCTGAATTTGGGTATCTACACATTAAATATATTTTGGACAATGACAGCAGCTTACTATAAGGGGTGAATTTAAATTAGTTGGAGAAACTTTTGGGCTGATAAGAGAAGCTTTTGGGCTGATTCTCCCCGTGAAAATAAACAGCTTTCCCCAACTAACCCATAGCCTTATTTTATTTTATTGTTTATTTATAATAATACTTTATGCAACATTAAAGTTTAAGCCAAGGCGTTACATAAATCAGTTATAATAAGAATCATAAAAACTACAAAAATAAATAAATAAAGTAAAACAGAAAATAAAAAACATGAGATCACTGTATAGGAACTACACACATCAACACGGTCTAAGGATATTGCACGATTTTTCATACAAAAGCGGTCTGTTTGAGAAGCTATAGAAGCATACTCGAGATACATGGAGGGCTATACATTTTCAGACGAGCAAGTGCTAAACCTGAATTTTTAATTCTAATAAATAAATTTTGTTTTACTTGAAATTTGTGAAACCTGACCCTTAGAGGGATATCAAAAGGAACAGTTTGTATTGTATATTATATGAACTTGAAAATATTATTTTTGACTTGTCATACTGAGATGATTAGCTCGCTGGACAGGCATTTTCTTTTTCAATATTTCGACTGATGTTCCTTGGCTAAAGTTTTCCAGTTTCATAGGCTGATTTACCTCCTTAATTTTTTCTTATTTATAGTCATCCAATATAATATAGGTACCTAGGAGTATTCGTGGCTGCTAAGTATTTAAAAAAACCATCAAAGAGATCTGACCAATCGTTAACTGACCAAAATTAATGAATTTTAAGGACTCCAAAATTTACATGTCATTAGAAGCTGATATTTGCAAATGTTTTAATAGATTTTATACTAAACTCAATTAAATCTCGTAGTTAAAACTTATCCCTAGGTATTCGAAAATTAGTGTCGCTTTAGTTGTGATAAAATGCAATTTTGGCAACTTTTTTTAGTAAATTTTGTTAATTTCTATTTGTACCAGTTGTCATTATGAAATGGGCGTTTTTTATTTATAATTTTTGTTCGGGCAGCTTTTTTTAAATATATGAATATTGTAGTATAGTACTGTAACCCGCATTTTGTAAGAAATGTGATTTTTTTAATTTTAAAAACTTAACATATTTTTATAACACCTAGAAACATGTTAATTTTGATGATTAACGTGTTATGCATAACGCATAAATAAATGTTATTACATGTTGTAACAATAACATGTTATTTTTAATTAAAGAGAAAGTCATTAAATTCCACATACGTGTATAAGTACAATAGATGAAATTTAAAATAATACACCTAGAAAATAGAAATGTTACAATAGGAAAGTGGTTCAGCTCGGTCCTTTCCTTGTCCATATGGTGGCAAATTAAATTCTAAAATCAGGTTTAAAGCATTTCTTACAAAACAGCAGGGATTACAAAATAATTTTAGGTTAGACGGGAACTAAACAATGTTAAAAAGAAACGAATCACAGTGATTAAATTGTAAATAAAAAGATGGTATAACGGTGAAGGATAAAAATCACGATACTTATCTAATTTAATTGTATTTTGAAAGATTATTTTTAAATACTAGGCTGTATGCTGTGTGTCTTTGCCACTTCTGTTTCTACCTTAAATTGGTAGAAAAAACTTACCTTTTTGGTAGAAACGGAGTAATAAGATTGTAAAATATATGTATATCTATAATAATATACATAATTTATAGAAAAAAACACGCTTTGAGGAGTATACATTTGTACTGTATGCTAATATTAAGTCTAAATTATAATTAGATAGGCATAAATGTAGACACAAAATATTATGCTCAGCATATTGTATTTTAGTTCAGATACGTCCAGAATTTGCAGCTTAGTTATTTAATGGGATTTTTAGAGGATTGTTTTCTTATGAGAAATTGACGGATATCAATAGTATACCTACTTAATACAACTTTATTTCCTTGTAACCAACATTTGGTCCAATTCAATGTCGATCTAATATCACAGTCACGATTTTATTACTAAAAAATTTAAACAGTAACTGGAAATTAAGGATATGCATGAAATTAAAAAACATTCTAAAATAGAGCCATCCGATATATTATAATAAGGCAAATTGAAGGTTTTTTTATGAATCAAAACAGTTTTAATGAATCAATATGATTATTATGAAGCAACAAATACATACATACTTTAGAGTCATGTCATTAGCTGAGCACCAAGAACCATATATTCTGACAGTAAATTAGATTGGTATCCGACAATTTTATTCAAAAATCTAATCGTGGTTGACATTACTTCTAACGTTAGAGAGGTAATTCGAATGTACACAAGGCAACACATCAGGCGAAACATGATAACTAGACGTGCTGCTGCCTGTACATTTATTTACCTACCCAGACATAAATATTGTTGTATTAATGTCGACCGTTATATGATTTGTTAATTTTTATTTATTAAATTAGATACTATAATTTGTCTCCGCGCCATCAATCGCAAATCTTGACCAATGCTAGTTTAAAAAAAATTGCTCATACGACAAAATAGTTTGGAATTTCTTTTGTGATAAAAAATAATTTAAGATATAAATATTATATTATAATTATGTAAATATTTCTTAGAATCAAGTTCCTGGTACTATTTCTTGACGGTTTATAATATTTCGTTTCTTAAAGGTTGTTGATACACACTCAGGCTCCATTTTATGACACTATAGACTTTGCAACAAAAAGACATATTAACTGGTTAATTGATCACCAAATTCAGTGAATGATCAAGTATTATAGTTTTATAACTAGTTTTTTGGGAATGGTAGTTTAATTTATGTTGCTCATGGTGGTACTATATTTAATTTAGTCCTAACACAAGGTCAATCTGAGGTAATCTTTTGATCGTCTTAATTGCATTTATTCCCATAAAGATACCCAGTTAAGCTACTGTGATGTAATGATAGCAAAGAGATTTTAATTTTTATGGTTGAACTATTGACCGGTTTTCCATAGCCGTAATGACAAGTACTTGCATGTACTTAAACTTTGTATTTTCTAAGTGAAGGCTGATGTATCCCTGACAATCATTCCAGTTTACAGTTTCCAGTGGCGTAACTATAGGGTGGCAGGGCTGGAAAAAACTCCAAGAGGCCGAGACCTCAGAAATAACCTAACTTTTTTAACAAAATTATTATTAAGATTTAAACGCGTGCATAAGAATGTCGATCAATTTTAGGACGCATCTAAGCATCTTTAGCTGAATTTTTTTTACTGTGTATTTTTTTTATCCAATAAATTTGCTACGGTTTTAATAGTATAGTTACACCACTGCCTACAGATGTTTCTTTTCTCGCATTTGGTCCCCCTTTCTTGTAGAGCAAGTCAGCTTGATTAATAATAATATTATAATCAATAATATATTATTATTCAATATATTGAGTAACCCTAGCGTCAGTTTTCAAGACGTCAAATTGCCTCGGATTTAATCAATCGACAACAGCCGGGACCATTTGCTTATGATGTGTGATGGTGCGATAGATAAACGAGAAAATAATATTGTAAATTAAGTTTTGATGAGACCGTCTGAAAGAACTGTATCAACAACTTCTTATGATTTAGTTTGAGATACTCACAGGATGTAAAGAACTTAGCAAATACTTTAATAGTGGAATCTACCCAAAACCATGATCGGTTAAAAGTAATTCCACTGGAAAATCATTCAGAAAGTCTGAATTCTGGGTTTCAGGTTTTGCTAAGGCGCTTACACCCTGTATAGTTTTAAAATCTGCAGAATTGAACTCGACATTGCTTGCCTCTGAACTTATTTAAAAATCAAAAGTTTATATTTAATTGTAGCCGAAAAGACTATTGTAAATACAGTAGGTGAATAATTTATATACAATCATATTTTGTAAGTAAAAAAACTCATTTTTATCGAAACAAGGTTTAAGCGCGATTCGCGCTAGTGCATTCAGGGTTTCGTATTCAGATTTAACTCAAACTCAAAGGATGAGCTCCATTTTTTAGGTCCATGTTATTGTCCTACTACTGCTGGGCAAATGACTTTTTTCTTTAATGGCAGAATATTTACGTCTTTGTTTTTTGTTCTTTTAATGCTATATCTATTCATAAAGGTGCAATCTTGCACTTGGGGACCTATTTTTGTTACGCTTTTTTGTGTTTAGCGATTGGAGTAGAACGATCATTTTGCCGCTACTCTAACCATCCTTTGATAAAGAATTCGACAGAAATAAGGTGCTGCTGTAAGTTACCGGTATAATATATTCCTTACGTAATTTGTACTTCAAGTAGCAAATTGATCAAGTTACTCATTCTTTTATTTGATAGATCGAGACACGCTAACTGATTCAAGCATTATATTGTCCAATAATTTCATATAAACAATGACATTTTTATTAAATTTTGAGTACGGAATCCTAAAAACTTCGAAAGTATTAATAAAAAATAACCGAAGATAATAAATAGAGTTAGATAATATGAATTGAATTATATAAAAAATATTGAACAGCCATTTTTAATATTACAAATATTCATTTTCAAATTGTTTAAACAATTGAATACAGTGTTAAGTGCACGAAATGTTAAAAAGTAATTCCACGTTTAGGAAATAAGACCGCTTTTTTTACTAAGTTTGGATTTAGAAATGCGATTGGGAATATTTATAAAGATTATTTCCAAAATAAGCACGACTAATAATGACAACCTACGATGATGCTATTTAAAGAAATTAAAATCACTACAAAAAGTATCTGCAACAAGCTTCGTCGTTCTATAAAGAAGCTATCATTCTATTTTATAAAAAGATTCACAACATGTTAAAACATGTTAACCAAAATGGTGAGGTTTATGCCAAATAAAACATAAATTGCCAATGACTCTCAACTACTTGCTTGTGTAGGTTGCAATTCTAAAAAAACATATGTGGATATAAAAAATAACGACCATTGTAATTTTTTAATTGACAAAAAAAATCACCGATCTTAGTTTTAAATCCACTCTTAATAAAAAGACGACATTTTTTTACACTTTGTGAATACAGTGCACTAACGTTTTATGTAAAAAGTTAATACATATTTACTGGAAAGTAATTTAAAAAGCTTGTAAATACTTTTTATTTCTTTTCTTTGTGATATTACTTTTTTTGCTTCAACTGTATAGAAGTAAGCGTCAGTTTTTGTCGTTTTTGCTTTTTTTGTAAAACAATTGTTCACGGATACGATTGTAACTATTAATGTGTAAGCCTATTATATTTTGATTACTGAAATATATTTGAAAATCAAATTTATAGTTTTATTCTTTAACTTTTCCTGTTTTACCCTTTTTAAACGACTTCGAAAAGAGTTCTTGAATTAATTCATTTCTTATATCTATTTGTTAAACATCAATTTTAACTCTTTTATTTATATGAAGAATTTACTTCAACTCCTCGATTACCGCTGAGATAGTTGAAAATAAAAATTTGTCTGCAATAAGGATCGATATATTTTTAACATTTTGTGTTGGGCTAGTTTAAGGCGTGATAAGATAAGGGGGGTCGTGACTAAATAAAAAATAAGGACTTAAATTTTTTGATTTATTATTTTTTCATCGTTAACCAATACGTTCTTAAGCAGTTATAGTATAGGTAGGTATAGCATAGCGTAGTATTCTTAGTCCGTAATCATTTACAAATTTTGGTCTTATGAGCAAAACAGACAGAAAACTTTTTTAAATTAATACAATAGACATGCCAAAAACGTCCACCATATTTGCTCATAGGCCAAAAAATTTTTTAAATTAAATATATTACAGATTTTTCTCACGAACACATATTAGAGATGTAAGTATGTGTGAAATGATGAATGATATTAAACGTACATTTGGCCTAACTTCGCAAAAAATACATTTAAAGCCAAATATACATTAGATTCAACCGTAACAGTCAGATTTGAAATGACTTAGCAAATTATTGAATACGGAGTACAAAATTACATATCTTTGCATTTTTTTTTTGCAAAAATATAATAATTGTTTTATTATTTATACATTTACAATTTCAGTTAATCTATTACACGAGAGGGCGGGTAAATATACTTATTGGGAGAGAAATAAGTTACAATAACTGTTGATTGTCACCAACAAGTTTTCATTGTTTGTTTTTTTCTTCACAATAACGCCAAAATAAGTCATGAATCGTTTATACCTACGTTGTTACTGCACGCCCTCTGGTGAAATTTTTTAATCTTTAATCATATTTCTACAATGTGATACAAAATACCTATAATCGAATTTTCTGGGGACGACACCATTTGTATTGCTAACATTAAAATAATTTACTTTTACTTATTTTTAAGAGTTATGTGGCGAATTCATTAACCAATTTATTAGTATTGATCAGCCTTCAAAAACACATTTTCTCAGCGAATAATTTATTTGAAGTAGGTACAATGAAAAAATAAAATTAATAAAATTATACTTAGGCTAATCCAGACTTATAAATTGGCCTAACGCAAACAGTTTAGGTACCACGTGGAAACATTGAAAGGAAAAGAAAATCTAACTTAAAAATTAAAGCATTTTGACTAGATTAATTATTATATAAATTTTTTGCTTTAATACGAAAATACATGTTTTTATATTCATAAATTAGTAAACAGACATATAATATGATGTAATTATGATTTTAAACTGTGATATGTTATGGTTCAGGTCTACATGAATACATTATAAATTGGCGATTAAAGTAACATGTCATGTCAATTAACATGTTATGGAATTAAATATAACATGTTGTAACATGTTGATAAAAACATCAAAATTGTATGATGTGACGGAACTAAATATTAAAATTGAACATTTTATTTAAACCGAGTTATCATTATCACACTGCTGATTGTCAAGATGTATTAACTTAGACAGAGCGTAACAGAAATTAACATTTACATGTAACGTGTAATTTTAATTCAAAAAAATAATCTCAATTTTCAATGAATATTAAACAGACAAGTCAACGAAAATACAACAAAACTAGCACCTAAAAATAACAAGAATTATTATCTACTAAAAATCATTGTTAGTTTTAATATTGTGGACATATTTATGTTCGCTATAATACAGAAAAGTGAAATTAAAGAAATGTATACTTTTTACTAGTGAGAGATGTAGGTAACTGATTTGAGAGTGAGATCTAAAGAGAGTCAAGATGGTGGATGTACCATAAGGAATAAAAAAAACAAATTATACGAATGAATGAATGAAATATGAATTTAAATTGAACACGTACAATGAGTTCTTAATCGATTATATAAGTTTCTGTTATTCAGACAACAGATCAGCATGCAATTATTAGTACATAATTATAAAAAAATTGTTTTCTGTTGAAAACAGAAAATTACCTCTCTCAGAGCAAAGTGATAATAAAACGAAAGTAGTAATAAATGAAATTATTAGTGCAATTTCAGTACATTTAAATGATAAATAATTTGTATAATTACCATATCAACTCCTTCTATCTTGACACTCATTCAATTTAACAATAAATCTCTACAATATTAAAAATAACAAAGTTATAATCGACACCAATCCACTTTACGTTACTTATCAACTCCAGTTTTATCAAAAAAGGTACAGTAACCTCTTGAGTATTTACCAAGCTCCGAAAGCAAGCTCACTAGTATTCCAAACCACTACCGTTTGCAATTAAACTTTTACTAGATACTACCTAACAGTCATGCGCACCAATTTCAAAAACATTTCATAGAAAAGCACTTGACGAAATTTTATACAAATTACCTATCTACAAGAGAAGTTTCTTTTTTGAAAATCAAACTTTGTTTTCTTTGTATTTTAGTTGGTTATGGAATAAAATAACAAAAATCTTTATTTTATTTTGACAAAATGAAATTTTGTGTTGTGATGTGACGAAACTAAGATAGAAGTTGGCGTATCACAAAATTTCCACCATTGGATTTTAGTTTAGTATGTGGTTGAAATGGAATTTGTTGTTTTAAGCCCGACTTCTAGATATACGGATATGCCACACATGGAATCGAACCTAAGTTACTAATCACTGTACCAAATCGATCGTTTCCTTTTTCCTATGACACTGTCGTAAGGCAAATGTTCGCTCCTAACTCTATGGACCAAAAACTTGTATGAAACTACGGTTAGTGATGTTTAATGCTAAGATTTTTAATTCATAACGATGGTTCTCTTGATAATCCAATGTAAAATGTGCGTGAATATAATTATTACATTTGAATCATTAATCACACTATTTCTTCTACTAAAAACATACATTCATTGTTACTATTTATATTTACATCTAAAAATAATTTATTGACAACAATTACACAATGTAAAATGAACATTATTTGCACCAAAGACATGATCTGCCAATCGCAACAGAATCTTATAGTAATAATCGAATCTTAACACAGGGAAAATACACTTTAAAATATTGTATAGTATAGTAAATCTTTTATTGTACAGAGGCCAACGCATCAGGTTACTCCATTTTCGTTACAAAACAGCGCAGAGTGCACGCGTGTGGTAACCTAATGTGCGGCCCTCCTTACATTAAACACAAATAAGTACATTGGAACAAACAGTGTTACAAAAAATAATTCAAGGTACAAAGGGCGACTTATCCCAAAGGATAATAAAGTTTTAGCCCATAATTATTTTATTGCCTTTGTCTGCAAAAAGATACCACTTTGAGTAAACCCAAACTTAAATTGACTTTAGTTAATAAGAGCGATTAAAATAGTTTATTGTATAGATTTTTTTACTCTTAATGACCTCTAAGTAGTACCTTTTACCAGACACAGTCAGATATATAAGTATATTGTAATAGAAATACTGAAACACATAAAACAGCGAATTATTAGTATTTTTATTGGCAAGTGAAGTTGTGAAGTCTACGGCGAGTGCCAGCTACCTCGCTTGGCACCGTATTTATTAATTCTAAGAGCTAATAATGTCAGACAATGTCAATGTTAAAACAAGATCAGTATTTACATAGACAAATAAGAAGATAATATATCCTCCTTCATTTATCTATAGTACTCGTAAGTATGTACAAGATTTAGTACTCATCATTAATTGATTTCAAAGCAAAGGATCTGCCATCATTATTATTTTTTATATAATAATTTTATATAGTCGAAAAGAGATTTTATTTTAGTATATAACTTTTTCTATTTGCCTATCTTATGGCAGTAGGTAAAGGGTTTTTTTTAGTAATTATCTTTGCAAAAATACAGCATTACAATATATTCAGGCCTTAACTAATTTAGCGTAATTCTCAGTACATGGATAGCATTAAATTTAATATTTTCTTCTACATATGGCCGGTTTCATTAACTTATATACTTTTTTATATAACACATTCATTAAGCTACTAAGTACAACTGTATATATTTATAATATAATAATAATAGTATAGTTATAAAATCGGGTGATACTACGATTCAGGCATAAGTACTATTTTAAAATTTTGGCTTTTGGACAAAATGGAAGTACGCCAACCTTAAGATTTTTAATTTGGATTTTTTTCGAAAACTGGTCTTAAATAAAAAGCGTTGGTGGCAAACTGGCAACTCTTAAAATTTTAAAATTATTTTATTTGAAAGAAGACGAAGTCATTACTCAAAAGTATTGGGTAAACCAACAAATTATAGTTCTTCAAAACTTTCAATTTCTTTATAGATTTTTCTCAAAAACAAACTATTTTAAGCTAGCACAAATTTAAGCCATTTTTGAAGGTGTTTCTTCAAATCTACTGTTGTCAGGTGCAACACTGGTAAATTTAATCTCAATTGTAAAATGTTAAAAAAATATGTCAAATAATAAGTAAGCAAGGTATTGATACGTAAGTATTACTGTGATATTTCAATGAATAGTCCTTATAATGGACATTTCTGATAATGACACGAGAGTCGTTTACTGCTGCGTATTTTGACAAATGCTACGTAATACGCACAATACGAATTGTTATGATTATGACAACATGTAACATGTTACCACAACGTGCTATAACTTAACACGTTTTAACACGTTACAGTAACATGTCATTACACAACTTGTATAACATGTTACCGTAACTATTTTACTACATTCCTCACGCTAAAGTAGTCGCAGAGTGGTTATTATGGGTCCTGCTGTTGGGCCTGTGTTCTCTTAAGGAGTTGTTCCTCCGCAAATCTTCTCTTAAATCCCGGTCTAGTCGCCGAGGAGACGAGGGGGATTCCCGGCATTCGGACGACGACCGTTTTGTGTGGGTACCTGGAATCATACATTTAGATTTAAAATACACATATTTTTTTCCTGTGTTTAAGATACATAATACAACAGGATCTTCATATTATTACGATCAAGCATTAAAGACTAAAATTTAATTTTAATTAAACTTCTAAAATGTCATTTATAAGTAAGAATGTGTTCGTTAGCACTATCGTAGAATCTGTTGAAGGGAAGTCACTTTTTCCATATGCAATAAGTATTTATTTTCGAAAGACGAGCGGTCCACCAACCCGCATTGGTCGTGGTGGACTATGGACTAAGGGGATTTAGGCCATAGTGCACCACACTGGCTCGTACAAAATAATAATAATAATAATTCTTCAGGCAACTACATAACATACACCCTGTGACATATTTATGTCGATCCGTCTTCTCGTTTTGTCGCAGTGTCACTTTAAAATAGACGCGATAGAGTTATATCACGCACGCATATTGATCTAGTATTAATATGCGTGCGTGATAAACCCAAGCAAACCCAAGTTTATTGCCGAATAACCCTGAGGTTATGAAAATCATAAGGCAAATAAATTGCTTAACTATCCAGCTAATAAAAATAGAGACCAACCAAAAACAGATTTCATTAATACTAGGATATTCATATTCATATCTTTATTGGTTGTCACAAAACACAAAAGTTGGTACTTATCCTAATATTATTGTCCCTGACATTATAACTAAGTACTCGTATACTGATTAATATCAGTATACTGATTATAATTAATAATCTTGTGTTTTAGAAAAATGTCTATTAGAATTGTATTTATAACATTTCATGCTTTATGGCAGATCACGGAGCTCTTAGAATATCTTGTCACTCGTAATACCCGTGAACCGCAATAAATAATTTAACTTTAACTGAATGGCATCTCAACTCATTACTTAGTGAAAGAAAATCAATTTATTTTGAAACTAAAATATTTTTTATGCAATAAGTTTAATTAAATAGATACAGTTAGAACCACACTCTTAACTTTCCTTTGTATAAAGGCACTCATAAAATTTATACGAACGCTAATTCAATAACTTTTTTAATAACATTGATGATGCTTTAAACATCACTCCTCTCCGAAGGTAGCTATTTCGTCATTCGGTGAGGAATGCTCCAGCTTAGGACACGTAACTGACTTCTGTAGTTTTGAGGGCTTCAAATAAGTCTTCACATCTTGACAAGAAGATTACAACTTGCGCATTCCTAACTGTAGACGGTTATTTTTGATAACAGTTACAGTTCGGAACGCACAAGCTACACAAGCAGACTTCTGTAGTCTTGAGGGCTTCAAATAAGTCTTCACATCTTGACAAGAAGATTACAACTTGCACATTCCTAACTGTAGACGGTTATTTTTGATAACAGTTACAGTTCGGAACGCACAAGCTACACAAGCAGACTTCTGTAGTCTTGAGGGCTTCAAATAAGTCTTCACATCTTGACAAGAAGATTACAACTTGCGCATTCCTAACTGTAAACGGTTATTTTTGATAACAGTTACAGATCGGAACGCACAAGCTACACAAGCAGACTTCTGTAGTTTTGAGGGCTTCAAATAAGTCTTCACATCTTGACTAGAAGATTACAACTTGCGCATTCTTAACTGTAGACGGTCATTTTAGATAACATTTACAGTTCAGAACGCACAAGTCCACAAGCAGTCTCTTGAGTCTTGAGGGCTTCAAATAAGTCTTCACATCTTGACTAGAAGATTACAACTTGCGCATTCCTAACTGTAGACGGTTATTTTAGATAACAGTTACCTACAGTTTGGAACGCACAAGTCCACAAGCAGTCTCTTGAGTCTTGAGGGCTTCAAATAAGTCTTCACATCTTGACTAGAAGATTACAACTTGCGCATTCCTAACTGTAGACGGTTATTTTAGATAACAGTTACCTACAGTTTGGAACGCACAAGTCCACAAGCAGTCTCTTGAGTCTTGAGGGCTTCAAATAAGTCTTCACATCTTGACAAGAAGATTACAACTTGCGCATTCCTAACTGTAGACGGTTATTTTTGATAACAGTTACAGTTCGGAACGCACAAGCTACACAAGCAGACTTCTGTAGTCTTGAGGGCTTCAAATAAGTCTTCGCATCTTGAAGAAGAAGATTAAAACTTGCACATTCCTCACGGGCTACATTATTTTTTCATAATCTAGCCCACAAAGAAGGGACAAACTTAGGACCCAAGCAGTCCCCTGTGGTCTTGAGAGTTTTAAATAAGTCTTCACATCCTAACAAGAAAATTACAACTTGCACATTCCTAACTAAATTTATACCCATAAATGTATACTAACGCTTATTCAATATTTTTTTTAAATGACATTGATGATTGAAGCTTGCGCACTCTTCTCCAAATGTAGATATTTCATTTAACAGTATTTGATAAGGAACGCTCCAGCTTAGGACACGAGACCGACTCCTGTAGTCTTGAGGCTTCAAATAAGTCTTCCTATCTTGACAAAGTCCAAAGAAGATTAAACTTGCACATTCCGCACCATAGACAACAGTTTTAGACGGTTGTTTATGGTTTGAAACGGACAAGCTTAGGACCCAAGAAGTCTCCTGTAGTCTTGAGGGCTTCAAATAAGTCTTCACATCTTTAAGAAGAAGATTAAAAGTTGCACATGCCGCACGTCTAGTCCGCAAAGAACGGACAAGCTTAGGACCAAAGCAATCCCCTGTGGTCTTGAGAGCTTTTAATAAGTTTTCACATCCTAACAAGAAAATTACAACTTGCACATTCCTAACTAAATTTATACCCATAAATGTATACTAACGCTTATTCAATATTTTTTTTAAATGACATTGATGATTGAAGCTTGCGCACTCTTCTCCAAATGAAGCAATTTCATTTAGCATCTTTTGGCGAGGAATGCACCAGCTTAGGACACGAGACAGACACCTGTAGTCTTAAGGGCTTCAAATAATTCTTCCTGTCTTGACAAAATCCATAGAAGATTAAAACTTGCACATTCCGCACCACAGAAAACAGTTTTAAACTGTTGTCTGCGGAACGGATAAGCTTAGGACTTAAACAGTCTCCTGTAGTCTTGAGGGCTTCAAATAAGTCTTCACATCTTGACAAGAAGATTACACCTTGTACATTCTTTACCGTAAAAAGATATTGATAGACTCCAAAAAAGGAGGAGGTTCTATGTTCGACTGTATATATCTTTTTTATGTATGTTCACCGATTTTACCGCCATTTGTGGATCGTTTTTCAAAATTCTTGAGAGCTTTAAATAAGTCTTCACATCCTTACAAGAAAATTACAACTTGCACATTCCTAACTAAATTTATACCCAAAAAATGTAATAATAACGCTTATTCAATTTTTTTAATGTCATTGATGATTGAAGCTTGCGCACTCCTCTCCAAATGCTATTTCGCTAAGCATCTTTTGGCGAGGAACGCACCAGCTTAGGACACCAGACAGACTCCTGTAGTCTTGAGGGCTTCAAATAAGTCTTCACATCTTGACAAGAAGATTACACCTTGTACATTCCTTACCGTAAAAAGATATTGACAGACTCCAAAAAAGGAGGAGGTTCTATGTTCGACTCTATGTATCTTTTTCTATGTATGTTCACCGATTTTTCCGCCATTTGTGGATCGATTTTCAAAATTCTTTGTTTGTTCGAAAGAGTATACTCTAGCGGTGGTCCCATTGTGACCAAGTTAGAATCTGATGATTGAATCCTAGGGAAATCGAGAGCAACCCTAGAATTTATGAGGCACTTACAATGTTTCTCATGTACTTTCTATTATTCACACTAAAAATTGAAAAATTAACTTTAAAAGAAAAAAGTCTTTAGTTCTTAAAACGAGTCGTCACATCTTGACAAGAAAATCAAAACTTGCACATTCCTAACCAAAAACAGTTATTTGAAATAAGTTACAGTTCGGAACGAATAAGCTACACAAGCAGACTTCTGTAGTCTTGAGGGTTTTAAATTAGTCTTTACAACCTGACAAGAAGATTACAACTTACATATTGCTAACTATAAACAGTTATTTTAGAAAACAGTTACAGTTCAGAACGCATAAGATACGAAAGCAATCTGTAGTCTTGAGGGCTTGAATTACATTGATGATTAAAGCTTGCGCACTCCTCTCCAAATGAAGCTATTTCATTTAGCATCTTTTGGCGAGGAATGCACCAGCTTAGGACACGAAACAGACTCCTGTAGTCTTAAGGGATTCAAATAATTCTTCCTGTCTTGACAAAATCCATAGAAGATTAAAACTTGCACATTCCGCACCACAAAAAACAGTTTTAAACTGTTGTCTGTGGTGCAGAACGGATAAGCTTAGGACTTAAACAGTCTCCTGTAGTGTTGAGGGCTTCAGATAAGTCTTCACATCTTGACTAGAAGATTATAACTTGCACATTCCTAACTGTAAACAGTTATTTTTGATAACAGTTACAGTTCGGAACGCACAAGCTACACAAGCAGACTTCTGTAGTCTTGAGTTCTTGAGGGCTTCAAATGAGTCTTATTGTCGCGACTCAATCCACCAGCTTTCGAAAAAAAAAACAATCGAATCGGTCCATTCTTTTCAGAGGATACCACAGACGCGATACACAGAAACACTCATCAAACTTATTTGTCTTTTGGAGATTAAAAACTTTCAAAAGCTTTGTATTCTTGGATGCTTCACACAGCACTATCTTAGCAAGGCAAGGCTATGGGCGCTACACATACGCTCACGCAGTGGCGTAGCTAGGTAACCAAAGGCCGTGGGGCAAAAAATAAACTAGGGCCCCAACTAAGTTATTTAAAATCGTTTGTTCTGTATTCGTCTTTTTTTCTGTGTATTACATACATGGAATATAATAGAATATAATAAAAATGTTTTATTACATTGGATGTCACAACACATAAAGCGAAAAATAAGGACAACATCATTTAATGTGCTACGTAGCAGCGGTGCCAAGTCAAATAAGCCGGATAAGACGCCTTCGCATCGACTTCAAACAGATCAGTTTGCACTACCTACATATATGTATAACACATTTAATGATTTTGTCGTTATTTTTCGCTTTTTGAAGTAAGTTTAATTTTTTTTTTCTTAAAAAGTTTATTATTTTTTTCCATTTTTATTGTAAATTATAAAAATTATATAGAAACACATTGTAAAAATCTATGAAATTAGAGGGTTGCCCTCGATTTCACTGGGATTCCATCATTAGATCCTAACTTGGTGACATGCTCTTTCGAACACAACAATTTTGAAAATCAGTCCACAAATGGCAGATAAATCGGTGAACATACAGGGTGAAAAGAAACCTCCTAGCTATATTTAAAATCCTGAACCAGTATCACTCAAAGAAAACATTTATATAAAAAAATTTTTTTTAATGTTTTTTCAATGGGAATAGTTCATTTTTTGCCAAAACGTAGCCATTACTTACTCCTACACCAGGCACGCAAGGGGTGCCGGTAGCACTCGGGGGGTGCACCCGAGTGGTGCCTACATTTAGGAAAAAAAAAACCCCCCCAACAAAAAAAATTAAAAGTGTACTAAAAGTGTTAAATTAAAAGTGATACTGGTTCAGGATTTTGAATATAGCTAGGAAGTTTTTTTTCACCTTGTATATAAAAAAGATACATTAAGTACCTTAAATGATACATTACTTTGTAACTTAAATTTATTTTAACTTTAAGCACCATATTTTGCTTCTGTAAGAATATTTATTGTAAAATAAAGGATTTACAATTTACATACATACATAAATATAGTCGAACGTAGAACCTCCTTCTTTTTTGAAGACGGTTAAAGAAAATACAATTAATTACTAAGTACAGACAGCCGCGCGTCAGGTTACCGATTTGCACTTTATCTATAATTAAATACTACATTTGTAACGGGTCTAAATTATTCGTGTAGGTTAGGTTGGGTTGTTTTATTCATTTTATTTACAGAAAGCATTCGTTTTCTTCATTTCCTAGATATATACATTAGGGTGGAGCGTCAATGTATGGAGAAAAATAGAAAACATAAAATCAGGTCTGAATACCTGCATTATGTTGCATTTTGGTATGGTGTTACTGAATATATTTTTAATTTATTTTTTTGATATATGTTTCAGCCCTCTACCTCAGCTCAAAGTTTCAATAATTTGATTAATTAGAGTATATTTTCATTTAAGTGCAGGATGCTGCAAAATCAAAACCCTTATTGTATTCTTGGTGTAAATGAAACAATAAAACACGTGTTTTTTTATGTAAAAAGTTTTAATCAGAAATGATAAATGAAGTTTGTTACAAATTTATGTTCGTAAAAGTGACAAAATACAAAAAAATGTAAGATCTAATAAGTATTTTTCATAACGTTAAACTTTTTTTTCATTTCGAAATACGGCATTATTCGACGTGATTTAATTTTAGAGCGAATACATCCATCTCTAGCTTTTTCACCAGCTACTATACTTGATGCTTTAGTGACCATCTTCACACATCTCTCTACTGCTTGTGTGTGACAAGGATAATCCGAAAACTCCATCATATCGGGTGTGATTGATCAAATCAGATCTTCTAATTCTTTGTCACTGATGTTCTTTAACAAAAGAGGAGAGTGACTTGTGACTCACTCCATATAATCATGTCAGTGTAATAATTGGCCTCAAAGTTTAACTTTGGAACTTTGAATATTTTTACGCCAGGTTTTTGATTTTCTAGCTGCGATGATTCGTCTTAGTCCCAACACTTTTATGTGTGGCCGGTTATCATATAGCATTGCTAATTATAGGTTTTCAGGATGTTCAAAATAATCAATAATCATTTTAATTTCACTGCTCAAACATCGAGAGAACTCAACCAGCTTGAACACATGGGCTGGACCTTGTTTAAATAAACTATATTTCTTGATATAAAACCACACAGGGCCATAAACTTTTACAATATATTCAGTTAGTTTCATCAACTCAGTTGAAGGGTTTGGTGTGGCTACATACAATCTCAAAATTCGGTTGGCCGTTGTTAGCCATCTAGAATGAGCCATTTTTCCTGGATTTCTGTTAGACAAATCTTGAGAACATGATCCACTACTTACTGCTTGACAGATTTGGTATGTTTCTGATCTGTACTGAGACTATCTCTGTCTCTTTTAATAGATTAGATACATTTGACGGGATGGCACAAAACTCAACGACAGGAAGATCAGTGCAATGTTCTAACGCTTTTCCTATTGGTCCAGAATAAATTTGAGGTCCGCTTGTTGCTCCATTCAATTTTGTAAACAAATGACGTAGTGGCAATTAGTTAGCGTGCAGGAGACATTATAAACCATTGCAGTGATCTACCTAATTTCAATTTTAGAAAACGGTTTACTCCACTTTTCCAGCCAGTGTTTGTAGCAGTTCCATCGCACCCAATAGCTAACAATTTGTTCAAATCCAGTTCGTTACCATTAAAAAATGAAAGTATTTAATCAGCTATAGCTTTTCCTGTACCAAACGATGTAGTAAGATGGCTTAAATAGAGTGAACCTGGTTCTGAAATCAATTAAATGTGTTCTTTTGTGACGATTTTTTTATGTAACCGTTGCTTCCGCCTTTCAAACACAAGAGTCTCGTCTTTTCTCCCAGAGTTTTGTTATATTATTTTCACTTTAAGTAACGATTATAGGTATTGTATATTTTTATGTAAGCTTTGTAGTTTACTTGGTATATAATAAGCTATAATTTTAATTAAAAAACCCGTGTAGGTAATTATTTATGACGTGTGGTAAATCAGCTCATTATGATGATTTTTTTGAATCTCGAAACGGTAGTAGAGGGCTAAAAGTAGGTTCGAAGATTTTTCTTATATATTTTTTTGTGCGTTTTAAAGTCAAATGCAACGTTTGAGTGCTATTCAAAAACGAAAATCGAAAAAAAATATTTACGCTCCACCCTAATATACATTTCCTAGATAGCCTCAGAATTGTATACAATTCCTAAAGGACATCATTTACGGAACGTATAAAAAATACCAAAATGTTTAAAAGTGGTGGCCATAAAGGTAAAGTTATTATTTCGAAAGAACATATTATTATTCTAAACATTTTTTAGTATGATAGCTAAGCTGTACGACCATTACTAGATTTGTTCTTGACACTTAAAAATCTGAATTTTAAATGTTTCGGCCATAGGAAATAGTGTTTCAATAGATTGTGATACAAAACATTTTTCGTATTAGGTTAAAGGTTTAAATTCTAGATTAAAAAATGCATTTAAGATTGAAAAATCTAGATTTTAAGCTTGAAAATCTAGATTTATAAGCTTAAAAAAGGAAAATTCGTAAAGGTCGTACAGCTTAGCTGTCATAATAAAAAATGTTAAGAATAATGTGTCCTTTTGAAATAATAACTGAATTTCTTTTGGCCGCCGCTTTTAAATTTTGGTACGTTTTGAATGATGTCCTTTCATACATTTTTGGTAACATATATGTATATCATGATTTTACCAATTTCCTGATATTAATTATATGATTAAATCCCCTGTTTTCTCGTGGGTGGTCCCACTAATTACATTGATGATTAAAGCTTGCGCACTCCTCTCCAAATGAAGCTATTTCGATTACCATCTTTTGGCGAGGAACGCACCAGCTTAGGACACGAGACAGACTCCTGAGGGCTTCAAATAAGTCTTCACATCTTGACAAAATCCATAGAAGATTAAAACTTGCACATTCCGCACCACAGATAACAGTTTTTAACTGCTGTCTGTGGTGCAGAACGGACAAGCTTAAGACCCAAGCAGTCTCCTGTAGTCTTGAGGGCTTCAAATAAGTCTTGACATCTTGATAAGAAGATTACAACTTGCACATTCCTAACCGTAAACAAAAATTAATAACAAATAAACCGTTTATTTATATAATAGTTACAGTTCGGAAAAGCTACTCAACCAATCTGTAGTCTTGAGGGCTTGAATTACATTGATGATTAAAGTTTGCGCACTCCTCTCCAAATGAAGTTATTTCGTTTAGCATCTTTTGGCGAGGAATGCACCAGCTTAGGACACGAGACAGACTCCTGTAGTCTTGAGGGCTTTAAATAAGTCTTCCATAGAAGATTAAAACTTGCACATTCCGCACCACAGACAACAGTTTTTAACTGCTGTCTGTGGTGCAGAACGGATAAGCTTAGGATTTAAACAGTCTCCTGTAGTGTTGAGGGCTTCAGATAAGTCTTCACATCTTGACTAGAAGATTACAACTTGCACATTCCTAACTGTAAACAGTTATTTTTGATAACAGTTACAGTTCGGAACGCACAAGCTACACAAGCAGACTTCTGTAGTCTTGAGTTCTTGAGGGCTTCAAATGAGTCTTATTGTCGCGACTCAATCCACCACAGACGTGACACACAGAAACACTCATCAAACTTATTTGTCTTTTGGAGATTAAAAACATTCAAAAGTTTTGTATTCTTGGATGCTTCGCACAGCACTATCTTAGCAAGGCAAGGCTATGGGCGCTACACATACGCTCACGCAGTGGCGTAGCTAGGTAACCAAAGGCCGTGGGGCAAAAAATAAACTAGGGCCCCAACTAAGTTATTTAAAATCGTTTGTTCTGTATTCGTCTTTTTTTCTGTGTATTACATACATGGAATATAATAGAATATAATAAAAATGTTTTATTACATTGGATGTCACAACACATAAAGCGAAAAATAAGGACAACATCATTTAATGTGCTACGTAGCAGCGGTGCCAAGTCAAATAAGCCGGATAAGACGCCTTCGCATCGACTTCAAACAGATAAGTTTGTACTACCTACATATATAACACATTTAATTATTTTGTCGTTATTTTTCGCTTTTAGAAGTAGGGTTAATTTTTTTTTTCTTAAAAAGTTTATTATTTTATTTTATTTTTATTGTAAATTATAAAAATTATATAGAAACACATTGTAAAAACCTATGAAATTAGAGGGTTGCCCTCGATTTCACTGGGATTCCATCATTAGATCCTAACTTGGTGACATGCTCTTTCGAACACAACAATTTTGAAAATCAGTCCACAAATGGCAGATAAATCGGTGAACATACAGGATGAAAAAAAACCTCCTAGCTATATTCAAAATCCTGAACCAGTATAACTTTTGAGTTCTTTGGAACACATTTATAAAAAAAAAAATATTTTTTAAATATTTTTTCAATGGGAATAGTTCATTTTTTGCCTAAACTTAGACATTACTTACTCTTACACCAGGCACGCGAGGGGTGCCTACATTTAGGAAAAAAAATCCCCCCCCCCCCACAAAAAATTAAAAGTGTTCTGTAAGTGATACTGGTTCAGGATTTTGAATATAGCTAGGAAGTTTTTTTTTCACCTTGTATATAAAAAAGATACATTAAGTACCTTAAATGATACATTACTTAGTACCTTAAATTTATTTTAACTTTAAGCACCATATTTTGCTTCTGTAAGAATATTTATTGTACAATAAAGGATTTACATACATACATAAATATAGTCGAACGTAGAACCTCCTTCTTTTTTGAAGTCGGTTAAAGAAAATACAATTAATTACTAAGTAGGTACAGACAGCAGCGCGTCAGGTTACCGATTTGCACTTCATCTATAATTAAATACTACATTTATAACGGGTCTAAATTATTCGTGTAGGTTAGGTTGGGTTGTTTTATGAATTTTATTCACAGAAAGCATTCGTTTTCTACATTTTCTAGATATATACATTTCCTAGATAGCCTCAGAATTGTATACAATTCCTAAAGGACATCATTTACGGCACGTATAAAAAAATACCAAAATGTTTAAAAGTGGCGGCCAAAAAGGTAAAGTTATTATTTCGAAAGAACATATTATTATTCTAAACATTTTTTCCTAGAATATGTGTGTATTACAAAATCTTTGAAACTATATTTTATACATTTCCTAGATAGCCTCGTAATTGTATAAAATTCCTAAAGTACATTATTCACGGCCCATATAAAAAATACCAAAATTTTTAAAGTGGCGGCCAAAAAAGGTAAAGTTATTATTTCGAAAGAACATATTATTCTAAACATTTTTTAGTATGATATCTAAGCTGTACGACCATTCCTAGATTTGTTCTTGACACTTCAAAATCTGAATTTTAAATGTTCCGGCCATAGAAAATAGTGTTTCAATAGATTGTGATACAAAACATTTTTCGTATTAGGTTAAAGGTTCAAATTCTAGATTTAAAAATGCATTTAAGCTTGAAAAAGGAAAAAAAAAGGAAAATTCGTAAAGGTCGTACAGCTTTACAAAAAGGGCTATTACAAAATTTCTGATTACATAACTGACAGGCAGCCATGGGAATGAACTGCTCAGCTCTAGAGTTATTTCAGACTTAGTAAAAATTAGAAAATAAGAAAATTTGTAATGCGATTAAAAAGAGCACCCTCAGTTTCTTGCCTGTTCTTCTCTGGGGAAGACTGCACCTTTGCGAATAGGTGTAGAGTCAGTAGGGTCAATAGAACGAATGCGTATGTATGTATTTAAATCCTTTAATGTTTGTTTGTATGTATTTCATGTAATCTTGACTTGTTTTAAGTGGCATCCTGAAAGTCCTATAAAATAAAGATTTTTTCTATTCTATTATATTCTTAGCTGTCATAATAAAAAATGTTAAGAATAATGTGTCCTTTTGAAATAATAACTTAATTTTTTTTGGCCGCCGCTTTTAAATTTTGGTACGTTTTGAATGATGCCCTTTCATACATTTTTGGTAACATATATGTATATCATGATTTTACCAATTTCCCAATATTAATTATATGATTAAATTCCGTTTTCTCGTGGCTGGTCCCACGAGAAAACAGGATTAAAGCTTGCGCACATTGACGATTAAAGCTTGCGCACTCCTCTCCAAATGTAGCTATTTCGATTAGCATCTTTTGGCGAGGAACGCACCAGCTTAGGACACGAGACAGACTCCTGTAGTCATGAGGGTTTCAAATAAGTCTTCCTGTCTTGACAAAATCCATAGAAGATTAAAACTTGCACATTCCGCACCACAGATAACAGTTTTTAACTGCTGTCTGTGGTGCAGAACGGACAAGCTTAAGACCCAAGCAGTCTCCTGTAGTCTTGAGGGCTTCAAATAAGTCTTGACATCTTGATAAGAAGATTACAACTTGCACATTCCTAACCGTAAACAAAAATTAATAACAAATAAACCGTTTATTTATATAATAGTTACAGTTCGGAAAAGCTACTCAACCAATCTGTAGTCTTGCGGGCTTGAATTACATTGATGATTAATGCTAGCGCACTCCTCTCCAAATGAAGCTATTTCGATTACCATCTTTTGGCGAGGAACGCACCAGCTTAGGACACGAGACCGACTCCTGTAGTCATGAGGGTTTCAAATAAGTCTTCATATCTTGACAAAATCCATAGAAGATTAAAACTTGCACATTCCGCACCACAGATAACAGTTTTTAACTGCTGTCTGTGGTGCAGAACGGACAAGCTTAAGACCCAAGCAGTCTCCTGTAGTCTTGAGGGCTTCAAATAAGTCTTCACATCCTGCCAAGAAGATTACAACTTGCACATTCCTAACCGTAAACAAAAATTAATAATAAATAAACCGTTTATTTATATAATAGTTACAGTTCGGAAAAGCTACTCAACCAATCTGTAGTCTTGAGGGCTTGAATTACATTGATGATTAATGCTAGCGCACTCCTCTCCAAATGATGCTATTTCGATTACCATCTTTTGGCGAGGAACGCACCAGCTTAGGACACGAGACAGACTCCTGTAGTCTTGAGGGCTTCAAATAAGTCTTCACATCTTGACAAAATCCATAGAAGATTAAAACTTGCACATTCCGCACCACAGATAACAGTTTTTAACTGCTGTCTGTGGTGCAGAACGGACAAGCTTAAGACCCAAGCAGTCTCCTGTAGTCTTGAGGGCTTCAAATAAGTCTTCATATCTTGACAAAATCCATAGAAGATTAAAACTTGCACATTCCGCACCACAGATAACAGTTTTTAACTGCTGTCTGTGGTGCAGAACGGACAAGCTTAAGACCCAAGCAGTCTCCTGTAGTCTTGAGGGCTTCAAATAAGTCTTCACATCTTAATAAGAAGATTACAACTTGCACATTCCTAACCGTAAACAAAAATTTATTCTGCCCGCTTTTGACACTAATAATAAAATATTTTAATTTGATTATCCGAGTATCAATGGCAAATTCCAGGCTTTTTTTTATTTGCATTGCATTGATTATTTGCTTTATTCGCCAAATTTATGCGTTTAAATTATTGACATACCTACATTTTTGTAATCAGCACCCCAAAAACCTAATAAATATTTCAAAAAAGTGCATGCCATTTGGAATTTTAAAAAAGTCAACGTTTTCATAATAAGCAACATTAAAAATAATTGAACGCCACCTATAGGAGTAAATATCGCGTGTTTAAAAAAATCAGCACTGCATAAAAATGCAAAAAAATGCATGACGTCATCATGATCTTGGATTCAGAAATCGATGCCATGAAAAGAAATCAACATTTCAGATGCACTCGTAAATTAGGTACATTCTACCAGTACATTGACCAGTACCGTCTGAAATCTTTCATCTATGAACAAACATAAACAGTACCTATTAAAAACAACTAGATGGCGTTGTTTTTACCAACAAAGTTACAAGTGCGGTTTCGCAAATGTTATTCACCCTTCTTAAGGCCTTAAGGCGACTACAGCACCTAAATTACGATTTTATGATGCGTAGATAAGCATGACGCACTGCATTAAATCGAAGAAAAAAATACTACGGTAATATCCAGGACATAAACTGGATAAGAAGTTTGCTAAAAACACGATTCAGCACTTTTGGTTCGATAGAAAAAGCTCACAAAGTCACCTCTAAATACCCAATATTGTGTATCTTATAAGATAGATAGATAGATTGACACTTTATTCAATTGACATAAAACAGCACAACACAGTAATAGACAAACAACGAACATACAAGTATCTAAACATGAATCAGCAAGCAAACAATGAAGTAAACAGAGAAAGAAACAGAAACTGCTTTTAGAGGCAGCTTTAGGTATAATGCTAGCAAATGCTGGAATAACCTCCCTCTTCCTATACGAGATGTAAGTAGTGTCCAACGATTCAAGCTTTTATATCGTAATCATCTTTTATCTGTTCAAAGAATATTATATACCTAATATATTTATATTGCTTCTCTTTCCTAATATTAACGCTTATTTTTCATATTTTATTTTATTATTACTCATGAAATTACGCTCAAACGATTTGTTCTTCTTTTTTTACAGATGTTTACATACAAAATATCGCATTATTTATGCCTATATATGTTATACATTTATGTTATCTATGCTAGTAGACTAGTGGGTGTACGTGTCGTGCTCGCTGCGCGCTTCATTTAATAAGGTGCTGACAGAAAATCAGCGCTGTTGACTAACAACAGCATATGCTGAGTCAGAACCTATTCGCTGACACAACACTGTTGATAATGCTATGCTTTACGCTATGCTTTAACTAATTAACTTTGTGCTTTATTGTGTTAATTTTAATTGTTTAATTGTGTTTTGTCTAGTGAATAAATGTTATCTATGTCTATGTCTATGTCTAAACAAATAATTTCATAAAACTAAATATTTTACACCGTGTTATCTGTATCATGCCAATCAAATTGGCGCTGACTCAGCATATTGCTGCAGTACCAGACTGCAGCGCTGGTATTCTGTCAGTGCCAGTTTGTTCAACGTCCGACACGCTATCGAGGCAGTTAGCAAATAAAATAAAATAAGCTGTAAAAACGATAGTAAAATGCACACAGGACCTTGAAGTTGCTATCAAGATGTTTGTGACTGAACATTTTTCGATTTAAGCTGTTACCTTTCCACAAATGTAATTTTTCTAACTTACGAACATATTTTTACGAACGCATACTTTCATAGTCCATGTGTGCGTGCGTAAACTTCGTGTATCGACACTGTTCGCACTGCCGGCCCAGGCCTGTTGAGAAACGGAGATGGCACCATTCCTATGTGTGCCGCCTATTGCTCAAGAACGATTGGGTGCTGTAGTCGCCTTAAGGCAGTGGTACTTCCACGCACCGACGGAATACAGCAAGCTGTTTGACGTCGGACTTCGGTAGGAGGATGGTCGCGAACCAGACGGCCTTTTACAGAGCCTGCCACACCGCATGAGGCAAATTCCCGGGTGTTTACCACAGTAGGAGCAAGTGTGCCAAAGCTCATCCTCCTATCCAAAAAATATGGGTTCCCATACGACTTCATACGAGAATGGATATTTACTACTCTAATAAAATTTCCATTATTTTGGGAATAGCTCCTGCCTAAACTACTGAACCGATTTTGACGATTAAGCTGTCATTGGAAAGTGGATTTTATGGAGATTTATTACATTATATCAACTTCCTCCCATTCTGCTACGAACTTTTTAAAGTAAAACATTAAAACCGAATAATAGGTCCCCGAT
The DNA here is from genome assembly GCA_949987775.1 of Aproaerema taeniolella. Classification (NCBI taxonomy): domain Eukaryota; kingdom Metazoa; phylum Arthropoda; class Insecta; order Lepidoptera; family Gelechiidae; genus Aproaerema; species Aproaerema taeniolella. Next base: position 6,416,820 of record OX465272.1, on the reverse strand, counting down.
GTTGACTTTGACCTCTCTCTACATTACTTTAGGGGTCAAATCCAGCTTGCTTCCACATCTTAAAATGATCACTGTGGTATAACCTACGAATGGTAAAAAAATCACGCTTTTATCACAATGAGAACAATCTTAACGAAAACATTCAATTTGCCGCCCCGCTATTCAGTTTAGTGGGCTGATGCACATTCTAATGTTTCGCTAACTAAATAATAAATATTTATTTTTTGAATATTTACTTTTACAATAATATAAGCTATAGCGCATGAGCGCACGCCATTAAAAACAACTTTTTTTTTTAATTTGGTAAGGCATTTATGTAAAGAGTAAAATTAAAGTCTCATGACTTTCATCATTGGAAAAAAATGATATGAAAATAACAAAGACACAATAATAATTCCTATCCTTGGGTTTGCTGGAAGAAATTTCTAAATAGAAATAAGCTATACCTATTGTGTCGTCTATCTTTTCTTCTACTAATCTGTTTAATTTTCATGTGTGCAATAAATTGTTAAATAAATAATAAATAAATCCATTTATTTGCAAGAATACAGTAAGATTAGATTAGATTTATTTATTAAACTCATAATACATGGTGTAAAGGACAGCTTAGCAAATACTTAAATGGTGGAATCTACCCATAACTATCATCAGTTATAAGTAATTATTTTTTCCGGGAAACGTCACGTTAAGGAGTTTTCATTATTTACCTGTTGCTATTTATTGCAAAATGGAGTGTATCCGATTAAATTATAAAAAATGTATGAAAATATTAAAAAAACATTAAAAAAATAGACATTTTCCGGAGAAAAATTCCACTGGAAAATAATTCAGAATGATTGTCCGAGTCCAGGGTTTCAGTTTTTGCTAAGCTGTCTTTTACACCCTGTATAGCTAGAAATGTGAAGTTTATAATAAAGTAGGTTAGTCATTGCAGTCCATAATATGATCGTCAAAAAATATAAATTATTATACTTACAATTCAAGTGAAAAAAGTGAATTGATCTTATGCATTCAACCGACAAAGTGTGTAAATATTAATTTAAAGAGTGCGTATAGTTAGCAGCCTCAGAGACGATTTTGATGGTTTTGGCTATGTCAAAGAATAGTTACTAAATAGTGATAAATAATGACAAAAGCATATAAATAGTGATACTGTATTTAAAAAGATATTCGAGCTTCTTAGTGAGGCTGCTAGCTTGACGTATATTTAGCAGACACACTAAGAAATACAGCTCGTATCAAATTGATTTATATGTCAAAAATCTGTGATTAAATAGTGACTTCTAATACTCGAACTTTCAGTAATAGTGATTCAATACATTTCGAGATATTACAGCAAATCGGTGAGGCTGCTAACTTGACGCTTTTTGCAACGGTCATTTCAAAGAAACGGGCTGGAATTTTAATCAAGTTAATATACCAAAAAATAGTTACTGACATAGTGAATCCTATGATATATTTTAAAAAAGAATCCTTCTTCACTATTTCTCAGAAATCAATCGTAAACTTCTATGTACTAAATCTGGATGTAGATTTTTGATCAATTTTAAACTTCATTGTAATGTGGTAGGGTTTAAAACTAATTTTAATAATGTGGCGAGTACCGTCGGGCACAATAGTGGAATGTACTTACTGATATGTTTTTAGAAGAGTCAGTTTATATAAGTATTTACCTGCTCGTTTTGTATTCAAACAAAACGAGCAGGTAAATACGTATATAACTGACTCTTCTAAAAACATATCAGTATGTTAAACTCTGATGTTGTCTCTTTCACTCTTGTTGATATAAACAAGGCTAGCTAGACATTTAATTACTTCTTAACTTTAATTGACGTCTCTGAGTACGTATGGCAGTAAGTGGTGTATCAATGTGTTGTGTTTAGGGCCTGACCACAAAACCTAGACAGTGACTAAAGCATTATCTAAATGATGTTTAAAAAATCCTTATCTAAATTATCTAAATGATGTTTATAAAGTTTTAACTGCTTTTCTACAAAAAAAATTAACACAACTTAGACAATGCCACTTTTTACATTAAAAAATGATATAAGCCAGTTTTAAGTTTTTTAGAGTTTAAAATTCCAGTCCAAAAAAATAAAAATCAAAAGGTGAGAACAATTTGATAATTTATTTGACTTTTGTCAAATAAATTATCCTGGGCGGAATGAGAATCAACAAAAAACGTCAGTTTGCCCTTCCCTTACAATTTTTTACCGTAACATCTGTCAAAATAAACAAATGTCAACGAAATTACAGTTTATTACAATAGAATAATATCAAATACGGTTACTCATTGCACAAATGACAGAGTATTGTTGATCGAAGAACACAACGAAAAATAACAATATTGAAAAGTAAGTTATTTTAGTTCGTGCTGTAGTGAGATATCAAAAAGGACCCATCTCAGCAATATTGAAGCCAAGACCACAACGCTGGTTTTCAATACAATAGATACAAAGTAACATACAGTGAAACAGTACAGAGGCCAGCGCATCAGGGTTTTCCATTCTTATTGCAAAACCATTTTTATTGCAACGGCACAGAGTGCTTACGTGTGGTAACCTGATATGCGGCCCTTTGTATATGTACCAAAACTGGTACAAAGGTATTGTTTTATGTTCGAGGGGATGAGATACCATAGAGTACTAAGAAAAGAACATTTAAAATATCATTGTATTTCTGTAACAAATATTAACCATTGCACAATATAATATTTAACCTTATTGCAAAATGTAATTTTTTGTATAGATAAATTACATAAGTCAGTTTTAAATATTTTCTAAGTTGTTTAAATGCTTTTTGTTGAGGGCCTTACCTGAAAACTTAGACAATGACTAAAACATTATCTAAGTGGCTTTAACAAAAAACATTTGAACAATATTAAAACAATGTCTAAAACTGACTTTCGTCATTTTTTCCACACAAAAACAACGTAAACCAGTTTAAGACATTTTCTAAGTTTTATTTAGTGTTTAGAATTCCCGTTTAAAAAAAATTTAAAGGTAAAATTCATTTGGTGGATAATTTCTTAGTTATTTTTGAGGTAAATTTTTGTCCGTCGTTCGTCCTTCTTTTACAAACTATTACCTTAATATCTATCAAAATAAACAAATGTCAATGAAATTAAATTTTGTTACATTAGAAAATATCAAATTCACGAATAACGCACAAACAAAACAAATGACTCAATAAAACAAATACAAATGACAGGGTATTGTTGATCGAAGAACACAACACACAACAATAAATAACAATATTAAAGAGTAAGTTAATTTAGTTTGTGCTATAGTGAGATATCAAAAGGACCCATGTTGAAGTTGAAGTCAAGACCACAACGCTGGTAAGCAATATAATAGATAGATAGATAGATAAAAAGTTTATTTGTCTGCACAGTCACACACATGCACAATTATTCCAAGTGCAAATTAACAGAAGTGTATATAAACTTAATGCAAGTTATTATACATTAGAGAGGAAAAATAAAATAAAAGTTAAATGTGCGCGCTGCAGCAGCGCAAACAGGCCATAGCTCAGCGTTTGTATTGCTAAAAAGCAAATCGCTGATTTTCAGCTACTGCCAAAGCCAGCAATAGATACATAGTAACATACAGTGAAATAGTACAGAGGCCAGCGCATCAGGTTATTCCATTCTCATATATCTGTATATCTACGAGTATATATCTGTGCCAAAACTGGTACAAAGGAATCGTTTAACGTTCGAAGAATTGAGAAGCCATAGAGTACTAAGAAAAGAACATTTGAAACATCATTGCATTGCTGTAACATATATTAACCATTGCGCAAGAAGGCCTTACCGCAAAAGACAAAACTTAGACAGTTTTAACTGGCTAATATCATTTTTGTACGTCAGTTTTAGACGTTGTCTAATATTTTGTGGTAAAACCCATAAGAACCCATCTCAGCAATGTTGAAGTCAAGACCATAACTCTAGTTTTCATACAACAGAAACATAGAAACATTTATTTTATTTATTAAAGTGAGTAATTACAAGTAAAAATTACAATGTTTTAAATACAAAGCTTTTAGTAACAATATGTGTATATGTTGTCACTGTATAACGGAAAATAATAAGTAAAATTGTGAACTGTTGATACAGTTTAAAATGTTTCGATAGTTTATAATCTCGCGAGTAAGATTATAAACTTACCAAGTTCATGATCTTACGGTGAACTATATAAAAATTAAACAAAATATAAACACGAAACAATGAATAAATCATAAATTAATGAATAAACATTTGAGCGCGTCTCAGTGCGTGCGCTAATGCAGTGGCACTGTCATAGTTGACGCAAAAAACACAAGCAAAAAAAGTACATCAAACAATGAAATAGTACATCTGTGTCAAATCTGGTACAAAGGAATCGTTTCATATTCAAAGAGTTGAGATGTCATAGAGTACTTAGAAAAGAACATTCGAAACATCGTTGCATTTCTGGAACAAGTATTAACCATTGCGCAATATAATACCTTACCGCAAAAGATAAAATTAAAACTTAGACAATGTTTAAGCCCGGCTTATGTCATTTTTGTACGGAAAAAACTGTGGTAAATGTTTTTTCCACACAAAAAATGACATAAGGACTCAGCTATGTTGAAGCCGAGACCATAACTGGTTTTCAATACATTAGAAACATAAAGTGAAATAATACATCTGTGTCAAAACTGATACAAAGGAATCCTTTCATGTTCGATGAGTTGAGATGCCATAGAGTACTTAGAAAATAATATTTAAAAATATCATTGTATTTGTGTAACAAACATTAACCATTGCGCGAATATAGGGCCTTGCCGCAATAACACTTAGACAATATTTTTTTCGTAACAATTAAAAACGAAAACAATACCATTCAGCAGCATGCCTCGTTATATATGTTATGGACCAAGTGATAAATTGGGCATTATTCATAATGACCGGGCATTATGAAAAATGCCCAATATGAGAGGGCAATTTGATAATAATTAATCAAATAATCAAATTGACCGGGCATTATACATAATGCCCATCACCTTTTGGGCAGAGTAATACAAACATATTTAATTGCTATTTTATTATTATTATAGTCATTTAACTTCAAATAAACTAAATGTTAGACAATTTAAATAATCAGACTCATTCTTTGGATTAAGTACCAAGGTAAAAGGCGAGGCCGAAGGCCGAGCTCTGCATAGGGCGAAGCCCGGAGCGTCTCCCTCCCCCAATCCAAGATGGCTGCCATGCGAGTTAAGATTTTAACGGTGAGGCGAGGTCGCAGACTGAGCCCGCTCCGCGTAGGGCGAAGCCCGGAGCGTCTCCTTCCCCCAATCCAAGATGGCTGCCATGCGAGTTAAGATTTTAACGTGAGGCGAGGTCGCAGACTGAGCCCAGCTCCGCGTAGGGCGAAGTCCGGAGCGTCAACCCCCTCAATTCAAGATGGCGGCCATACAAGTTTAGATTCTGTAGGTAAGGCGAGGCCGTAGACAAGGCGAGCTGCGTTTAGGGTGAGGCCGAAGTCCAAATTCCGCGTAGGGCGACGACCAGAGCGTCCCCCCCCCAAATTAAAGATGGCCGCCATACAAGTTTAGATACTAAAGCTGGGGTGAGGCCGTATGCCGAGGAAAGCTGCGTATAGGGCGAGGCCGAAGGCCGAGCTCTGCGTAGGGCGAAGCCCGAAGCGTCACCAAGCAAGCGTCTTACCCGCCGACTGCCTTCCGAAAATTTCATATCCGCCAACTTTGATTTTAGTTGGGAGAATCGTGACGAGAAGGGCGAACACCGGAGCGTCGCCATTCCCCGCACAAAAAATCCAAAAAGGCGGATATTAAATTTTCGGGTATGCCGACATGGGTATCGTTTAATAGATTGTTGGGGATGCTGATTCCGAAAATGTCGTTAATTTTGATATCCAAGATTGCGGACGTTTACATTTTTGAAAAAACTGATATGTGTGTCGTTTAATAGGTTTTCGGGGGTGCTAATTCCGTAAACGACAACCATTTTGAAATACAAGATGGTGGACATGCATTTTTTGTAAAAATCCGTCATGGATGTCGTTTTAGATTTTGAAATCTAAGATGGCGGTCGTGAAAAAATAACGAAAGCTTTTATAAATTGCAACGAGGGCACTTCCCTCCCCGCACCGCTTCCCTCCCCTTACTTCCCTCCCCGCACCGCATCAAACTAAGCTTTATTATCAAATTGCCCAATTGTCACGTAGCAATATAATAATGACCGGGCAATATGATAAATAATGAAGTTTAGATAGTAATTAATCACTTTGCCCGATAGAGCTAGACATTATGAATAATGCCCGGGCATTATTCATAATGCCCGCATTAATCACTTGGTCCATAACATATATTTAACCTAACCTACCTTGGTGGTCACCCTAGTCAAAGGTACCCAAGATTTTGGCCACGTCGCACGCTGTATGGCTAGCCAAATCCTTTGAAAGAGTTATGTGTGTCATGTTATGTTTGTAATTGTGTGTGATGTTATGAGTGTGATATTATGTGTATGTTGTTATGAGTGTGATGTTATGTGTGTGTTGTTATGAGTATAATGTTATTAATATGTTTGATGTCTTGTCTTGTGTTTAAATTAACTTCGAAAGAGTTATGTATTTGTTGTTATATGTGTGATGTTATGTGTGTGTTGATATGTGTGCGTGTGTTATGTGTGTGTGTGTGTGTGTTATACGTGTGTGATACAAAAATACAATATTATTTATTTCAAAAAATGATTATAATACAAAGTAGAATGGAGTCACCCTTTAGGCAAATGTAATGCCTGTGTTGGGAGACTCCGCTCTTCAATATTACTAATACTCTTAACAAAAAATATTAAAAACACTATTACTTATACTCTTAACAAATTTTAACAGAAATAAATATATCAAGTGCGCCGTATGTGTGCTGCGTATGAGTTGTGTGAGTGAGTGAGTGTGTGTGTGGTGTGTATGTGTGTGTGTAAGTTAAGCTGATGTTACGAGTGTGATGCTACGAGTGTGATGCTACAAGCTATGACTTACCGACGATGTCCCGGCCGCAGCTCATGATCTCGTGGTCGAGGGAGGCGGAGGCGGCGGCGGGGGCGGGGGGGTCGGCGCCGCGTCGCCGCACGCCAACCTGTAATCGCACGACTGCTACATTATACACGACGATCGATTATGCGATGCAGTAATAGTACGTTATTGCAAAGGCCGCGACGAGGACTTCACTAATACGAGACAGGCAATTGCCATTACCGGCGAGGCATATACAGGTGACTTTTTAATCAGTACGCAAATTTTTATATAACACCGAAAATTTTTATAAAAATATATAACACCGTCCAATTGACTTGAAACTTGGTAATAGTACTCTTCAGCACAATTTGTGACATCCGTGTTTCTGGGTTTTACAAAATTCATCCTCTAAGACGTTGTTAAAAAGGGATTTTGTTTTTTCCAAAATCTGAAAATTTTGGAAAAAAAACCGTAAGAAAAATTTGCGTACTGATTAAAGTCGCCCTGTATAGTGCTTTTCCCAAAAGAATGCAGGGAAATAGAACATACTTTTTATATTAGACATTAATTTTAGGAGTATTTAATAACCCGAGCACGCCGCGCCGTTTCATTCAACATTGCTGAAGCGGTGTAACGTTCCTAATTAAAAAAACGCTCCAGCAATGGATTTGGTTTTCTTTGTCCGTAAATTCGATACTTCGCTGATAATAACAATATTTCCATGCACGTTTGAGAAAATGTATTTGAAGTTTGAAATGTTACATAAAACCGGCCACGTGCGAGTTGGACTCGCGCACGAAGGGTTCCGTACCAATACCTATAAAACCGGCCAAGTGCGAGTCGGACTCTATAAAAACCATTATCTCTATAAAATCGGCAAACAAATCACGTTTGTTGTATGGGAGCCCCTTAAATATTTAACTTATTCTACTTTTTAGTATTTGTTGTTGTAACAGAAACCAAAATACATCATCTGTGAAAATTTCAACTGTCTAACTATCACATTTCATGAGATGTGGCCTCAGACTTATTTATAAAAACGAGCAAAAAATCACGTTTTTCGTATGGGAGCCCCCTTAAATATTTATTTTATTCTGGTTTTTAGTATTTGTTGTTATAGGACCAATATAAACAAATCATCTGTTAAAATTTCAACTGTCTAACTATCACGGTTCATGAGAAACAGCCTCAGACAGATTTTCTATAAAAACGAGCAAAAAAAATCACTTTTTTGTATGGGAGCTCCCTTAAATGTTCATTTTATTCTAGTTTTTAGTATTTGATGTTATAGGACCAATAGAAATACATCATCTGCGAAAATTTCAACTGTCTAACTATCACGGTTCATGAGATACAGCCTGATGACAGACGGACGGACGGACGGACGGACAGCGGAGCCTTAGTAATAGGGTCCCGTTTTTTCCCTTTGGGAACGGAACCCTAAAAAAACAACTATGACATTTCGCCATTATTGTAAAGGCATGCAAAAATACATGCAATAATACAGGATGTGAAGGACTGGTTAGCAAAAACTGAAACTCTGAATTCAAACCATCACTTTAAATGACTTTTAAGTGGAATTTTTTTTTCATGTTTTTAACGTTTTCTGATTTAAAATTTAATTAATTATTCGAATACATGAATTGCAATAAAAAACAATCTTAATAGCATAAAATATGAAAACTAGAATGAACGATATACCGGAGGGAAAGCTGGTTTAAAATACTTACTTTGTATCCACTGGACCCGCTCGTTACTGAAGAACTGGATCCAAGTGGATGAGTCCCGTTCTGCGGGTAAAACAGCAAAATGTAAGTGATAATTTTCCACGTTAAAAACGTATGAGTCACCGACTTCAATCCCAACAACAGTTCGTACAAAGTAGATATCTAGTATTTTTGGACTACAATGCCTATTAGCAGATAACTACAAACAGAAATGTCATTCATTTATTTAGATGATGTTCTAGTTTGTAGTATTTTTTTTTTGATTTTTTTAAAGCGCTGAATCATTTTCGATAAAATTTATATGGGACCTCTTCAGGAGTATACTCTTTCGAACAAATAAAGAATTTTGAAAATCGGACAACAGTTGGCGGAGTTATCGCGTAACAAATATACAAAAAAAAATACAGTCGAATTGAGAACCTCCTCCATTTTTGAAGTCGGTTGAAAACAATAAGATAGAGTTAAAGGTAGTTTACTCTTCTTCTTCTTATCGTGTAGGTATAGTCAAGTGTGTGGCGGACTTAGCTAACCTTGATGTCAGAGTTTTCAAACCGCACAATGGCCTCTGATTTGGTTTTGACGACTGTGGTCAACAGACAACAGCCGGAACCGACAGCTTAACATGCACTCCGAAACACGGAAACGCTCGTGATAAATTGCCGCTTTGGTCACCCATCACGTTCCCTGCCTCTCTGTACGTTGCTTTACCTCACTGATCGGTTGAGATCACCGATCGCCACTGGGCTACGAGAATTTAGTGACAAGCTAATATTACTCTAGTTTTAAATGTTGCTTTATTTACATAATAAATAAGGCTATTAAGCCAAAACTTTTTAGTAATGTATGAAAATGAGTAATTTCTTTCAAAATGATAGATAGATAAAAACTTTATTCACTGCTATTACAATCATTGTCAATAATAATAATAATCTTATAACTAAGTATTAAGTAAAAGTAAAACTACAATTAAACAATAAGTAAGGCAGTGAAAGGGCGCTGACTCAGCATACGTACTGTGGGTAAACCACTTTGGATTTCCCACAGCGCTGATCTTCCGCCAAGACCCAAAAAAGTGACAGAAGAGCTTATCCAATGGTAAGAATTTGAAAAATAAAAAAGATACATAAAAATAAATATGAAACTAACGTATTGTGAGCTATCCTTTCGCAAAATTAATAAATATACAAACAAAGATGACAAAAGGAATAGATGGAATCGAGACCCTTTTCATTTCATTTTTCTTCTTATCGTGTCGGTATTGTCAAGTGTCATTTCGTTGCACACTGCTGTATATTTTGATAAATGGTTTATTTTATGTCGTTTCGGTCTACACGTGAATGGTTTGACTCCAGTTGGTGTATAGGTGTATGGTTTCAGTCCAGTTGGTGTATGGTTTAAGTCCAGTTGGTCTATAGGTGTATGGTTTGACTCCAGTTGGTCTATAGGTGTATGGTTTGACTCCAGTTGGTCTATAGGTGTATGGTTTGACTCCAGTTGGTCTATAGGTGTATGGTTTGACTTCAGTTGGTCTATAGGTGTATGGTTTGACTCCAATTTGTCTATAGGTGTTTGGTTTAACTCCAGATGTTACCTCTAGTTGGTCTATAGGTGTATGGTTTAGCTCTAGTTGATCTATGAGTGTATGGTTTACCTCTAGTTGGTCTATGAGTGTATGGTTTACCTCTAGTTGGTCTATGAGTGTATAGTTTACCTCTAGTTGGTCTATGAGTGTATGGTTTACCTCTAGTTGGTCTATGAGTGTATGGTTTAGCTCTAGTTGGTCTATTAGTGTATGGTTTACCTCTAGTTGGTCTATGGAGGTGTGGCTGGTGGCTGGCGGACTCTTGCCGGTGTCGAACACGCTGCTGTCGCTGTCGTGGTCGGAGTGTTGCTGCGGAGTTTCCGGACTGTCCGGGATTTCGGACGCCGCTGTTAAGAGTAGGTGAATTGTTAATAAAATATATCTGTTTTTAGACAAAGACAGACAAAGGATTTATTCATTGCTTTTAAACATAAACTTAAGATTGTGCGAGATGTATTTTTAATAGAGTTATGGGAAATTACATTACATACGCTCACGCCTGTAATCCCATACGAAGTAGGCAGAGCAATAGTGGGTCAAAACCACTTGATGCCACGTTTGACATACATTCTGAGTGTTAATAGATGAAACATGTTGCATAGTGGTGAGAGGTCGTCAGCCTGTCGCCCACAATACAGAAAAACTCTCGCGACCGAATGAATGAATGAATAAATTCTTTATTGCACACGTAAACAAAAACATAAGGGAAAATTTACATTAGTGCAAAAGGCGGCCTTATCACTAAAAGTGATCTCTTCCAGACAACCCTTTGGCTGAAAGGAACCATTTCAAAAAGACTGAAGCGTAGTGCGCAGATCAATAATAGATAAGTAATAAAGATATAAAAGTACACAAAATAAATTAATGAAAAGTACATAAATAATACATAAATACATATGCAAGCATAAATATATACAACATAAATAATCAGTTGCAAGTTTTAGATTTTATAAGTAAGTGCTCACGAAGCTTGTGTTAGAAAATAGTGAGAGATTTAGAGTGACGGACATCAGACGGCAGTTCATTCCATAGATAGGCTTGTAGATTTTAAAGTAAAAGAATCCTTGTAGTACCCAGACCGAGAAAGGGGCCGACTTATTGAAGTTTACAGTATGCCTGGGAAGAGTAAGCATCTGGCACATTCTAAGTTTTTCTTTCACTCCCAGTCTAGCGTGGAAGTAAGTACGGTAAATTGCATTGTGAAATATTTGAGTTAAGAAAAATTTCATGTAAAATTGTACGTTTTATTGTGTTTTACGTGTGACATATACGTACGCGTGTCCGCTCCGTGTTTTTGTACACATTTGTGTTTTTTGTCTGCGCTAGTGACTTAGTGACTTAGTATGTTTTTATACTGGATGACTTTAAATTAGTTACCTATAAGGATATGTATCGTTTCACTAAACTAAAGAACTTTCTCCAAGGAACATAGATCGTAATATTAAAGAAAAAAGGTTCATCTCTCCATACAACTTGTGCGATAATCGATCAGCTGATTACCTTATAAAAAATATATATTTTTTCAATATACTACTTCTTCTTATCGTGTAGGTATAGTCAAGTGTGTGGCGTATTTGGCTTACCCTGGTGTCAGAGTTTTCAAACCGCACAATGGCCTCTGAGTTGGTTTTAACGACTCAACATACTTGGTTTAACAAGTTCAATATACTTAATTGCTAATAGTACACAGTGGTTGGTACCTCCTTTTAAGCCTCTTTTAAAGACTTGCGTAATGGTTATGCAAGGAAAGTTATTCAGTTTCAAGGAGAGAATCAGCCCTATTAGTTTCAAATCATCCCAACATGCGTCTGCATAAGGCGTATGTTACACAACTGACCATGCGGGTGTATAGTATTATTGTATATTCCGTCGCAAAGCCGCGGGGCTTGTTTTGCGTATATATAGGGTGTAAATGTGCAAGGTTGCCATATTCAATGATGGAATAGTATGGTATGGGACCAACTTTATTCGATAATACCGAAAACGGCACATTTAACTATAAACGAAAAAAAAACAAGATTTTGTTTTGAGCTTTAGAGAATAACCCACCTAAGCTGAAATAAAAAATGTACTGCACTGAGAATACCCCAACATTATCGCATCTGTGCCATGTTATTTTAGTGATGTGCATATAGTGTCGATGAATTAATGATGTGCACGCGAGTTGTCGATAAAAAAATAATTCAAAATTTTAGGTTTTTATATTATTATTGATTTCAACTCTATATCAGCTGTATATTAGCTCCTGTGAATATGGCAACCTTGCAGATTTACAGTTTGTATATAAATATATAAATTAAATTAAATATGATTAATATAAATATAATATGATTAAATATGAAAACTTAAATATTAACAACATTAAAAAAAAGATGAAAAGCAGAAAATCGGTCCAGGACTCAGCGTGTTGCTGTGGCATAACCATCAGCAGTTGATATTCTGTCCTCGCCGAATCCAGAAAAAAAAGCTTATATAATTAGGTTACCTACTTAACCAACAACAAGTTTATAAATTCGAAATAGATAAATGGATACACTCGGGAGCAGCGTACGTGTTTTGAATGCGTGCGTGCGCACTTGTGTACGTGTGTGTTTGTATGAATAAGTGAATAATACAAGTAGTGCTACACATAATAAACCGATGTATACAGGGTGAAGGGGACAGCTTGACAAAAACTGAAATCCTGAATTCATACCATAATTCTGAATGATTTTCCGGTGAAATTTTATAGGTTGATTTACCTTACACCCTGTTCCTTTTACCTTATTGTTGCAAGGCGAGGGCGATTGAGTGGGTTTTTGTGTGTTTAATTAATTGTGCTCGTGTTTGTGTGCATACACCATATACACATGAACACGGTCTAGGGATATTGCACGATTTTTCATACGAAAGATGTCTGTTTGAGAATTCAGGTTTAGCACTTGCTCATTAGAAAATTATAGCCCTCCATGTATCTCGAGTATGCTTTTATAGCTTATGAAAAAACATGCAATATCCATAGACCGTGTTGATGTGTGTATTTCGTTAGTGTGCGAACGTGAGTTGAGGAGTGTTATTTCAAAGGACTTATATATTTACATTTTAGGAAAAAAATAAGTAGTGATTTGAATTAATTATTAGACTTCGTTTGTACTTTTATATATTTACTCTCTAAATAACTTTTTTACGTCTTCAAAACAAATACGCTTATTTCCAAGTTATTTGCTCACATCATCTATACATATTATAAAGAGGAAAGATTTGATTGTTTGTTTGTTTGTTTGCATCGAATAGACTCCGTATACATATTATAAAGAGGAAAGATTTGATTGTTTGTTTGTTTGCATCGAATAGACTCCGAAACTACTGGATCGATTTGAAAAATTCTTTCACCATTAGAATCCTACATTATTCGGGATGGACATAGGGTACATGATTTTCCCGAATTCCTACGGGAACAAAGTCCCGCACGGGAAGCAAGTTGATAATAAATAAATAAATTGTTTATTTATTTACCAAAAAGGCATACATAATTAGCATTAGAGACTACAAAAATATTAAAAATAAAAGAAAACTTAACTAATTTAGGTATAGGCCTAAATTAGGTGAAACCTGTGTTTCAGGCAATTAATGAATCACATTAAGGTTTTGTTGCATTTATTGAAAAATCGGATAAGGTAGAAATGATTCCTTTTGAAACGACACTCCTCAGTTGCGTATATATACGACCTGTATATGTGCACGTATACGCCGTGCGCGTAGAACTCATAATGCGGGTGTATGGTCCACCCGGGGGCTTGCGGCTCAGGGGGGTGGTATTGGTGCGGGGTAAGTAACCGCCCGGTTGTGTGTGCGTGCATGTATATGACTTTACGTATATTTTTGGGCACATATGTGTTTTAGGCACATTTGTTTCGTTAGTGTACGTACGTGAGTTAGTCTGTTAGTATACAGAAAGATTTTTTTTTATCACCATCCAAATTTTTTGTACGTAAACTTTATGAAAATTTAACAAACCCCTATTTTTTGTTTTATATCGTTTCATATAAAAATGTCAAGCTAGATCTGAACTATGAAAATAAATCAAAATGTTTGTATGTAAAAAAAAATTACATCGTCCAATTGACTCGAAACTGGTAATAGTACTCTTCAACACAATTTGTGACACCCGTGTTTTTGCGTTTTACAAAATTCATCCTCTAAGACGTTAAAAAGGGGAATCAAAATCTAAAAATTTTAGAAAAAAGAAAAATCGCCCTTATTTACGTTCTATCAACGTTACTGCCACCGTAAGAAAAATTTTCCTGATGATAAAAAGTTACCCTGTATGTGTGTGCGTATAGAGTACTCACCGTGCGGGTGTATAGTCCGCCTGGCAGCGCGTGGCTCGGGCGGGTGGTGCGGCGCGCGGGAGGCGCCGGGCGCGTATAGAGTACTCACCGTGCGGGTGTATAGTCCGCCTGGCAGCGCGTGGCTCGGGCGGGTGGTGCGGCGCGCGGGAGGCGCCGGGCGCGTATAGAGTACTCACCGTGCGGGTGTATAGTCCGCCTGGCAGCGCGTGGCTCGGGCGGGTGGTGCGGCGCGCGGGAGGCGCCGGGCGCGTATAGAGTACTCACCGTGCGGGTGTATAGTCCGCCTGGCAGCGCGTGGCTCGGGCGGGTGGTGCGGCGCGCGGGAGGCGCCGGGCGCGTATAGAGTACTCACCGTGCGGGTGTATAGTCCGCCTGGCAGCGCGTGGCTCGGGCGGGTGGTGCGGCGCGCGGGAGGCGCCGGGCGCGCGGCACACGGCCGCCTGCACCACCTCGCACACGCGCCGGAAGCGACGGATGTTACCTGCAGGGTTAAACACCGTCACATTGTAGAGTAGCTACATAAAATCGCCACGGCCAAACTATAAATACGGCCGGCGTATCAAATAAACGCTACACACTCAAAGGCCCACACTAAGGTTTTCCCTTGTGTCGTGGGTCTCTTAGAACACACATAAAGACAAACACAAACACCCATGACCCGAGAACAAACATCTGCTTTTTACACAAATGTTTGCCCCGACTGGGGATCGAACCCAGGACCCGCCGATCAAGAGGCAGCGTCACTACCACTCGACCAAACCCGCCGTCGAATAAACATACATTTCATCCAACGGCACTCGGCGTTTCACTACACCCCTGCTCGACCCTACCATCGTCCAGCCGCTACATCAACTACAACTACTATAACATCTATACTAATATTATAAAGAGGAAAGATTTGTATTTTTGTATGTAATGAATAGGCTCCGAAACTACTAGACCGATTTGAAAAAATCTTTCACCATTAGGATGCTACATTAGGGGCCATCCACAGATTACGTCACACGAATTTCATGATTTTTCCTTGTCACAGCTGGTCACATTTGTGAGACTAACCCCCTCCCTAGTGTGACATCACATATTTTGCAATTTTACATGTAGTTATTATTAAATTAAAACAGCAGTTCCGAAATTAGTTACTATTTTTGTTTAGACAGATAGTTGCATTTTTTTTTAATTTTCGGTTTAGTTCAAAGTTCTTATTCTAACACTTAGATTATAATAGATTTTGAAATATGACGTCACGAAATGTAGGACCCCTCCCACCCCCTTATCACACAATGTCACACTTCGTCGACCCCCTCCCGTCCCCTTATCCCTGAGTAACATAGGCTACATAATTTTCCCGAATTCCCACGGGAACAAGGTCCCGAGCGGGATGCTAGTCAGTAATAAGCTAATAAGGTAAATAACTTATATTGAATACGGTGATAGCCCAGTTGGTAATGAGCCACATTTGTAATCCGAAGGTCGCGGGTTCAAATCCTAGTGCGGGCCTGTACCACTAAATCCATCTTCCACTAAACATCGTGAAACTGTCCGTCCAAGAAAATTCATTTCCGAAAGACGAGCGGTCCACCAACCCGCATTAGGTCACCGTGGTGGACTATGGCCTAAATCCCCTTCGTGTTTCGAAGGGAGGCCCGTGCCCTGAGGTGGGGACGTATATGGGCTGGTAAGGAAGGAAGACTTTCAATAAGAACGGATAATTTAAAAAAAAAAGTATTACCTCAATGGGGGAAGATGACATTTTTTTTTAAATATTAATGTGGTAAGAAGTTTCTTGACTTAAGTTAATTAAAATACCATTAAATTACAAGTGTATCAAGTGTTATTTACCATAAATAAATTCTTTCTTTCAACGTTTTCAAGCCAACATTTTTTTAGACAAATGAGAGAACGGGACACACGGCCTCCTTTGCCCTTCGGAGCAAAATTTACAAAACGCAGAATGAGCATGACACTCAAAATGTACAAATCGCATAATGAACAATACGCAGAATGTACAACACACAGAATGAGCAACACTTATGCTCTGAAGAGCTTCTTTGTTACTATCGGCTCGGATTTATCTCTATAAAAGGCGCAATGGAAAATATACTTTAATATACTAGTAATACAGTAAATTTTCCTATTTTTTTTTAATAGTTAGATCATAGCCATCTACATATTACGTCACGCAAAATTTCGACTTTTTGAACCCCTTCCCTGCCTATGTCACGCTTGTTTGGTATCCCTTTAACATATACTGGCACGTTTGGTATGACCCCCCCCCATACGCTGTGACGTAATATATGGATGACCCCTTATAGGTTCTAGTTATCTATAGACTGGGTCCATGTACTTACCAGATAATAACGTGAAAGTGATGGCGTATAGATATTCCTTCCCGTTCTCCCCGGGAGCTTTGGTAATCGTTGAAATGTCCACCTGAAAACAATTACTTACGTTAAGCACATCCCCTTTATCGATAGATAAATACATAATATGTTTTATTAAAATACAGTTATACAGCACAAACATACACAACAATACAAAATAATACAGATATTATGAATGTGAAAGTTTATGAGAATAAAAAAATAAAAAAATAAACGCTTCACACTCAAAGGCCCACATTAAGGTTTTCCCTTGTGTCGTGGGTCCCTTGAAACACACAAAGACAGATACAAACACCCATGACCCGAGAACAAACATCTGCTTTTTACACAAATATTTGCCCCGACTGGGAATCGAACCCAGGACCCGCCGATCGAGAGGCAGCGTCACTACCACTCGACCCAACCGGCCGTCAAAATGGGCGGATGTTTGTTACTCCTTCACGCAAAAACTACTGGACGGATTTTGTTGAAATTCGCACTAACATAGCTTGGACAATAGAATAATACATAAGCTACATAATTTTGCCGAACTCCAACGGGAACGAAGTCCCAGGCTGGAAGCTAGTAAATAAATAAAATTGCGGGTAGTTAGTGAAATGCTAGTTACCTGGAAGCGTACGTGCCTCTGGAACATGGCGGGCGCGTTGGAGCCGCGCTTATATTCGACGCGAAACGACATCGGAGATAACACGCTGTGGGAGAGCTCTGCTATCTGGAAATATAAGTATTTCCGTTTGTTAAAAATACAAAAACTTTTTAGGGGGCGTCCATTAATTACGTGAGGCGTTTTGGGGGGGGAGGGGGTCGGGCCGGATCTCACTCAATCTCACGTGGGGGAGAGGGGGGGTCTCTACAAATATCACGTAATATTTTCCCCCAAAAGAAATAGTGTTAAATTGTGGGAAAGCTAAGCTAAACCAACTAAACCATGTTGTTCCAGAGCCACTCTGAGTTCCCGTGGACTGAATTAGAACAATCTTTTTTTTTTCAAATTTAAGTTGATAAATCATAGCGGCTTTTTATTGTTCGATTATTAAAAGTTTAAAAATAATTAGGCAAATTATGTAAGTTTTCTAAATAAATTACCAATTAACGTATTTACACTAAAACTAAGCATTTTCATAAAACTCACGTGAGATAAAAGGGGGACTGTCGGGGGGGGGGGGGGGCTGTCGAGCCAAATCTCACGAAATCTCACCAGAGGGGGTGGGGGGGTCGAAAAATCGCCAAAAACACCTCACGTAATTAATGGACGCCCCCTTAAAAGTAAGGCGCTGTATATACACAAGCGACGTAGCGCGGCGATAAAAGCAAAGTAAAATGAATCTTAATTGCTACGGAGCAAAGGTTTTCTTGCTGCAAATAGAAGCACGAATTGACATTCGCCGCCCGAAGTCGGGGCAACGAACGAAAAAAACCTTTGCTCTGTAGCTATTAAGATTCGTTTTAAGGCGACTACAGCACCCGATCGTTCTTGAGCAAAAGGCGGCACACATAGGAATAGTGCCATCTCCGTCTCTCAACAGGCCTGGGCCGGCAGTGCGAACAGTGCCGATACACGAAGTTTACGCACGCACACATGGACTATGAAAGCGTGCGTTCGTAAAAATATGTTCGAAAGTTAGAAAAATGAGATTTATGGAAAGGTAACAGCTTAAATCGAAAAATGCGTTAACTACTTATCGAGAGTGTTCAATCACGAACATTTTGATAGCAAATTCAAGTTCCTGTGTGCATTTTACTATCGTACAGCTTAAAAGATACACAATATTGGGTATTTAGAGGTGACTTTGTGAGCTTTTTCTATCGAACCAAAAGTGCTGAGAAATGTTCTCAGCAAACTACTTATCTAGTTTATGTCCTGAATATTACCGTAGTATTTTTTTTCTTCGATTTAACGCAGTGCGTCATGCTTATCTACGCATCATAAAATCGTAATTTAGGTGCTGTAGTCGCCTTAAGTTGCTTTGACCGCTGCCACGTCGCTTGTGTATAAACAGCGCCTAAGTTAATTGTTTAAATCTTTTTATTTTATTTAAAAAACTTACAACTTTTAAACATAGATTTTTGTTTTAAATGTGTATTCGATATTTCGGTGCTGTTGCAAGCACCATGATCACGGATGAAAATTTTAGAAATGTCAGATATAAGCTTTCTGAACTGCCTTAATTTTTTTTTTACATTGACGGACTTTTTTTATAATATTAATGCAGCCTAACTTAACCTTATTTCACGCAAAGGGCGTGTTAAATTGTTATTTTACAGGGAAAATTGAAATATCGCGGGAAATTATAATTTCACTAGTGAAATAATAATATTACGGTACTTATTTACAATTTTTCGGTGAAAATACAACATTCCGACTCAATAAGTTAAAATTATAGTCCTGACTCACAGACTCATCAACGCCCAGCCCAAATCCTTGGACCTAGAAAGCTAAATTTTGGCATGAAGGTTCCTTTTATAACGAAGCTAAGGAATAAGGAAGGATTTTACAAAATTCCCACGGGAACGAAGCATCCCTAGTTAAATATACTTACACTTAAAAACGCGTGTATCAGGTCTGCTTTGACAGTCGCTAATGGCTTCCCTTTGACAAGTGCCGTCACTGTCTCTTCCTTATCGGCTGCTAATAGGAGCGAACCAAACCAGGACCGGCGGGTTAGCTCCGGCGACGATTCGGGGGTTAACTGGACTTCTTCTGTCGACGCTGTCAATTAAAACAAGATATTTTTCAATACAATCGGGTAGATGACAAATATATTTCATGAGATAATATATTAGCATACATACTATGATAACAGAATTTGAAAATGATCAAAAATTAAAAAATACAAAACTTTCTTACAAAATGTTTTGTATTGAATTTATATGGCGGTACTCAACTGTGACGTCATCGTTAAGTATTTCCCTCTCTGTCTAATTGAGAGATTAAAACATTCATATCTTTCTTATTTTTAAAAATGTTAAGAATCTATTTACACCAGCCTGTTTTTATTATTAAGCTTCAATTTAAACAATAAAAAATAAGTAAGTAACTATTTTCTATTCCATTAGTCTATTATTTTCTATAAGTATTACTCTGCACTACTCTCGACTTTGTAAAGTTGTCCCTAAAACAAGGGTTGCCTGGAAGAGATTGCTCTTAGCGATAAGGCCGCCTTTGCGCACTTTTGTTTAGTTAAGTATGTGAAACTTTTTTTTTGTGACTGTGTGCAATAAAGAATTTCTATCTATCTATCTATCTATCATTTTCATATACGTCAGTATGAAAGAATTTATTAATAAAGTATGTACCATTAGAATCCTACACTATCCCCGATGGACATAGGCTACATAATTTTCCCAAATTCCCACGGGAACGAAGTCCCGTGCAAAATGCTAGTTTATTTATAAAGCTAGTTTATTCGGAGCCTATTCAATACAAACAAAAAAACAATCAAATCTTTCGTTTTTATAATATTAGTATAGATAAATAAAATAGTTGGTTACGGTACCTTGCATTTTCCGTCGATGGAAGCGCGGAGAGCCGAGGAAAGAGTTTTTAATGGTGGCCAGCCGCGCGCGCCACGGCAGCGCCGCGCCCCCCGCACCCCCCACGCCCCCCACGCCCGCCCCGCTACTGCCCGGGGGGACGCCTGCGAAGGATATTACCAATCAATCAATCAATCAATCAATATTTTATTCAAAAAACAGTAATTACACTGTATGCGAATATATCTTACATTATTTAAAAAAAAAGAATTAAAAAATACATGATTCATAAAAATAGGTAAAATACAAAAACAAAAATAAATGTCACTTAAAAACTAAATTACCTACCTAATCAATACTGTCAAATTTAAATTAGTGAACATTTAAATTGATAAAATTTTTAAAAAATAATTAAAATGTCCATTTATACAAGAAGAGTTACTCAATTCATCAAATAAAAAAATAAATAACAATTCATAAAATAAAAGTAATATCAAAAAATTAAAGTGAAATATTCTTAATATACAAAAACAGAAAGAAGTATTCCAAGCTCCATGTCAGTTATGTTCAAAATTCATCTACTGTATAACAATTTTACTCTAATAGTAGAGCTCTTAACTTGCTCTTAAAAAAAAAAAAAATTTGAAGTCTTTAACTCGGTTGGGAGTCTGTTAAATAGAGACTGTTAGATAGTTATTATTATATTTACCATTATAATAATAACACAGGACTATTCTTGAAGCGCTCGTAATCCAGTGGCGCTCGCTGATCTCAACCGATCAGTGAGGTTAAGCAACGTACACAGAGGTAGGGAACCTGATGGGTGACCAAAGTGACAATATTTCACGAGCGTTTCCGTGCCTCGGAGGGCATCTTAAGCTGTCGGTCCTGTTGTCGATTGACTACAGTCATCAAAACCAAGTCAGAGGCCATTATGCGGTTTGAAAACTCTGACACCAGGTTTAGCCAAGTTCGCCACACACTTAACTATACCTACACGATAAGAAAGAGATTTATTTAACAGAAACATATGTTGCTAATATAATGAGAGTTATCCGACATGCTCTGCACTTAATTTGGCGTGCAAATAGCATAGACATAACGATTATGTTGGGTGTACCATTATACCATTACATTGCATGTTTTTAAATTAGCGTTAACTCTAATATTTAATAAAAATGCAGTACTTTCGACATTAATTGCTCCTAATTCATACACTGCTGAACCAATTGTGATCAAATATACCAATAGAACCATCTCGATTATGTCAGGTTTCAAAACAAAAAAATGCAACGAAATCGGTTTATTCGTTTAGGAGCTATGATGCCACAGACAGACGCACGCATCTGCCGATACGTAGATACACACGTCAAACTAAAACACCCCTCTTTTTTGGCAGGAGTTGAAAATTGTATGTTATGTATTGCAGAGGCTTGTAGACACTCATGAGAAAAAAATTAAAGATGCAGATCTCTTATTCACAAGGGGCGAACACACACACACACATATTAATTTTACTTTTAATGTTACTTAATGCTACTAATTTTAATTTGACAGACTATGGTAATTGGCTTAATAATATTTTAAATTAAATATTTATTTATCTCAAATAAATCTCTGTCTACCCTAATGAGACAAATTCGTGAGCATATGTATTTCATTGCATTTATTTAAATTATAGCTAACAACAAGTGCCAAGGCCCTATAACATTAATTTAATATTGCAGATATATTTTCCGCACAAATATCTGTTTTTCGCGGAAAATTCAGTGCTCGAGCCCACCTTACTGCACCGGTTCAGAAAAAACGAATTTTATTCAACCGTTCCTTCTTCTATTCACATCCCGTTATTTGCAAAAAAAAAACAAAATTGACTAAATATAAAACACACACACAACCGCTAAAGCACATACATAGACATAACATACACTATACATACACACACTCTTCCACAACACAGAACTTGAACTTTCTCTCTCTTACACACACTCACACAAATTGATCTCACTAATTTTAAGCGACTAGAATAGGTTTGCCCCTATTAATTGCAGTGCTCTAGAACAGGGTCCATATTGGATACTTTATTAAATTGTAACACCTATATGTAAAACCTATGGATGTAATAAAATATTGAGTATTGTTTTAAAATCTGTATGAATGTAGCCAATCGGAGCCGTCGGTCCTCAACGGCGGGACGAGTGCTCCAGGTCCGGGGCTTTTATTTACCGAGACGCTTTTTTTGCGCTGACCTGATATGGTGGTGTTAATGGAAGCCTTTGAAAACTTAATTTTGAAAGTGATAATTTATGAGAAGTCCGCACATAAATCCGAAAAGACGAAATTGAGTGGTACAGTCCCGAAACAGGAATTGAACACGCAACCTTCCGGTTACAAGACTGGCTCTTTACCAACTGGGCGATACATAAGATAGGTACATTAAATGCCAAAAAATACGATGCGAAAATTAATGTCAGACTATACAATATAATGTCTTATTCTTCTTATCAGCCCATATACGTCCCCACCGAGGGGCACGGGCCTCCCTTCGAACCTCGAAGGGGATTTAGGCCATAGTCCACCACGCTGGCCCAATGCGGGTTGGCGGACCGCTCGTCTTTCGAAAATGAATTTTCTTGGACGGGCGGGTTTCATCACGATGTTTTGCTTTACCGTTGGGCAAGTGGTAATTAGAAATCCGTACATAAATTCAAAAGGAGGAATTTAGTGGTACAGGTCCGCACCAGAAGTCTGGCTCATTACCAACTGGGCTATCACTGTTTGTCAATAGGTACAAATAATTTATAATTATTACAAATAGTCAGTCATAAAATTCATAAATTTTTATGTAAAATATAAAGTATGTATGTAACAATACAATACAATATACTTTATTTGCACACAAAGACATACAATACAATTAACAGAACATAAAACATGTAACCAACCTGTCATAGTGCCGAGGTTGGGCAGGAAAGTGGGCGCGGCCGGAGATTGGGTGCCGCTCGGCGGGCCCGGGAGCGACGACCGCTCGCGGACTGTAATACATATAGTACAGTTAAATTAGCTGATAGTGAAATTTACAAATAATATTTAGGGTAAGAAAAATGTTTGGCGCGAATGGGACTTGAACCCACGACCCCAGGATTAAATCTCCTGGTGCTCTAACCAACTGAGCTATCGTGCCTTCAAGTCAAGCGGCGACATTTCTCATTTTTTATTTAAAAGATGGGTTAACTCTTGACCTCAATCTTGACCATAAAGGTCAAAGATGAGGTCGACGATGGAGCGAGTTAACCCAGAAAATGCCTATAAAGGCACCGGTACTCCCACGCACCGACGGAAAACAACAAGCTGTTTGGCGTCGGACTTCGGTAGGAGAGTGGTCGCGAACCAGACGGCCCTTTACAGAGCCTACCACACCGCATGAGACCATAGGACGACACCTCAGATTCAGTAAAAAATGAAGTGTCGTTGCCTGGGATGGATTACTAGGAGGCAGGTCTCATTTGTGTCTCATTCCCTTACTAAGCACATTACGTCGTGCGTGTAGGTTAGCGCCATGAGTCTCGTACATTCAACATTATTTGTGAATATCCTTCACACGGGTAAGTGTTTTTAAAATAAAACTAAATTAGCGAAACCTACTCTTCTCAGGTATACAGTGAAAGTCTGTAAGAGGGATGCGAGGGTTTTGCTGTATAATGGACGAAAGGCTGACCACCTCTCACCATTATACATCATGTATGTAAAGAAAGAAAGGAAGAAAGAAAAATTGTTTATTAAAGCAAGACCCTCATTTAACATAAAAGACTTATCCAAACTTAAATATACATATAAAAAAGGGTTGGCTTTAATAGGCCTCCACTCAGTAATGTTGTGATCCGTCTCGGGACTACAACGCTGATCTTCCGTGGATACCCGCAGAGAGCGCTATATTGCGCAACCAGCTCTTTTAACCCGTAACATTTCAGTAACATTGTATTGTTTGCTTAATACATTATTTATGTTTTTTTTTTACCAGCCCATATACGTCCCCACCGAGGGGCACGAGCCTCCCTTCGAAACACGAAGGGGATTTAGGCCATAGTCCACCACGCGGCCACAATGCGGGTTGGTGGACCGCTCGTCTTTCGAAAATTTTCTTGGACGGGCGGGTTTCATCACGATGTTTTCCTTCACCGTTGAGCAAGTGATAATTATAAATCCGTACATAAATCCGAAAAGACGAATTTAGTGGTACAGGCCCGCACCAGGATTTGAACCCACGACCTTCGGATTACAAGTCTGGCTCATTACCAACTGGGCTATCACCCCTTAAAAAAAATTTGTATGTATTTATGTATGTATGTATGTATTTATTATTATGCCAAACGTGGCATCAAGTGGTTCAGCCTCCCGATTGCGGTAAGTTTGAACGTGTTTACCAAAGCTAAGCCGCTCATGTTTCCATTGTATTCTGCCCAGAATAAGATAGAAACGGGGGCGGTTTAGCTTTGGTAAACACGTTCAATACAATGGAAATTATGGAAACGTGACTGGTTTAGTTTTTTTAAACACAAATTACCGCAATCGGGGGGCGGAATCGTAGATTATCTGCCTAACCCGTATGGGATTACAGGCGTGAGCGAAAGTAATGTAACTTTAGTTCGTAATTCTCCCCTAAACCATTACCAAAAATAAGTGACAAATAAGTGAATGGTCATTATACAAATAGCTGCTACTCTGACATAAATTTATTATTGTATAATTTTAATTGACATTCTATCATAATTTCTTTATTTTTGACTAATATTATTATTATTTTTAATTTTTATTAGCCCTAGCATAAGTACTAAATTTTTATACCACTTGACATGTCATTCATTACTAGGAATTACAATTGTTTTATTTAAATATTTGCACGCCTGCATGTAGGCCGAATGCATCTTGGCTCACATTTAAATGTAACACCTTTACTATACTGTGTTCTTGCAAATAAATAATTTGATTTGATTTGATTTGACAAATTCCCAAAAACATTTGTTGACTTGCGATACTTAGGTTGTATTTGTATAGTCTCCTGAACGCAACCGTTCACTGCTTGCAAGGTTCTGGCAGAATAACAGCGCAGGAGGTTTACCATGATCGCTTAGCGCGATCCAATTTAGGACCTAAACAAGTCTGCAACGCTTATTCGTACCATTGATGGCTTATAAGCGATTCAATTTTGGCGCTGTTGCGATTCAACGGCAGACCAGCGACAATTTATGTAGACATTTAAAATTGACCATAGACAACCGAGCAGTTCAAAAGCAGTGCCATCATGGTACCGAAAACATTCCAATTGCGAAGCAGTTTATAGTTGGATCCTAAACAGAAATGCTTTTAAACGATCGTGGTAGGTACCCAGTTGTGATAATCCACAACAGTTAATGCTGAGTCAACGCTGATTAATTGGCACAGTAATGTTTGTAATGATATACTTGTTTAATTTATGTTTATTTTTTGGATGTGTCAATTTAATGAAGTGTTTCTATTCTATTCTTTATAGAATTTTTTATTTTTTTTATTTCAGGTTTATACCTGAAATAAAAAAAGAATCACCATTGTCACTCCAACACAATTGAGACACCATTGATAAGAGGAATAACGACCTAGATATCTGTGCAAAATCACTGAGATGCGAGAAACTGATCGCCCTCTAGATTGTCCATCTACTGGTTGTGTTCGGTGATAAAACAAGACTTACCTCTGTGCGAATGAGACGGACTGTGCGGTCGGTGTGAGACAGAAGATCCCATAACAGGAGATTCGTTTATTATTATTACTGCTTCCCCTGGTTCACCACCTAAAAACAGACATATGTTAATAACCTTTGGACTATTTTAGCATACATATACATACGCTCACGCCTGTAATCCCTAACAGGGTAGGCAGAGCATCAGTGGTTCTAGCGAACCACTCGTTGCCACGTTTGACACAAATTGTGAGGGTTATCAGATGAATAGAATAGAATAGAAAAAATCTTTATTTTATAGGACATTCCGGATGCCACTTAAAACAAGTCAAGATTACATTAAATACATACAAACAAACATTAAAGGATTTAAATACACACATACGTATTCGTTCTATTGACCCTACTGACTCTACGCCTATTCGCAAAGGTGCAGATGGAAGATGTTGTTAATGGTGAGAGGTGGTCAGCCTGTTTTGTATGGTGAATCAATTTCTTTTTCTTGTCTTTCTTTCTTTTCTTTTCGCCCATTATACAGCAAAACCCTCGCATCCCACTTACAGACTTTCACTGTATACCTGGGAAGAGTAGGTAGCTGGCACATTTTAAGTTTTTCTTTCACTCCTAGTTCAGCATGGATAAATATAAGACAAAAATAAATTTAAAAAATTTGCAAAAAGGGCTATTACAGAATTTATGATTATCAATCAGACAAGTAGCCATGGGAATAAACTGCTCAGCTTCAGAGTTAAGTTAAGTATGTCAGATTAATTAAAATTAGAAAATTTGTAGTGAGTTTTTTTAAAAGAGCAACCCTTGGAGTAAATGTGACGGAACGTTAACAGTGACGCTGCTTTGTCATCTACGGGTCATAAGGTCAATTCCCAGTCGTGGCAAATATTTGTGTAAATACCAGTTCTTTGTTCTCGGGTCATGGGTGTTCGTGTCTGTCTTTATGTAATTTATGTATGTTATAATATAAAGGATATATTCCATGTTGAACTGAAAGTGAAAAACTTAGAATGTGCCAGCTACCTAATAATAATAATAATGTTTTTAATGGCTTCGGCCCCACGCACGCCTTCCAAAGGTCCGGGACGTAATGAGGATCCGTAACGTTTTTAGTTGAGAATGCAGATTTATAGAGCTACGAAATCCATAACATACAGTGCAAAAATTTTTGTTCTACGATAAAAATTGACGAAGTTATGATTAAATTACTAGCGGAGTTCACTAACCGGCCGGCGCGGTAGGCTGTGACGTCACTAGGGAATCCAATCCCGCATCAAAATCGTGATCCCGCACGCCTGCGGGATTAAGGTCATCAATCCCGCGGGATTGCGGGATTAAGATTTTTAATATTTTATTTGTTTTAAGCCCATTTATTAGTCTTAAAAAATGTTTCCATACTTCACTTGAACTTATAAACTCTTCATAAACTAAACTCACGCTCGTTTTTCATAATAAATAACCAAAAGAATTTTTCACTCGTTCAACTTAGTATGAAAACTTTTGCAACAAAAATAATTGTAGGTACCTTTGTATCGTACCTTTTCACATAACAATTAAGACACAAATGACACAATAACTTTCTTTAACAATAATTAATCGACGGAATATGCGTGAATGTTTTTAATTTTTTATTAATATTTTATTATTATTTTTATTGGGTTGACTGCAAGAATTACCCTTGTGGGATGAGTCCGCCTTTGTGCTATTTTTCTTATACTGTGACTTGTAAAACTTATGATCATGTACAATAAAGAATAAAAAAATAACTTGTATCGCTAAATAATCATTGAAAAATATCTGTTTTGAAAAGTAATTATAAGTATTTTTTTTTTCAAAAGTTAAAAGTAGCTAACTGAAACGGGTACTTTAAACGGCCACCATTTTGGCGCGATTAGCGTGACAGTTCACGACTATTTTATGGATTTTAATATATTTTTACTGAAGTTTCATCTAATTCACCATGGAACAACATTCTCCAACCAATATACAAGTATAAATTTATTTGAGTAATTTTGTTGTCATATATTTTGTCGTCATATTGACTCTTACCAATAGAAACGCGTTTCGGATATTTAAATTTTCCGCAGCTTTGAAAAAATAATTTTAGACTCAAAAATATTCAAATAGACATTATTGTGAAGTTATTTTAAAAAAATAACTTCACAATAATGTCTGTTTTATATCTGAATTACATGTATATTGTTCGATTGTTCTTTTTTAATACCTACAGGATTCACATAACACAAAATGGAAAATTCAAACTATATTTAGCTGTAAAATAAAGACTGAAACAACATTATTTTGTTTAACAACTTCATAGAAAAGTCCCGTATTCCATAGGAAAAGTCTTAAAATACTTATTAATGGGGCTTTACTGTCTAGAGCATCGTCTGAGCCCATTTTACAAACTCTTAGTTCTTAATTTAAAAAAAAATCATCCAACGCGGGATCCCGCACGACTAATCCCGCATTTTCGATCCCGCAAAAAAGGTGCGGGATCCCGCAAATGCGGGATCCCGCGTTTGCGGGATTGGATTCCCTAGACGTCACTGTGACTGTCCACGCCAGTTAGCCGTTGGTAGCGTTAAGGCGCGCAGGTGTTTTCATTGGTTAATTGTGTCTTTGAAACAAATTAAGTTTCCGATTTCTGTCTAATTCAATTTTCTAACTATGTATAAATATTGTATAGTGCCGAAATGTACAAATACTTCTTTTAAAACGCCTGAAAAACTCTTTTTTAATGTGCCGAAAGACCCAAAACTACGCAAAATGATACCTATACAAAAAATAGTTAAATAAATTTAAAAAAAAATGATATATTTAAATATCACAAAATTACACTCTTTAACAACACTTTATTTAAATAAATTGCAAATAAAATAACAAATCGCGTCGCCGCCGCGTATATAGAAATGCTTCCAGTACTCAGATCCCCCATACTTCTGAGATGCGGTAGGGTTTACGGCGCCCGCCCGAAACGACGTTTAGATGTTGTAAATGCTACCCGTGTTTGGGCTCTGTACTGCGGTAGGGTTTACTTAAGCATAATGAACTATTTTAGATATGAATCCCTACTAGTATTCAGAAAGCAATTTTCAGATAAACCGCATCTGCTTCTAAGTTACAATCTGGTTAGGTACATAACTGAGGAAAAAATGTGAAAAATATGTATTTTACATAAATTAATAAAAAAAATTGAATTTTTATTAGAAAAATCGAAAAAGTAGGTAGAGATACAGAATCATTAGGTATGTATACAGTCGTTTCTGGCACTTCGCCGGCCGCTGCCGCTGCTCGCTTCGCTCGCTCGGCTCGTGCGTTGAGGGTCGCAGTTCTAACCTAACCTAACCCAACCAACCCTTGACGGGTTGGTTGGGTTAAGCTACTAACAAACCTACTTGTCGCAGTTCCGTCTGACGTAATCGAACAAAGAAGTCGAATGACTTATAAACAGACAAGATCAAGCATATAATAAATAAATAATAAAAATTGTTTATTTCCTAGCCTAGAGAACAATTTTACATTTAAGTAAAAAATTTACTTGTGTTAGAAGCCCCGCTCTTCTACTATACATTATGTTATCTAAGTAAACAGTTTCATTTCGATAGAATTTGACCAAAATTAATTAAATTAAATATAAGATATAAAAAAAACAACTTAATAATAGTAATGCACATGCGCGTGTGTATAATGCGTGTGTGTCTGCTCGTGCGTATGCGTGTGTGTGTATGCGCGTGAATTTATTTATAAATGTTTGGTTTCTACTCACCTATTTTTATGTAATACATTTCCGATTGTTATTTAGGAAATGTACAGATTTCCTAGAAAATGTATCAAATGAAATCTCTGAGTTCAGGGAGCATAAGATATGAAAATCCTCCCACGGCTCAGATCGTACCTACTTTCGAAAGTGTATGATTCTGAATAGCGTAAGGGTTATAATTTCTTGAAGTACACTACGGAATCCATACCTGATTCCAGGCACGTTCACTGATCTGAATAGGGGAAGGATTTGAGTGATCATTTTTAGAAATCTTGCTCGTAAAACCTCCCGCATCTCAGACCGGTGCCTTAGCTGAGATCGGGGAGCATTTCCATAAGCGCGTCGCCGCCGCCGCACCGAGAACAATGAGCACCGACTGCCGACTGCGCTCGGACAGTCACTGTGACGTCACACGCACCCGCGTACACCAACTTTTAGCGGCAGGAACGGCATAATGTTTATACAATAATATCTTCGTAAGTAATGGTCCGATTTGGATAATTCAAAAAGAAATATCATTCTAATGTCATAGAGAATAACGTGGATACAATTTCTATTGAATTTGCTATAACATTACTGATCCTCATTGCCCGTGATTCAAGGATCTAGACAAAGATAATAATAAAAGGCTGAGATAAAATAAAATTAGAACAATAATAATAGAACGTTTATTTTACTATGCAGCACACAGATACAAACATTTAGACGATCATTGGGCTCAGCGATTTTTGTCAGTCTTTATTTCAGACTGGCAACACGTATTTTCAGCCCTCGCCTGTGAGTGGAACGCGGGGTGTAGAAATAATAAGACTGTTGTGTTGTACGTGTTATGGTTGGTTATGTGTGATGTCTAGTGTGTGATGGTGAGGTGCGGTGTGTAAGGGAAATATCAATAAACTAGCTTTCCGCCCGGGACTTCGTTCCCGTGGCACTTTTTTAGTTTTTTCTTTCATAAGAACCTTCTCCTGACAATAAGGAACACAACAAAAAAAGAATCATCCAAATCGGTCCAGCCGTTCTCGAGTTTTGCGCTTACCAACAGATTTAGTGATTCATTTTTATATATAAGATTAAACAATTAATTGAATTAATAACTATCATCAAAATATGTCACAATTGTTAAATAATTGATCCTTGATGGAAGTGGCAGTTAACGTTTGAGAAAGCTTCTTGGGATACCTGACTTTTGTATTGCCAGTAAATGCTCCTTAAATTTTTTTTTTGAAGTTAAACTTTGAATTAAGATTCCTAATGGGTGGGGGTAGGTCATTCCATATTTTTTTCGCTCTAAAACGAAAACTGGCTCTTCCCAGATATACAGTAAAAGTCTGTAAGAGGGATGCGAAGGTTTTGGTGTATAATGGACGAAAGGCTGACCACCTCTCACCATTATGCAACTTGTCCCATCTGATAACCCTCACAATTTGTGTCAAACGTGCTACTAGTGGTTCTAGAACTACTGATGCTCTGCCTACCCCGTTAGGGATTATAGGCATGAGCGTTTGTATGTTTTTATTTTATTTTTGTTTATTTGGAAAAGAAAACAGCTGTGTACAGAAGTTGATATAAGACAGTCTAACAATTAAAGGCAAAATTATACACAACCAACAACACTATTCACAGGTTAAGGCGACTACAGCACCTAAATTACGATTTTATGATGCGTATATAAGCATGACGCACTGCATTAAATCGAAGAAAAAAATACTACGGTAATATTCAGGACATAAACTAGATAAGTAGTTTGCTGAAAACATGATTCAGCACTTTTGTTTCGATAGAAAAAGCTCACAAAGTCACCTCTTAAATACCCAATATTGTGTATCCTTTAAGCTGTAAAAACGATAGTTAAATGCACACAGGAACTTGAATTTGTTATCAAAATTTTCGTAATTGAACACTCTCGATAAGTAGTTAACGCATTTTTCGATTTAAGCTGTTACCTTTCCATAAATCTCATTTTTCTAACTTTCGAACATGTTTTTACGCACGCACGCTTTCATAGTCCGTAAACTTCGTGTATCGACACTGTTCGCACTGCCGGCCCAGGCCTGTTGAGAGACGGAGATGGCACTATTCCTATGTGTGCTGCCTTTATCGGGTGCTGTAGTCGCCTTAAGTAAAAAAAAGGAAGTAGATGCTAACAGAAACAGATGTGGATGCTTACAAATAAATAAACAAGTATACTCAGTGCTACTAAGTATTAATAAGGGAACCACGACACATGTGTAAGTGAAGCTCGTAGCCCAGTGGCGCTCGCTGATCTCAACCCATCAGTCAGGTTAAGCACCATACCCAGAGGCAGGAAACCTGATGGGTGACCAAGATGGCAATTTACCACGACCGTTTCTGTGCTTCGGAGGGCACGTTAAGCTGTCGGTCCCGGCTGTTGTCTATTGACTACAGTCGTTAAAACCAAGTCAGAGGCCATTGTGCGGTTTGAAAACTCTGACACCAGGGTTAGCCAAGTTCGCCAAACACTTGACAATACCTACACGATAAGAAGAAGAAAAACCACGACACAAGGGAGAACCTTAGTGTGGGTCTTTGAGTGTGTACGTTTACTTACTTATATTTAAACTTATCGTGGGTCCGGTCGAATTCGCCCGTTGGTGATGGTGCTCGCGGACTGACGGCGATGCTAAAAAAACATTATGTTGTTTATATCGTGTGGTGATCGGTTTAGAATAACACCATCCCATTTCTTTCCGTGGGTGTCGTAAGAGGCGACTAAGGAAACACAAATGAGACCTGCCTTCTATTAATCCACCCCAGGCAATAACATCTCAATTTGTTCTGAAACTGAGGTGTCGTCCATGGTCTCATGCGGTGTGGTAGGCTCTGTAAAGGGCCGTCTGGTTCGCGACCACCCTCCTACCGAAGTCCGACGCCAAACAGCTTGCTGTGTTCCGTCGGTACCAGTAGGAGTACCAGTGCCTAATAGGCATTTTCTGGGTTAACTCGCTCCATCGTCGACCTCATCTATGAGCTTGGTCAAGATTGAGGTCAAGAGTTAACCCATGTTATAATAAATAAATAAATGTTGTTCAGCCATTTATCTTATTTACTTAACATGTCATTTATCTTATACAAAAATCGTTATACAGGGTGTAACAGAAAGGTGTAGTCATATATCAGGATGGTGACCAGCCAATAAAACTGAACAACTTTCCCGAAAGAACCTAATTGAAATTTCGGAAAAAAAAACGGCCTTTCATACTAAACCTATCAGCTGATCGCACAAGTTGTATGGAGAGGCGAAATTTTTTTTTGAGATTTTAAATAGGTTTCTTGGGGGAAGTTGTTCAGTTTTATTGGCTGGTCACCATCCTGAAATATGACTACACTTTTCTGTTACACCCTGTACACATGTGTACTATTCGGTCAATCTATACTAATATCATAAAGAGGAAAGATTTGAAAAATTCTTTCAAGAATTTGAAAAATTCTGAGTAATATATGCTACATAGTTTTCCCGAATTTCCTCGGGAACGAATTCCCGGGCGGAGCTAGTATGAAATTAATTAGTATTTATAGTAAACTAGCTTTCCACCCACGGCTGCGCCCGCGTGGACTACAGGTTATATCGTACCCAACTGTGGGATAAAATATAGCCTATGTCCTTTCCCAGGCTCTAATCTATCTCTGTACCAAATTTTATAAAAATCGGTTCAGTTGTTCAGGCGTGAAAAAGACGGACAGACAGACACGAGTTACTTTCGCATTTATAATATTAGTAAGGATTAACTTACCCAGTGGCGATCCCGGGGTAACAGGGGTACCCCCTACCGAAGATACACGATGTGGGGTCACGCCGGCTGTATGTAAAAAAAAGATGAAAATATAAAGTTATTTTATTACATCAGTGAGGTTATACAACGTAAAAACAGAGGCAAGAAACCTGATGGGTTAACGTGCTTCGGAGAGCACACGGTAAGGCGCCAATCTCGGCTGTTGTCGATTAACTACAGTCGTTAAAACCAAGTCAGAGGCCATTTGGCGGTTTGAAAACTGCCATTTGGACGTTTATTCAGTGTATACTCAGTGTTTTCACAGGACGAATTTTAAATCTGCCGCCGATTCTCGTGGACAGCGTTCGTTGGCCAGACTCTATTTTGATTGCTAAGTGTGCTACTTACCCGGTGGGCTAGCAGGAAGCTGAGGAGAGGCGCGGCCCTCCGGGCGCCTACTTGACGCTGACCTGTCAACAATAGAAATCTTAATAAATTTTCTCCATAAAGGAGACGCCAAAGAACTGAAAAAAAAACAACTTAAAAAAACAAGTAAAAAACAAATTCCTTGGGATTTCGGCATCAGATCCTGACTTGGTGACAATGGGACCATCTC
This sequence comes from Aproaerema taeniolella, assembly GCA_949987775.1. Lineage (NCBI taxonomy): Eukaryota > Metazoa > Arthropoda > Insecta > Lepidoptera > Gelechiidae > Aproaerema > Aproaerema taeniolella. The sequence continues at coordinate 6,382,483 of OX465272.1, read as the reverse complement.
TTTCGAAAAAAAAAGTGAAAATCGGTCCACATTTGGCGGACAACATAAAAAAAAGATACGTACAGTCAAACATTGAACCTCCTCCAAAAATATATCTCTCCGTCTATTTGAAAAACAAAACAAAAATATCAACAAAAAAGTCTTCCCCATTAGCAAGTTTAACACAAAAACATACCTGATATGAGATCTCCTAGGCGTAATGGGCGATCCTTCGCTGATCTGACCGAAATGCACCGATTGACCGTTTACCTGAAAACAAGGAATTTATATCAATCTTGTTTACGACCATGTTAGTATGTCATCCAAATAGATGTTACTAATCTTCAATTTTAAATTTATTGAATTTTTTATGGTGATTTGGAAAAATTATGATGCGATTAACATAAGGACATCAAACTGCGAAAGGAAATATATGTTCTTTTTTCCATTAGAGGCTATGAAAGCAGACTTAATTCAAGATTCTGCTACTATAGATACTTGGTAGTACCCGGAAGTCACGTCCGCTGTATGTTATTTCATGCTCGTTGAGGAGATAAATGATTTCTAATCCAAAAACAAATCAAAACAAATAAGATAAGTAATTTATAGGAAACATGGCGACATTTTTACGGAAGTTTATGAACAGCTTGTGTACAGAGGGTCAGGTAATCATATGCGTGCGCTCTGTCTTGTTCTAGCAATTAGCTGATGATGTAAGTAGAGGCGATTTTTTTTAATATTTCGACCTGGTTTTTGGAGAAAATTTCAATTCCTTGAAAAATGGCGTCCCCAGTGTTGTGATTTTGCCAGTGTCTGAATATTTTAATCAAAATTAAAATATAGAATGACGAAGTCGCGGATATCAAGTAAAGAAACCCTTTACGGGTTGTTATGCGTCAGAGCCTCGTCTGTTGGTCAGCAGGTGCACCACTAGCACTCGTAGCCCAGTGGCGCTCGCTAATCCCAACCGATCAGTGAGGTAAAGCAACGTACACAGAAGCAGGGAACCCGATGGGTGACCAAAGTGGCAATTTATCACGAGAGTTTTCGTGCTTCGGAGGGCAAGTTAAGCTGTCGATCTCGGCTGTTGTCGATTGACTACAGTCGTTAAAACCAAGTCAGAGGTCTTTGTGAGGTTTGTAAACTCTTAACACCAGGGTTAGCCAAGTTCGCCAGACACTTGACTATACCTACACAAGAAGAAGAAGACCCCTGGCAGGTGAGGATGACTACTTTGGAGCACTTACGCGTTTAAACACACTCCCCAGATAAATTTCCGCTAACTAATTGAAGGTCATCCCATTGGGTACGTACCGGGCAGGTGTCGAGTCGTTTCCGCGGCGGGTCGGGGGCGTGCGGCGCGGGGGCGCGGGGCGCGTCCTCCCGCGCGGGCCGCCGCCGCTTGCGTTCCAGGAGCAGGAAGTATATCACCTTCTCCGTGTTGTGGCTAGAGGGATGATTTAGTAATGTAACGCCATGGATCTGTAGGGGTATACCTACCTATACATAGTTTTAGCGCAAGCGAATCGCAAGCGCACGCAGCTCGACTAACTAGTCGTGTCTAGCCCACCACACATCTGTATGTAACATTTGTGAAAAACAATAAATGCGTAATTTCGTGAACCGCATGACTTCTTTTCATTGGAACACGTTCTTCTTCTGCGTTTCACAGGGAGAATAACCCCCTAAAATTTCCTAACTCATTTAGAATTAGTTAGGAATTAATTAATTAAATTTAGAATAGAAGAATAGATAATTATTTATTACTCAGGACATCACAAAACATTAGAAAAACACAACAAAAAACAGACAAAAAGAAAAGAACTTAAAATCTATACAAAACGAAAGAAATAAAAAAAAGACAAGAAATAAATAAATATAAATATAGTTAACTAAATTACGAATGAGTCCTCTGTGTTGTGATGTCCTGTGCAAAAGGGTAGCACTCAGCTGAAGCCACGACTCGAGCAAGTCATGGCGCTGGTTTTATGTGCACCCTTTCGACCTGACGGCGACAATGTAGGCACACACCAACAAAGTCTACTCTAATTACAATACAATGTAAATAATAATAATAAATAGTGCAATTGTTATAATTATTATATTTAAAAAAAGAATAAATACTAAATAAAAATAAAAAGTGAAACGAATAAATAATAATAATAATAAGTTGATATTTACTCCACACTTTTGGGAAATTCACCAAATACAAAAATGGTGGAATGTATTCATAACAAGAACTTCCCTGGTTTTTAAAGAATGATCACAATAAAGTTTTTATGAATGTCTTTTCCCAGGCTCTAATCTATCTCTGTACCAAATTTCATCAAAATCGTTTTTGTTTTTATTATTATTATTGTTTCTTTGTTATTTTAGTAACCTCGGCTATCTTGAGAGAAGCCGGACTAATGGCGACCACGGGCCTAAGCCAAGTGGTCGTCATGATGGATCGTAATTTGATTTTGGAAGAATTTGCGAACTATTCTGCAGGTATTTATATTACAGCTTTTTATAGGGACACATATATTTTTGGATGAAGTTCTAACTGTTTGATGGACAAATGAAGTTGTTTTGGGATGACACCAGTACTTGACAAAACTATCGGTACAATGGTAGTTTTTTGCAAATTCCACATTCTAGTTATTTCTTCTTTAAGATCTGTGTATTTTGCTGCTTTTTTATTATTATTTTGTCTGATGTATCTTAAACATTACGAATGACAATGTTTACGTGAATGACGGCGAATGATGCGACGAATGATCGTTTTCGTTAAAAGAATGTGAATGATAGCTAAGTATGGAAATTATAATTGATCGCAAGTGAAGGCGATCGCGCCTCGTATTGACCGCGAAAAATGGCGAATGACAATCGTTTTGGCATTCTGTGTACACAGGGTGTAGTGAGGACAGGTTAGTAAAAATTTAAGCGGTGGAATCAATACTCAATACTCAATAGTTTATTGCGTTTCCACATTGAACAATAGATGTTACAAAAGAAGGTTAGTAAACACGTAGAACCCTGCTAGGGCACAGCAACTTAACTTAAAATAATATGGTTACTTATATCTAACTAAAAAATAAAAATAGGAATCATAAATTATTTACAATAATTATGTCTTATTAGTAATAATTTTAATTCACATGTAATTCACTTAGTATCAAAGAATTCATTAAGGGTGTAGTAACATTGTTTACATAAATAATCTTTTAGGCTTCTTTTAAAATGATGTGAATTATCTATAGCAGTCGTCCCCCGCTCCGCCGCTGTCATAATGTGATGTATATAGCTGGTTTTCGTGTTCTACGCTGTTATCATTGTTTTTAATTGGAAAATGGAGTGTATTAGAATAAATATCTTAATTGAAAAGCAGAAAAAAATAATTAAATGTAAATTCCATTGGAAAATCGTTCAGAATGATGGTTTGAATTCAGAGTTTCAACTTTTGCTAACCTGGGGTCCCTTACACCCTGTATGAAGCAACACGACTGTTCGCCTTCCGCTCGGCGACAACTAAGGCGAATGCCACACGCTCGATATTTATCGTGATATTTGGATCGTAATCCAGGATCACCATATTTATCGAATGTGTAGTAAACGTATCACGTATCGTGATACGGATCGCTGGATTTCTAGAAATCCAAAAATCCACGATTTGTATCAAGTATCGTCGATAAATATCGAGCGTCAGTTTTCATTCTATCTTCGCTAATATGGCGTTGAACGCCATTTTGACCCTAACATAACAGATTGAATGCCATTTTGACCCTATTATAATAGCAACGCAAGCTTTATTTATATTGTCACTCATAGCTTTAATTATTTTAATAGGTACGAAACGTACGAGTGTACTCAATGAAATTTACCGTCGTCGTACTGACGCGATTCGTATTGTATGTGTAGTGTACTAAAATATTACTACTTAGACAAATATCGCGATACATATCGAGCGATTAGCATTCGCCTAAGGCATGCGCGAATGACGGACCTTCATTCGTTCGTCATTGAAGTCGTCATTCATGTAAACTTTGTCATTTGCAAATGATTGTTTCAGGGACGCTTAAATATATTTATTTTATTATCTTATTATGGAAGCAGTATTTTATTAATAGAAGTAGGTATACTTACTGCGAACTCAGTAGTTCTTGTATAAGTTTGTCTCTTTGTTTGAAACAACCTAAACTGCATATAGCCTGGAAAGAAGAAAAAATATTTTGAGACTTAATCAGTAAGTATTGAACATTCATAAATCACATAAAACCCGTTGGAAATATCTGTGTACTCAACTAAATGACGGCAAGTTTAAAATTAAACAATAGTTGGGAAGTTTCTGAAGTCTGTAGCACAGTTTTTTACTACCACAGGCTTCAGAATTCATTGTATTGTTACATATCTTACAGTTAAGGTGGCACTTCACTTGGCGTTGCGTGTTTGCGTATTTGCTGTATTTGGCCAAATACTACCATGTGTAGAGGATTTATTTGTCTATATTTGCAATATTTGCACAAATATGACAAACACACAAATAGGCAAATACGCCGATCCGTTCGCTTGTCGGTCTTTGGTCACACATCAAAGGACGCAATATGATTATTAGACCATTTTAGACCTTATTTGCCTATTTTATTTGCTGTTGGCATCCCAAGTGAAGACGTCGTATTTGTGCTGTTTGGACTACGTACAAATATTTTGACAAATACGGCAAATACGCTATGCGAACACGCAACGCCAAGTGAAGTGCCACCTTTAAATAAAGATTTTTTACAGTTTTACAGATAAAAAATCTAACACTCTGACATGCATCACTTATAGATCTTAAACAGATAGACCAATTTTGATCAAGTATAGTGATAAAGTGAAAACCATCTTGATTATGTCAGCTTTCAAACCAAAATACAGCATCGAAATCGGTCCATTCATTTAGAAACAACACTAAAACTTGTGAAGTTTTGGCTTAAAGGTCTCTGTAACTAAGCCATAAATCACAAAAAAAATACAATTCATTTAGAAGCTTTGATGGCACCGACAAACAGACAGACATACAAATGCACACGTAAAATTTATAACGCCCCTCTTTGTTAAAAACAAATGTAGTTGGTATTTGTTATTTGATTAACAAAAAACAAATGTTCTTGGCTTATAATGGTGTTAATTAAAAAAATAAAGATACCTGTAAGACATCAGGGTCAATGGCGTCCGCAGAAGGCAGCACCCTCGTCTGAACCACCTCCATCATGGGCAGCTCCTGCTCCAACTCCCCACGGCCGCCCGCCGTCACCCACGGGTGCCGGGTTATTTCTGCTAGCTGGAAACATTGACACTTATTGGCAAATTCATAAAATTATTATAATTATAATCAAGAATATCTTTTCTTCTCCCATTTTTGGGGATTTCGCCTCTAGCGCAGGCTTACGGCCAAAAAGCAAAAGGCGTTTTTTTTATTATTGTTACTAGCTTTCCGCCCGCGGCTCCGCCCGCGTGAACTATGGGTTATATCGTGCCCAACTGTGGAATAAGATGTAGCCTATGTCCTATCTCAGGCTCTAATCTATCTCTGTACCAAATTTCATCAAAATCGGTTCAGTAGTTAAGCATGAAAGACGGTTAGACAGAAAGACAGACAGACACACAGAGTTACTTTCGCATTTATATTTTTAGTGAGGAAGTAAGGATTTTAGACAGGCAGGCAGTTGAAACAACTAATGATAGCCTGCATCCAGTTGAACACCGTTCAGTTAGACTTTATGCCTGTGAGGCAAGTTTTTGAATCTGTTGCCGTTTGGCGACTAAACTACTTCTTCTGGTAATTTATTCCATCCTTGTACGACTCAACCCATACCATACAATACTACTTGATTCCATACAATATTGTAATCATAACATATTCTTTGTTCTGACCTACTTATTTGAGGCAAAATAAGTATTAGACATATGTATAATCTTATAAGTATAATAATTGATGGCAACTCTGCTAGCGTAATATGTATGTTTGCTAGCGTAATATGTATGTTTGTATGGGCCCGTAGAATAGGTCTTAATTTTTTTGGTTTTATTGATAGTTAAACAGTGTAAATCTTTAATTTGTTCATAAACTAATTTCGATCAGTGATAGCAACAATGTATATATAAAATGTATTATTATAAACATGTAAACAAATTGTACGTCCCAAATTAAAATGAAAAATAAAAGTTTTAAAATCACCTAGTTAAAAAACAACTTACAGACATTCTCTTCTCAGGGTTTACTTCTATCATCCCTCGTAGAAGTTGCTGGCAGTCCGGTGGCACAAAATGTGGAACATGAAATACGCCTCGCTTCACCTGAGGACATTGAGAAAAGTTATAAAAAGAGGTTGGTAGAGTGCTGCTATTTTCGGTTAAAAAACTTATAAAACAAATACTTTCTTTATAATACAGTAGTCCATTTTATTTACTAGGTAATTTTCTACCTGTTCTGATAAGAAATACTAATAAAGTCAGTCAGCAAAGTGAAATAAATACCAAAAAACAAAGTTACCTTTTCAAGAAGTTGCCGTAAGTTATCATCGTCGAATGGCAACGCTCCAACCAATAAAGCGTATAGTATAACTCCACAGGACCACACGTCAGCTCTTCTGCCATCGTATTTCTCACCCTAGAATAAGGAAAAAATGATTTTCTCTTAGAATTTTACGAAAATACAAAGTGAAAATTGTTTGTTTACGTTTTGCAACTTATGCTTTTTTTTTAATTTATTTTTTTTGATGAGCCGTCAAAAAGAGAAACCGCTATACAAATTTTTAGGAATATAATCTTTTTTATATATTAATGATAGGATTAATGATGCAAATAAAGCGTTTCAATGCTACGTTCCTTTTAACGAAGTTGCTGACGTTTCATTCTATTTTGAAATATATATTTTTTAACTTCCCTCTTACTCCTGCAAGTTTATAAGATAGCCAAATGACATACAATTTATACGAAAATTCATATTTAACTTGATTCAATTAAACTAAACAATCAAAATTGTATTTTTATACAGTGGAACGGAACGTACTAATTAGTGATGTCTAGATTGTGGCAGCATTGGTGCAGTTATGCCAACTTTATGACACCAACGCAAAATGACAGTTATTATACGACTCATTCAAGAACATATTATTTGTGGCCAGAAGAGAGAGCTAGGAGATATGGAACTTAATTAGTTAGAAAGAGAAGAGTAGACTGCTTGTTGTAGCTTGAATTATCCAGTGTTTGATTCAATAATTTATTTCAAAAGACCGTTGCTTTGATTTCGTCAACCGTTGAGAACTTATTACCGAAAAATAGTGATAAATAAGTCTGATTACGTGTGTAGTGTTATTTTTACAACAAAATGAAATCGGCGAAAAAACCTAAGCTGAACGAGATGAGAACGCCGGCTCGGAGTCGGCAAAATTTAGCGATGGGAGATCGGGATCCTGTGCAAGTATATTGTCGTTTACGACCCATGCAAAGGGAAACTGATGTAGCTTGTATGAAGATAATTTCACCTACTACTGTTCTGCTAACGCCTCCATCGACAGCAATCAGCTACCGCAACGAAATCGTGAAATCTATGAAGTACACTTTCAAAGAAGTTTTCCCACCCGAATCAACGCAACAAGAAGTCTTTGATAAAGTAGCTTTACCGTTAGTGGAAGGGCTAATCAAAGGTAAAAACGGTCTTTTATTCACCTACGGAGTCACCGGTAGCGGGAAAACTTTCACAATGACAGGGGAACCACAAAACTGCGGAATTCTTCCCCGCGCTTTGAACATCATTTTCAAAACTATCAACGACTACCAGGCGCACAAATACGTCTTCAAACCGGATAAAATGAACATGTTTGATGTTCAATCTGAGTCAGAGGCCATGTTGGAGAGGCAGCAGGAGCTTCATAAGTACAAAATGGGGAAAAAAAATAATTCAACTCCTGATTTGGCCATGTCATCGAGTGACATCACTAAAGTGGAAGGTGTGAATGAAGATAATCAATATGCTGTCTTCGTTACATATGTTGAAATTTACAACAACAGTGTCTTCGATTTACTTGAAGACGGCCCTCCAATCAGCAAGAACTTGCCAGTGAAAATAATAAGGGAAGACGCTGCACACAACATGTATGTCCACGGAGTAACCGAGGTAGAAATCAAATCTGCTGAGGAAGCTTTCGATGCTTTTTATTTGGGCTTGAAACGTAAAAGAATGGCACATACTACGTTAAACGCGGAATCAAGCCGAAGTCATTCTGTTTTCACCATCAGGCTGGTGCAGGCACCGGTCGATGAGTTAGGCGAGGCTGTTATTCCTAACAAAAAGTTTTTATCAATCAGTCAATTGAGTCTTGTTGATTTGGCTGGCAGCGAACGGACGAACCGAACTAAAAACACCGGACAAAGACTTAGAGAAGCCGGAAACATAAACAAGTCACTGATGACTTTGAGAACTTGTTTAGAAATGTTAAGAGAGAACCAAATAAATGGAGCAAACAGCATGGTGCCATATCGCGAGTCAAAAATCACTCATTTATTCAAAAACTTCTTTGAAGGCGAGGGTCAAGTAAGAATGGTAGTCTGTGCCAACCCAAGAGCTGAAGACTATGATGAGACTCTTCAAGTCATGAGGTTCGCCGAAATGGCAGCAGAAGTTGAAGTTACAAAGCCACAGATTCATGATGTAGCCGCTACCATGGGCTTAATGTCTGGTCGCCGCAAAGCAAACAGATTATTCAATACGGCCAAAGAAAATCTACTTCTTGCTGAAGCTAAAGACCTGGAACTTGACTTAGGTCTTGTTTACAGTCTAGGCCCAGACTTCCCCAGTCTAGAGCTGAATAGTTCGAAAGCTGATCACATAATTAAAGAACTAATGGCGCATTTGGAAATGCGTCTCAGTCGACGCGAAACTTTGAAAAGGAGCAAAGCAATGAAAGATGAACGGTTGAGATCTGCCTTGTTGGATCGAGAGAAAAAGTTGATGGAATATCAGAGCGAAAATAATTCCTTAAAAATCCAGTTGAAGACGGCACAAAAAAGAATTAAAGCTCTAGAAGAATGTGTAACTGCTACAGAAAACGCATCGCTTTCTTACCAAAGGAAGCTGGCTGAAATGACTGAATACACGTCTTCATTGAAAACTGAATTGCAAGAGAAACAGCTGCTGCTAAGTCAAAATAAACTCGACAAAGAGAAGCAGAAGAAGATTCTGGAACGGAAATATAATAACAAAATTGCAGCAGAACACGAAAGAGCGAAGGAGATTAATTCCGAGGCGTTGCGCTTACGTTCGGAGAATGAAGAAAAGGAGAACCGTTTGAGAATCATTGCTCACGCTTTGGCAAATGCCGACCGTGGTGATCAGGAACCGCAGAGAATTACTGGTGATATGGCAGCGCAGACTAGCGATAAAAACTTTACGCCAGGGTCGACGCCCAGAGCTTTACCGCAGCATTTATTGACTCCATTCAGTCAACACACTGTTAGGGATACCGCCGGTAATACAGTAAGAGATTCAGCAAGAGATACAGTTGGGAACACTCCTGCGACGTCTCGTAGAGGAGTCGCCATTGCCAATCCTAGACACCGTAGGTCTTTATCCGCTGACGGCAAAGGATGGGTTGAACACGCACCTAACAAAATCGTCCCAATGGGCACAGTTATGAAGCCAGTCATCCACAACAGCAAAGTTGTAAGCAAACTGAAAACAGTAAAAGACATAGCCAACTCAAAAACTTCCAAATATTGCTTGATTTCTCAAGAACAGGACACAGATGGGGAATTAGAAACGAAGTTGTACAAAGGAGATGTGGTCCCAACTTGCGGTGGTGGCGCGCAGGTGATTTTCAATGACATTGAAATGCTCAAACAGTTTTCGCCTACCCGAGATTCTACATCAACCAATCGTCTCTCGTCTAATAGGGCTTCAAATTCTTGTGCTAGGCATTCTGGGAAAAGACGCGAAACGACTTGTTCGCCTCCACAAACTCCTTCAAATACTAGTAAGAAACAGCGTGTTGATGACGAGTAATAACTTAACTTGGTGATATGTTTACTTACTCAAAACTACAACATATAAATGGATGCTTATTCCTTATAATTTTGGTAAAAATTCAATTTTTTTAAAGTATCATCTTGATTCATTTAATCAAGTTTGATTTCCTGTTTGTTTTTTTAATTATCGTAGAGGTTACATTAAATCAAAGGTGACTTCGATCAGCCAAGTATCGCGATCTACAACTGCTACATTTTTCTTCTATAGCAATCTTCTTATCGTGTAGGTAGGTAAAGTCAAGTGTGTGGCAAACTTGGCCTACCCTGGTGTCAGAGTATTTAAACAATATATAGCAATTATATGCAGTATTATTGCCGATACATGTAATTCCTAGCTGCTACTAGAAGCATAATCAAAGTTACTTTTGATTTGAAAGTGACCTAAGCTAATAGTATCAAGTTTCATTTTGTTTTTACTTTTGTTTTTATATTCAGGTACCGTTTATTAAGATTTATTTATTTTGCTCAAATATATTTTGGTTTAGTTTTTCCAAATTACAAATAGATTAAAAACTTTAGTAACTTTTATATTCTTTTATGTATAAGTGATTAATTGATTATCATGCTGTGATTTGATATTAGTGTTAAGATTTTTTTCTTTACATATTTTTGACTAACAAACCACAAAAGAAGACCTCTTTTACTGAGTTGCAGAACGTTTCATTAAACTTAAAGCTTCTTTAAATGTAATGCCGTCCTTGTATTCGTCAATAAGGCAAAGTGACAGCACGATATTTAAATTCGCATTGACTTTTTAAACATTTCTGCAACTTGGTGTTAGAATTAGGTAATTATTATGTTAGTATTGTGTTCTAAACACGTAAACTAAACACTATTTAACGGACATTTAATTTACTGTTTTTTTAATGTTTTTCTGGCGAATTGATGTTTTAAGTAAACAAGTTCCATTCCAATTTGTGATAAACTAATTGCTATTTTGAAATAACTTGTCATATTTACAGCAAATTAACTATTTTTGACTACCATTGGTATATTCCACGAAAATATCAGGCTCTGACGCGTTTTAAATTCTTGTTAAATAAAGGCTACACACTCAAAGGTCCATAGTAATAGACCAAGATCCCAGGGCCGCCAGACCTTACTTATTTTCTCATTAACCAAAAGTATGGGAAAGAGTAGTGCTAATATTAACTATTAACATATGAATACCAGCTAGCCTGGACCGACGGCCAATTTTCAGCTACCAGGTTCTGAAGGTACTTCCAAAAATTGCTCACTTGTCTTGAAGTCTGGATGCTATAAAAAGTATTGTTAGTTCCCTGAACATCATATACAAAAATCGCGGCTCAGATTGTAGGTAGAATCGCATAATTTACTTGCAAACCGTAAAGCGTCTGGCAGAAATTACAGCTGACGGGGAGTGTCTGGCGGTGTTGATCATTAATTTTTATATTTTAATGAATTATATTCTATAAGATATCAGCAGCCAGACTTTAAGACAAGTGAGTAATTTTTGGAAGTACCTTCAGAACCTGGTAGCTGAAAGTTGGCCGTCGGCCCAGGTTAGCTGGTATTCACTAGTACGTACTAGCACTACTATTTCCCGCACATTTGGTTAATGAGAAAATAAGTAAGGTCTGGTGGCCCTGGGATCTCCGTCTATAAGGTTTTTCCCTGGTTTCTCTTCGAAAATACACAAAGACACACGAACTCCTGTGTTACGATAACAAAAATCTGATTTTACACTAAAATATCTGTTCCGACCGGTAATCCAAGCCAAGAACTGCCGATCAGGAGCCGTTAAATAACGCTACATATATATACATATATATTTGTATAAGGGGTTTCGAGATTATGAGTAAATACGTACAAAGTTATTTATCATATTCGTAACATTCCTGACTTAAGTTGTAATTTTCGCGAAATGTTTCAATACTCTGTATTAACTTGTCAACATCATGTACTTAATTATGTTAATTATTATATTATACTTAAAATATAAAAAGGGTTTGGTATAGGACTTTAGTTTGATAAAGTATACTATTAATAAGTTGTATAATTGTTTTCTAGTATTATTGTATAATGTATAACAAACTTATTCATATTTTAACTTTAAGTTTGTTTGCTTTGAAGTGTATTAAATTAAGTTTCATTAACTTTGTATCTTTTTTTAAATGTTTTTATTATTATTATAAGATGGGTTAACTCTTGACCATAAAGGCCAAAGATGAGGTCGACGATGGAGCGAGTTAACCCAGAAAATGCCTATAAAGGCACTGGTACTCCCACGCACCGACGGACCACAGCAAGCTGTTTGGCGTCGGACTTCGGTAGGAGGGTGGTCGCGAACCAGACGGCCCTTTACAAAGCCTATCCACACCGCATGATACCATAGGACGACACCTCAGATTCAGAAAAAAATTAAGTGTCGTTGCCTGGGATGGATTACTAGTAGGCAGGTCTCATTTGTGTTTCCTTAGTCGCCTCTTACGACACCCACGGAAAGGGATGGGCTGGTGTTATTCTCAACCGATCACCACACGGCATAAAATGTAGATAATATTTGACTGGTCAGCTGCTCTCTTCACTCTCATAACAGTTTATTGCCAAGGAAAACATAACCTTAAGTGTTTGTTAAGAAGGTTGCATTTCTTTTGCCCTCCATGTATCTCGAGTATGCTTTTATATAGCTTCTCAAACAGGCCTGTTTTGTATGAAAAATCGTGCAATATCCCTAGACCGTGTTGATGTGTGTATTTACATTGGTTGGGAATCAAACCCGCACATCAGTAGGCAAGATATTACCGACTGATCCATCAGCTGCCTCAGATTAAAAACAAACTGAGGTGTCGTTGCCTAAGATGGATTATTAGGAGGCAGGTCTCATTTTTGTTTCCTTAGTCGCCTCTTACGATACCCACGGAAAGAGATGGGGTAGTGTTATTCTCAACCGATCACCACACGGCGGAAAGCAAAGATGCGGTCGAGGATGTTGCAAGCTTACCCAGGTTAGCTCACTTACCCTGATAACCTCGGGACAGGCGTAATGCGGGCTCCCACATGAGGTTTCTAATAAGGACCCCGCAGGCTGTAGCGACGCCATGCCAAAGTCTGCTATTTTGATGTTATTCCGCTCATCTAGTAGTAGGTTCTCGGGTTTCAAGTCGCGGTGGCTGGAAATACGAAGAGGAACTTTATTTTTTGTTGGTATTAGAGTCTGGAGACGTATTTTTGAAACAATAGAATTCCAATTCGCATACGTATTGACAAGATTTGTATGCGATTCTCACGCGAATCTTGTCAATTCGTATGCGAATTGGAATTCTATCGTTTCAAAAATACGTGTCCTGGAGTATGTCCGGGACTTCATACATAAGCTCACACCTTTGTTCCATTGAGGTAGGCAGAGACCACAGATTGCCACCTGCTACGATCTAAATACACTTCTTTTGCTTCCTCTACAATGTAGTCTACATTTTATGATTCGCTTCATCAAGCTCTTCACTTTCCGTTCAGCTACTCTAAATAAAAATCTCCGCTCTTGCTATAATCTTTCATTAAATATTCCTCCTCACACTACTAACTTCCTCTCTCAATCCTTCTCGGTCCAGTCTATACGTCTCTGGAATAATCTTCCTAAATCCATAAGACGATCTCCTTCCCTAAAATCCTTTAAGTTACGAGTCAAAGCCCATTTCCTCAATACAACTCCGTTTCCTCTACCCAATGAACCCTTTTTGTTATCATATGTTCCTTTCTTTCATAGTAATATTGTATTATATGTATTAGTATATGTAATATTGTTATATTATGTACTTAAATATTAGAGCTGTAGTTTATGTAATATATAAATATATTTTATTATTATTATTATTTTATTTTTTATTGTTAGCCACCACCCGCTCTGCTTTATATTTTTTTCATTATTTTCCTACCCAAAGGTTGCCTGGAAGAGATTGCTACCTTAGCAATAAGGCCGCCTTTTGTACATTTCTGTTTTCTGTCCTTGTCTGTTATTGTAATTTTTTTGTGTCATGGTGTGCAATAAAGTATATGTCTATGTCTAAAGTATATGTCTAAGCAGTAAAATTTTTCTATAATTACTTATAGCTGATGATAGCTATGGGTAGATTCCACCATTTAAGTATTTTCTAAGCTGTCCTTTACACGCTGTATTTCTTTCGTCAATCTTCTTTCATTCATTCTTTCTACATGTCTAAACTACCGCGACATTATCTGTCCTCGTCACTACATATATCCAATATCCATATACGCTCTCGTATCCGGCATTAACAATACAAGCTTTCCGCCCGGGACTTCCTTCCCGTGAGAATTTAGGAAAATTATATAGCCTATGTGTTAATCCAGAGTGTCAGATACCTCCATACCACATTTTATCAAAATTGGTCCAGCCGTTAGAGCGTGAAAGAGTAACAAACATGCATACATACCAACTTTCGCGTTTATTTTATTTGGGGAGCTTACAGCTACATACAATAATTTTAGGTACATAAGCTTACCAGCTATAATATTAAAGATATATAATTATAGATAATGGGCAGTTCAAATTCAGGCACTCACCAAATAGAATGACTATGGCAGAAATCTAGCGCAGAAATGATTTGCCTGAAGAACCTGCGGGCTTCCTTTGGGGTAAGTCTACCTTTCTTCACTAGGTAGTCAAATAACTCGCCACCGCTCACGTGCTCGAGAACTAGATAGCTGAAACACGAGAAAGTATTGTTTTAGACACGTTTTTAGGGTCTGGGCCCCGATTCTGTATACTTAAAGTAGTGTCGATGGAATGGAGGCCATTTTATCTGTTCAGGCAGTGAAATTGAGAACTATCTAATTTTCATATACTTGCTAACGACCACCCTGACCAGCAGCGCCACCACCAACCGAACGTAAAGTTGAACGTAACTGATAATTCAGTTGGCGGTGGCGCCACCAGTCAAAGCAGCCGTCATTAGATGTATGAAATATGGATAGTTCTCAATTTCGCCACCTGAACGGATAAAATGGCGACCATTCCATCAACACGCAACTTAAGTTACAGGGGCACTATTTTTGAATCACTCGCCTCGTTTCGAGCGATATCTTTTATTAATTTGCGCGGATTATATTGATTTCCGAACTTTTTTATCAATACACTTCAGCGAAAGGGTCTTAGTACTCATGGAATTTAGTAGTAAAAAAATTAAAAACTCAATAGCATCGACGCAAATCAACGAAAGATATCGCTCGAAACGAGGCGAGTGATTCAAAAATAGTGCCCCATAATCGAAGTTTACCATCCTGGTGAAAGGATTTACCTCCCGGACTCTGTGTTACTGAGTGCCAGGTAGGTTTTGGACAATGGAGCACCTATTATCGAGCCCAATAGACAACCTAATTGAGGCCAATCAAAGGGCATTGGAACAGGAGACGTATTTCTGAAACAATAGAATTCCAATTCGCATACGAATTGATAAGATTTGTATGAGATTCTCATGCGAATCTTGTCAATTCGTATGCGAATTGGAATTCAATCATTTCAAAAATACGTCTCCTGGTCAATTACTGGGCAGGTCTGGTTTAAGTACCCCATCGATACAAAAAGCAGAAGACACGCTTTTAATTCCACATCTCTTTTAGTGTCCCATCTTTCAGTGAAACATATTTCCATGCCACATATGATGTCATTTATCTCATTATACTGCATCTTCTAGTGCCACATTTTTAAGTACTACTTGTGAAGTGAGCTTAGGCCTGGATCTACGGGGAGCGGGCAAGCCGGGGCCCATAACCCGCGCGGCAAATCCAAACTTGGAATATGAATCATCGTTAACGCAACTTTGACTTCTGAGACTTAACACTGTCGTTGTGGCTTTCTTTTCGGGAGGCCTATGTTTATCAGTGAAATTCTGATATGATGATAAGGGACCATCCATAAATTACGTCACACGTTAAGGGGGAGGGAGGGGGTCGACGAAGTGTGACAATGTGTGACAAGGGGGTGGGAGGGGTTCTAAATTTTGTGACGTCACATTTTAAAATCTAAAATCTATTATAATATAAGCGTTAAAATACGAACTTTGAACTAACGAAAGACTCAAAACCATTTGCAACTCTAACTGTATGAAGCTAAAGTTCAAGTTGTTTTGTCGGACACTCGCTCTACTAGTGTTACCCGCCGACTGCCTAATGCCATCAAACGCACCGCGCCTAGCGCCTTTATATTAAATTAATTTCGGAACTGCTGTTTCAATTCAATAATTACTAGATGTAAAATTGCAAAATATGTGACGTCACACTAGGGAGGGAGGGAATCTCACAAATGTGACAAGCTGTGAAAAATCATGAAATTCGTGTGACGTTATTTATGACCCCTAAATGTAAAAACCGGTCGGCGGGGCAGTATTTTTCAGTTTTTGCCCTGCCTTGAAAAATTCAAGATCCGGGGCTGGGTGACCCAGTGCAGATCATGGTCAGCTTGAAATTATGCTCCCTTGCCTTCAACAGGACAGAGCTCATGTCCGCTGATGACATGCTGTGATTGTGACAAAATACTGCGTCTAATACGTGTGATGTTGCTGTTGACACAAATGAAGAAGTGCCATTTCTTTCAGTGAGACATCTCTCAGTGCTACATCTTATAGTGACACATCTTTCAGTGCCACATAGTACAGTGCCATATCTTTCAGTAAAATATCTCTCAGTGCTACATCTTATGAAATCCCATTTACTTATAGTGCCACATCTTTCAGTACCACATTTTAAAGTGCCATATCTTTCAGAGAAACAACTCTCAGTGCTACATCTTATAGTGCCAGTGCCACATCTTTCAGTGCCACATTTTAAAGTGCCATATCTTTCAGAGAAACATCTCTCAGTGCTACATCTTATAGTGCCACATCTTTCAGTGCCACATTTTAAAGTGCCATATCTTTCAGAGAAACATCTCTCAGTGCTACATCTTTTAGTGCCACATTTAGAGTGTCATATCTTCCAGTGAAACATTTCTCAGTGCTACATCTTATAGTGACACATCTTTCAGTGCCACATTTTAAAGTGCCATATCTTTCAGAGAAACATCTCTCAGTGCTACATCTTATAGAGACATATCTTTCAGTGCCACATTTTAGAGAAATGTTTCAGTGAAACATTTCTCAGTGCTACATCTTATAGTGCCACATCTTTCAGTGACACATTTAGAGTGTCATATCTTTCAGTCAAACATCTCTAAGCGCTACATCTTATAGTACCACATCTTTCAGTGCCACATTTTACAGTGCCATATCTTCCAGTGGAACATCTCTCAGTGCTACATCTTATAGTGACACATCTTTTAGTGCCACATTTGAAAGTGCCATATCTTTTAGTGAGACGTCTTTGACGGCCACATCTCTGAACATTATTATTACCGTGCCCCTTCAAACTTTTCTTGCTGATTTAATATTTATCTGTTTTATTTATAAGTACGTGTAGACAGTATGGTACTTACAGATATTTTTTGTTCTCGTAGACGTCAGATAAGCCCAGGACGTGGGGGTGTTCTATTAGCTTCATGATGGCTATCTCTCGCTCCACCTGAAATGTTAACATTAAACTCGTAATTTATTTTATTCTTCCATGCTGGACTGGGTGTAAAAGAAAAACATAGAATGTGCCAGCTGCGTACTCTTCCCAGGCATACTGTAAAAGTTAGTAAGTGGGACAAGAGGATTTTGCTGTATTGTGGGCGAAAGGCTGACTACCTCTCACCACTTAAGAACATCATATTTTATGTAAAAGTTTATGATGTGAATGTTATGTCAACGTGTGTCATCAAGTGGTTTTAAAACCACTGATGCTCTGCCTACCCCAGTGGGGATTATAAGCGTGAGCGCATGTATTATGTAAATATGTTATCATGTAGTGTAGGTATAATCAAGAATAAGAATAATAAGAACAATTTATTTGCATGAACACAATAAATGATTACAAGATCTAGATGGAGTTGATAATATTTCGACTCATGTATCCAACCTGCAGGCAGGTGTGCAAATGTCATAAATTAAGTAACTACGAGTATCTACATTTTTATTTATATTCTAAAAATTCTTTAATACTATAAAAACATTTCTCTTGCAGCCAACTAGTTATTTTCCTTTTAAAAATCTTACTATCTAAAGTTTTAAATTCGTCAGGAATATTATTATACAATACAATACACATGTTATATACGTTCTTCTGGTACATGTAGGAGTGGCTCGGGGGCTGATATAACTTATGTTTGTACCTAGACCTAACTTGCCGGTTACTTACTTCTGTGACTTTTTTATAAGTAAGTAAGTAGTAAGTATGTGTGGTGGTAATAAGGTTTATAAGTAAGTAGTAAGTATGTGTGGTGGTAAGAATTATTTTATTATATTAACATCTATACATCTATCTATCTTCTATACATATTATAAAGAGGAAAAATTTGATTGTTTGTTTGCATTGAATAGGCTCCGAAACTACTGGACCGACCGATTTGAAAAATTCTTTCACCATTAGAATCCTACATTATCCGGGATGGACATAGGGTACATGATTTTCCCGAATTCCCACGGGAACGAAGTCCCGAGCGGAATGCTAGTAGTAAATAAAATGTTCCTCGTCCATGTCTTTATTAGTCCTAAATAACTAGCAAATAGAGCGGGGATAGCTCAGTTGGTAAAAGATCCACTATTGTATTGTAACGGGAAGGTTGCAAGTTCAAAACCTGGTTGGGGCCTGTGCCACTTAATTTCGTATTTTTGGATTTATGTACGGACTTCTCATTAATTATTACTTCCTCAACGGTGAAGGAAAACATCGTGATGAAACCTGTACGTCAAAGAATTGATAGGGAAGCAATCTCATTATGTTTCCCTAACACCCACGGAAAGACATGGGGTAGTGTTATTCTCAACCGATCACCACACAGCTTAAAAAAATCTGCTAAAATGGAAAAATAAATATGTTTTTAAGAAAACAATTAACTCGACTTCAAAAAAGTGAAAAATAACGACTTTTTCAGTAACAGATCAGTAAGTACGAAGCACATTAAATTATTTTGTCTTTATTATTCGCTTTTTTGAAGTCAGTTTCATTGTTTTCTTAAAAACTTATTTATTTTTTCAGTAAGTAATACGAAGCACATTAAATTGTTGTCTTTATTTTTCGCCTTTTTGAAGTCGGTTTAATTATTTTCTCAAAAACTTATTTATTTTTCCATTGTTTGCGGACCTAAATAATAAAAAGTTCATGAGAATAATCGAGGACAAACATACATACACACGGGTCAAATTGAGAACCTCATTTTTTTTGAAGTCGGTCAAGTTGCCAAAACATCTTGAATGTAACAAATACTTAATTGCGATAAGTATACTTAATTGCGGACAAACATACATAAAGTCGGTAAAAAACTGAATTGTCTTACCTTCATGAGCACGCTTTCGCTGAGTTTCTCCCGGTTGATAATCTTGATGGCCACCTTCTTCCCTGTGACGCAGTGGACGCCCAGCTTCACCAGCCCTGGAAGAAATGGACAACATTGTTAGACACCTACAGTCGTACATAGTGCTTCTTATCTCTTTTCGTATTTCGGCAGTTGATGGATGACTTCTTTAATTTAAGGCGACTACAACACCCGATCAAGGCAGCACACATAGGAATAGTGCTATCTCCGTCTCTCAAGAGGCCTGGGCCGGCAGTGCGAATAGTGTCGATACACGTTGTTTACGGACTATGAAAGCGTGCGTGCGTAAAAACATGTTCGAAAGTTAGAAAAATGAGATTTATGGAAAGGTAACAGCTTAAATCGAAAAATGCGTTAACTACTCATCGAGAGTGTTCAATCACGAACATTTTGATAGCAAATTCAAGTTTGTGCATTTTACTATCGTTTTTACAGCTTAAAAGATACACAATATTGGTATTTAGAGGTGACTTTGTGAGAGCTATTTCTATCGAACCAAAAGTACTGAATCATGTTTTCAGCAAACTACTTATCTAGTTTATGTCCTGAATATTACCGTAGTATTTTTTTTCTTCGATTTAATGCAGTGCGTCATGCTTATCTACGCATCATAAAATCGTAATTTAGGTGCTGTAGTCGCCTTAAGTGGCATCCGAATGTCTTATAAAATAAAGATTTTTTCTATTCTATTTTTCAAATTAGTCAGCGAAAATCTAGGATTTGAATCAACCCAAATACCTAGACAACATAGTGAAAAAAAATGTTTTGCCTTCTATACATACATACGCTCGAGCCTATAATCCCTAACAGGGTAGGCAGAGCATCAGTGGTTCTAGCGACTATTTGATGCCATGTTTGACACAAATTGTGAGGGTTATCAGATAGAAAAAGTTGCATAATGGTGAGAGGTGGTCAGCCTTTCGTCCATTATACAGCAAATCCCTCGCATCCCTCTTACAGACTTTTACTGTATACCTGGGAAGAGTAGGTAGCTGGCACATTCTAAATTTTTCTTTCACTTGCAGTCCAGCATGGAAGTAACATTTGGGTGGCTTTACATTAGTTAGCGAAAATTAAGGGTGGATAAGCCGTGTGAGTCCCCGGCAGAGTAGAATAGGACCACCCTCTTTCTTACCGAGGTGTCGTACAAGGCGACTAAGGTAAATATGCAAGCAAGTTCATCTGCACACAGAGAAGGAAAACTCTGCAATTATATCCAAACCCTCGCCAACCCGTCTGGCAAGTGTGGTGAGTATGGCATTTACCCCTCATGTTATTGAGGGAGGCCCGTTATATGGGCTGATGAAGGCCCACGAAACTGAACAACGGGTTCCTAAACGAGTGGGCCAATTCTGATGCGGTTTTTATGGTTTGAAAAATGACATAATCGAGATGATTATTTATTTATTTTATTAAAATTGGTGCAGCTGTTTAAGAGTTTCTCGTATAAACGATTAATGTCGGGCCTGATACATTTTTTTAAAAATTCTGGATTGCTCTATGACGCTGACAGTTTTTTTTGATAATTTCATAGTCTCTATAGCTGCAATACCTCACTAATTTAGAGTGACTCATATAGTAAAAAGACGTAATAAACAAGAATATTCGACATCTACCGGTATTTCATGAAATCCTTGATATCCTCATTTTCCTGCGACATATTCCTATCTTTGATGCCACACTGTATTTTTTATTATAAGATTGGTTAGCTCTTGACCTTAATCTTGACCATAAGGTCAAAGATGAGGTCGACGATGGAGCGAGTTAACCAAGAAAATGCCTATAAAGGCACTAGTACTCCCACGCACCGACGGAACACAGCAAGCTGTTTGGCGTCAGATTTCGGTAGGAGGATGGTCGCGAACCAGACGGCCCTTTACAGAGCCTACCACACCGCATGAGACCATAGGACGACACCTCAGATTCAGAAACAAATGAAGTGCCGTTGCCTGGGATGGATTACTAGGAGGCAGGTCTCATTTGTGTTTCCTTAGTCGCCTCTTACGACACCCACGGGGTGGTGTTATTCTCAACCGATCACCACACGGTTAAAACTGTAGGTAGAGGTATCTAAGTCTAGTGCTTGATATGTTAATCTCACAGTGAAGCCCGAACATCCAATAGGTATGCTAGGATTACCTAGGTAATGCGGTTATCAGGGGAAGTCCTATCGACTTTAATGTCAAATCTGTTTTATTTATACAAGGTGACTTTTGATCACTGGTCACATTTTTTCTTACGGAACACAGCAAGTTGTTTGGCGTCGGATTTCGGTAGGAGGGTGATCGCGAACAAGAAGGCCCTTTACAGAGCCTACCACACCGCATAAGACCATAGGACGCCGCCTCAAATTAAAAAAAATTGGAAGCAGGTCACATTTGTGTTTCCTTATGCTGCCTCTACACATCAGCAGATGCAACTGCCTATGCATCGGCCGATGTGTAGGGTCCGTAGCATATAAAACGTAATATTAAAGGCATATAAACATTTCAAACACTTTTTTTGCCAACGATACAAATAGCAAAATAATCAACTTTATTAATTTATCGGGTGCAACTGCGTTCGTGGGCAAGTGCGAAGGGTGCAACTGGGAACGGGTGCATATGCTACGGACCCGATGTGTAGATGGGGTGATTTGATCGTCCGTGGTAGGTATTTGACATCTGCAGACGCGTCTGTCACTTATCCGTCGTTTGTCGGTGTTTGTGGCACGGATCAAAAGGGATTCGGCGCGCACGTCTGGTGTCTGTCCACAAGTCTGGCGACGCATCAGTTGCGAATGAGTCGCGAGGTAGTGTAACGTGTATTTTTTTATCTGCGATCTCGTACTGGCGTTGTTTTGTTAAGGCCGCTATGGACTCAAAAGAAACTTTCAAATTCATTTAACTTTATCACGAAGAAAACGGTCACAACGTCCATTTCGTACGTGTTGCGTCTGTCGAGGATTTACACAGACTGATCGACCTACAGACGTGTGGACGCCTCGCGGTGATCCATCTGCTGATGCATCGGCGGACTTAACAGAAGCGTCGGCCGATGCATCTGCTGATGTGTAGAGGCAGCATCTTACGACACCCACAATAAGAGATGGGGTGGTGTTATTCTCAACCGATCACTACTCGGCACAAATCTTATCTAGTAGTTATGTACACAACGCTGTGGACTAGGTAGACAATATGATTCTTGTAATTCCTGGTTGTTTTGATTGCTTCACATCAATTCTTGCAAAATAAAGACGGAGTCACACATGAGAACATTTTAATCCCTACTAATCCCTATCCCTACTAATATTATATTATAAATGACAAAGTCTTTTTGTCTGTTACGCTTTCTAAACTACTGAACCGATTTTTATAAAATTTGAGACAGAGATAGATTAAACTTTGGGAAAGGAAAACAGCGGAGTCGTGAGCAGAAAGCTAGTTAAAAATAAGCATAAAGACGCATCCGCATAAGTTTTCGTCACAACTAAAAACTAAAACAACCAATCAGCAACACGCCTCGTCATATTTACAACCTAACCTTGGTAGGTTAATCACCAAACCCTAGTCATTTTTG
Organism: Aproaerema taeniolella; assembly: GCA_949987775.1. Taxonomy (NCBI): domain Eukaryota; kingdom Metazoa; phylum Arthropoda; class Insecta; order Lepidoptera; family Gelechiidae; genus Aproaerema; species Aproaerema taeniolella. The sequence goes on along the minus strand of OX465272.1, from coordinate 6,359,472 downwards.
GCGTAACTAGATTTCTGTCTGGAACTTCGTTCCCGTAAGAATTTGGGAAAATTATGTGGCCTATTTGTTAATCCAGGATGTCAGCTACCTCCATTCCAAATTTTATCAAAATTGGCCCAGCCGTTTGAGCGTAAAACAGTAACAAACATCCATACAAACTTTCGTGTTTATAACATTAGGAAGTATAAGGATTAAAGTCGAAAATAATCATCGAGAAAATAATCAACCTTATTACAAAGACTGACCTTTGTACAGTCAGCAGCAGGTCAGGTTACCCATTTACACTACGAACGCGGGCGCTATAAAAGCTAGCTAAGAGCGACGTCAAGGTCAACATTTATAATCTGAAATGCTGCTGTGTGTACTTACACCTTTACAAAGCCTTTAGAAACAATTCTGTAGAAATCAATGTTTCCTGCAAATCGACACCGGTTCGTTCTACGTGGGCAGTGAGACAGTCGGACAGTTCGTTCAGTCGATAACGTAAAGTTAACGTTATTCTATTAGTATTTACGTGTATTGGATTATATCTTGTCTATGCGACGGTGCGACATGGTTATAAGCCTGTAAGCAGTTATTAGTTTATTTTTATCAATATTAGATTAGTTCGCGGAGTAAATAATTACTGTAGCCATAGCAAAAACTAATTTAAAAAAATTACTTGGATCCCAAAAATGCATATCAGCAGATATCCACAAATCAAAACGTCATCTAAATATAATGTGCATGTATTTTTTTTATTTTTGTTAATTCAAAAAAAAATACTCTGAAACATTTTTGATATTTATATAGGACTAATCTCTGGAGTATACTCTTTCGAACAAAAAAAGAATTTTGAAAATCGGTCAATAAATCGCGGAGAAATCAGTGAACATAAATAAACAAGAAACGATACTGTCAAACATAAAACCTCCTCCTTTTTTTGAAGCCGGTTAAAAATCATTTCACGCGTCTGTATTAGCGATGCTGTCTCCAAAGAGTAAAATAATTATACCAAAAAGCTGTCTCTTAAGGTTTCGACCTGCTATTGCCATTTCTTCTTCTCGTTGTGTATAGGTGTAGTCAAAAGTGTGTGGCTAACTTGGCTAACTGGGTGTCATATTTTTCAAACCGCAAAATACCCTCAGACTTGGTTTTAACAACTGTAGTCAATCGACAACAGCCGGGACCGACAGCTTAACGTCCAAAGCACGGCAACGCTCGTAATAAATTTCCTCTTTGGCCACCCATCAGGTTCCCTACCCTCTGTGTACGTTGCTTAATCTCACTGTTTGTGCCACTAACTCTCATTTTTTGCTTTCAGAAATTTTTTATTCATACTAACATTAGTTATAATTATAAAATCAGTATCTTCTAAGCCAGCAATGGAACACATAGCAGCCTTAGAAATGGTACCTCCACGGATATCACTGGCGCCTGTCAGTGGGAAAATCAGTGGACCTAGCATCAGCATTAGTAAGTAGTGGTTAAATATAGCACCACTATATACTTAGCAACTTTAGAAATGGTACCTCCACGGAATTTTTTGGCCCGTCAGTGGGAAAATCAGGAGACCTAGCATCAACATCATCTCTGATAATGATAACACAATTTGTGCCCAACGTGGCTCAAGTGGTTCGCTAGAACCACTGATGCACTGCCTACCCTGTTAGGGATTATAAGCGTGAGCGTATGTATGTGTAAATAAATAAACCATTTATTTTAGGCTTTGCACACAGCACTAGACACATAGACACCCGATACACCCTCTTTGTTAAAAATAATCTAATTAAGAACCTCCTTTTTTGAAGTAGGTTACAAATAGCCACAATCGTCATTACACTGCCATTGATTTTCAGAATCGCCAACTCCTCAAAATAGCCTAAAGACATTTTTTCGTGTTTCAGATCCATTCCTCACAAATTTTCTTCTTCACGCTTTGATAGAGGACTCAGGGAAGGCAGTCGCAGATGAAAGACTTGATGATATCACCGTTGTTGAATTGGAAAATACATACCAAACTGAGTTTTAATTTCGACCGTTTTTTATTGATGTTAAACCATGTGTACTTCCACGCTGGACTGGTAGTGAAAAAAAACTTAGAATGTACAGGGACAACGGCACATCAAATTTCTTCAATCGATTTTCAATTTTATCTCCAAGCATTAGAGTTTATTATCCATTGGAGAAATTTGACAATTTGTGGTAACCTGATGTGCTGTTGACTGTACCTAAAGAATAATTTACTTAGTTCGCTAGCTCAACGACCCAAAGTGGATCTTGGGCTCCGATATTAAAGTGCGCTATTCTATTCTGTCTGGTGCCAATTTCGACCAGTAGGTATGTAGCACACTAAATGCTACGTTTTTATTTTTCGATTTTTGAAGTCGGTTGTCCTTTTTTGTAAAAAGTTAATTATTTTTCTATTTTTAGTGTAAATAATAGAAAGTTTGTAAGAAACAATGTAAGTTCATATTTGAGAGTTTCCCTCGATTTTCCTGGGATTCCATCATCAAATCCTGACCTGGTTACAATGAGACCACCTCTGGTCTGGAGTATACTCTTTCGAACATAAAATAATTTTGAAAATCGGTCCATAAATGGCGGAGAAATCGGTAAACATACATTAAAAATTATACATACAGTCGAACATTGAACCTCCTCCTTTTTTGAAGTCGCTTAAAAAAAGATACAATCTGTCCAACATAGCTGCTATTTCACGCGAGCGAAATTTAACCGCAGGCAGATAGATAAATAAAAGAGTTTCACATACTTAAAAATACGCACGAGCGCTATTGATCATCTTTTATATTGCGCACTGCCAAGGAACGGAATTCGCTGCCTGTGCCGTTAATTCTGAACTCTTATAACCCAAATCTCTAGTTCGAGTGAATAGGCTTCTTTTTTTATTATTTTTTTATTATAAGATGGGTTAACTCTTGACCTCAATTTGACCATAAAGTCAAAGATGAGGTCGACGATGGAGCGAGTTAACCCAGAAAATGCCTATAAAGGCACTGGTACTCCCACGCAACGGAACACAGCAAGCTGTTTGGCGACGGACTTCGGTAGGAGGGTGGTCGCGAACCAGACGGCCCTTTACAGAGCCTACCACACCGCATGAGACCATAGGACGACACCTCAGATTCAGAAAAAAATTAAGTGTCGTTGCCTGGGATGGATTACTAGGAGGCAGGTCTCATTTGTGTTTCCTTAGTCGCCTCTTACGACACCCACGGAAAGAGATGGGGTGGTGTTATTCTCAGCCGATCACCACACGGTTCTTCTGGGTGTTCTTGCCACATCCTGGACCGCATCTTCGCCTTTATATGCTATATTGTGGTCTAGAAATGTAAAGAAAGTGCGCAAAGGCGGTTTTGACGAAAAAGCCGCTAGATAGCTATAGTCGAAAAATAATAGTCGATGTATAAAGTTGCTTTTTCGTGGAAGATATAGGATAACTGCGCATGCCATGAATCAACGCTCAAATGACCCCGTTAGTCCCTCGAGACAGTAGGTAAGTATAAAACTTTTCTGCCCATTGCAGTAAATCCATGTAAGGACTCGGACCCTCTTTCGAAAGATTATTGGACCCTATAGGTACTTATACAGGGTGTAAAGGACAGGTTAACAAAACTGTTAGGTTGTTAGGTTAGGCTGAAAACCTATCATAATGCACCGTACTAATATTCCATCTTGTGACCCTCAGAGTATATATCAAATGTGGCGTCAAATAGAGCTCTGCCAACCTCGACAGGGATTAAAGAGAGTAGAGAGTATGGATGGATGGAAAAACTGAAACTCTGAACTTCTTCCTAAATGATTTTAATTCAGAATTTTTTCATGTTTTATAATATTTTTTGCTTTAAAATTTAATTATTTATTCTAATACACTCCAATAAGAAAACAATGACTACAGCGTAAAACACGAAAACCAGCAATGTACATCGTATTCTGACTGACAGTGGCGTGACGCGGGCGGACCACGCGTAAACGTCTAAAAGTCAATTAAAGGTCTACAAAGATCTTGTGGCCGACGGGTGACAGTTGTAGCTAGTAGAAATTGTATTGGAAATAAAGGCGTCACCATGGAAACCGCGGGCCAAAAGATCTTTGTAGACCTGTAACTCAAACTCCATAACTTGAGTTTCCGGGAAAAAAATACTTTTAGGGGTAGATTCCACCGATTAAGTATTTGTCAAGCTGTCCCTTCCCTGTAGAGTGGTAATTTGCTTCTGTGAGGTAACAAATTCAGTTACCCGTCCTGAAGATAGGTCTGGGGCTGGGGCCTACCACGTAAGCGAAGCTGATGCTGGGTAACGAATGGAATGTTGTCGATTGCTTCTTTATAAGGAGACCTTGATTAACGGCATAAATCAAACATAGCAATGTACATCATTCCATTCGTTAATCATTCGTTCAATCAGTATCAGCTTCGTTGCGTATTTCCCTTTCCGTGTTCAACTGACGACACTGGTCGTGCGAAATCTGCGAGTTTTTGTATTAATATGGTATTCAATTCGCATCAACTGGACACGCCTTTGTGATCTAGTGGCGGTGAAAGAGGTTATACAAAATAGTGTGCAGTTGAACTGAACATTTTTTTGACTTGACTGTTTGAGTCTTCAAAAACGTGTTGAATAAGCGACGTTATTAGGTGAAGTACTGCTTACATTCACTATGTTACCACTGTTGCTTCTGCCTCCACCGCTGGTCCTATGGTTTTATGGTTGTGAAATGTAAGTCAAAAACCGTTTTGTTTACAGCCCAGAATTCGAGAATTTTTTTTGAGTTTTTTATATGGGTTCCTTGAAAGTACCAAGGACATTATACAGCATGTTGAAATGTACTAGTAGAAATACTTGGAAATGTATTACCCCTGGGAGAAATACTTCAGGAGCAATAGATGGAATAACCGGGAAAAACTTGTTTAGTTTAATGGAAAGTTAAGTTTCGATAACTAATTTAAAACCACCCCAGGTGGTTTTCGAAACTTAACTTTACAAAAGGAGACTATACCTAATGTCAACCAATTCGCTATTAAGTTTTTTGTCAAGATGACGGCCACCTATGGGACTTAATCTTCATAACGCTGTATCAAACCAGCAGTAGGTAATAGTAATAAATTAATTTTTTGTTAATTTTTTTGTGGACTTAATTTAAATGAAGTAGGTACGAGGTATTATAATAATAAAATCGTTTTTTATCAGGCACCTAAGTCCCATAGAAAAATATCTTACAGACTAACATATGAATAAAAATAAAACTTAAAAAACTAATTATGAAACTTATGTTACCTGTTTGTCCTTTTCCAAGAGTCTTCTCTAGTCTGAAAGGCCCAACAAACTGGTAGGCCTCCGGGGCCGTCGCCGTAGTCCCAGTGTTCTCCATTCCGCCTTGATGACGCTTAACTATCTAAATCACACGAAACTACGCGCCATTTTTACGAAATCACTCGAAACTACGCGCCATTTTTACGAAATCACTCGAAATTACGGCCATTTTTACGAAATCACTCGAAACTACGCGCCATTCTTACGAAATCACTCTAAACTACGCGCCATTTCCACAAAATCACGCTTTGGTCGCATGGTCACGGTAAAGTCACAAGAACGGGTCATTTTGAAAAGTCACTTTCTTCTTTAAAGTCAGCCATTTTGGTTTTTCTTTACCACAAACCTGGAGATTGGACGGTCATTCCGACGTATTATAATAGTCTTTCGGTTAAAGTTTGGTGTTCACTATGGGATAGACAGATTAAGAAACAACTCGGGTACATATGGGCCAAGAAAGTGTATTTTTACCCGACTGTGCGACGCAAAGGAGGGTAATGAGATAGCCTATCCTAAGAGCACAGGGCGGCTATGATATGTACCATCAGTTTCGTTACTAATTTATTTCTGTGCCTCAGTGAAATAAAAAGAAGACTCTGTTGAGTGTTCTGTAAATACCGTTTGTACTGATTTGTTATTAAAAACTAAGTTGAAAGTGTAATTAATTAGTCAACATCTAATTAATTTGCATGGTTTTTTTCTGTTCGCTTACGGCAACCAAGCCTCTGTTATCTTTTACTGTATCAAGTCACATTATGAAAACCTGTAATTGGCGTACATTTAAGTTACATTAATAACTTTACTTATTTTTAGAAGCTGTTGGTTATCTGAAAAAAAAAACTTGAAACGCATTCAACTGTAAAACATTAAAGAGCTCTTAAGACGTAACATCGCCGGACAATGAATTTAATAAGTCAACTTTATAAAGTATTCAAGCTGATAGAGAAAAGCGGTTGAAAAGCTTCCTCCAGTAACATATTGGCAAACTGCCAAGACATTTCGCCTCAACTTTTAACCTAGGAAACCTCATTTAGAATAGATAGGACACAAATATTTTTTCTCAATTTCGGCAAATTGAACGAGCGATCGCTCCTCTCATCCTCACCTACCTGCTGATCAACGGACGAGACTGACGTACTACAACGGAGAAACTGTTTCTCTACCTTTTTTTATATTATGAGATGGGTTAACTCTTGACCCCAATCTTGACCAAGGTCATAGATGAGGTCGACGATAGAGCGAGTTATCCCAGAAAATTCAAATTAAGGCACTGGTAATCCCACTCACCGACGGCGGAACACAGCAAGTTGTTTGGCGTCGGACTTCGATAGGAAACCAGACGGCCCCTTACAGAGCCTCCACACCGCATGAGACCATAGGACACCACCTCAGTTTCATAGGTGACGTTGCCAAAGATGGATTACTAGGAGGCAGATCTCATTTGAGTTTCTTACGACACCCACGGAAGAGATGAGGTGGTGTTATTCTCAACTGATCACCACACGGCAGACATACTTGATATTGGCGACTTCACCATTATTATTATTATTAGTTGATACACTAGCAGGGAATTGTATTAAATTTGATGAAAATACTCAAGACATCGGCCAAATCTCGATTGTTGACGACATTTTTCAATTGGGGTCATTATCATTATAGATGTTACTAAATAATGAAGAATATTGTGTTGTATTGTATAATATATTGTATGTATTGTATAAATAATACATATAAGATAATTTTTAAAAGACAAATTAGACTAGTTAAGCTGTAAGAACAGTGGCCGTAGTTATCGGAGGCTAGACGGGGCAGTCCCCCGGGACCCTAAGCTCTGGTTCCCTCGGACTCTGACTTACTCGTACAAACTATACATTGAACTAGTGAAAGTCGTAGATTCATCGTCAAACCTATAGTCTATTTTATTATTTTATTTTATTTATTGAACAAAACCAACAGCTTAATTACAAGACATGTAAAATTTGTAGCTAGCTTAGGTCTAATTGTAAAGCCAATTACAGGTTTTCTAGTTTAAACAGGAGGTGGAAAACATTTGCAAACCTAGTACAGTTACCAATGTGTATAAATACTAGCAAAATTAAATTACCGTATAAATTATTACTGTATAAAGTACGAGCAATGTCACTGGAGTGAGTTTCCTATCGGTATTTAGATTTTATATAGTAATGGATTGAAAGAGGAAAAAGAAGGATCACCCAATGTAACCGCTCGAGACTCAATATAACGAGTTAAAGAAACAAAACAAAGGAAAAATTAAGCGAAAATGACCATATGAACCCTCTCATGTGAATATGTACGTCGGTCAAGAAAGTGGTGTTATTGGTTTAAAAATCTCTTCTTAGTTAGGATTCCGTTCCCAAAGGGTGCTCAACGGTACCTTAATTATCGTGCCTTCGCTGTCTGTGTGTCTGTATTTTTTAACGGTTAAATGTAGATACATATTTTCTTTTAATTTCATAAAATAGTTTTTATTTGTTCATTAAAATAAGTTACAATTTAAATCTGGTTTTTAATTTTATTATGAAGTCGACAGGAGTCGACTGTATTACGACGAATCTGGATTATGACAAATCTGCTGGTATACGTTGAATTTGTAACACGACGAATACGGAACAAACGATTTTAAATAGTTTAGTTGGGTCCCTATATTGTATTTTTTGCGCCAGGGCTTTTGATCACCTAGCTACGTCACTGTATATAAATAGAAAAATAGAATCATTTAAAAAAATGTTTTAGTACCTGAGTAATGTAATGAAATTGCTGTACCCTTATAGGGGGTCTCATTAATCTGGATGTTATGTACCACTTTATACCTAACGAGATTTGCAATTAATACCTACGTTGAATTGAATAGAATATTATAATGTGTATAATGTAGATGTTACTATGATGTAAGTCTGGATATCATCTCAGAACTGCAAGGAATGCTCGTAATAAATTTCCACTATGGTCATCGTGGTACACTGATGCCTCATGTAAGTACGTTGTTTGTTTGACCACTGATTGGTTAAATGAACTCTAGGCCATGAAAACAGTTATAACTACATATAGATGATGCTACACAAAAGAAAAAAAGAAATGGAAGTTGATCGTTTTTCGGTTCTTTTTAACCCATTTTCTGTCGACTGTCGCGAAATAACAAATTGTGTCATCGATTTTATGTCTTGCTAATGGCCAGTCTCTCATTTTCATTCTAATTGACAGATACGGACAAACGTTGCCATGAATGATATTTTTGTCGATTTTAGGGCTTCACACTCAAAAGTTACGACCACAGGATCTCATAGTTCTGATGTCCTTACTCCAAGGGTGCCTGGAAAAATTTCTAATACCTAGCAATAGGCCGTCTTGTTGTACACTATGTTTTATGTTCTGTTAATTGTATTGTACGCATATTGTATTGTATCTGGCTACGCTGTCCCTTTGACCCTGCTTTTATTCCAGAACTATTACTTTTGAATCCCTGTAGATGACAGATGAAATTTTCTGTGGCCGCATATAATAAAAAATAATAATAGCTTAAACCAAATAAGGATCCAATCGAAACCCTTTATTTTATGAAAATCCTCAAAACAATGGCATATACAAGAGTATTCATTTTAAAATTTAATGAATCAAAACTCCGAATATTTCATTCTGCAGTGGGATTACATAGGCTAAATAACTAAGATGTCTAGGACAATCGGGACTTGAATCTGGACTTGTTATTATTTTTTATTGTGTTATTATAAGGATCCACAGACTTAATGTCCGTGCCCTTGTCTAGCTTAAGTTTTCTTGTCAATACTTGCTTTTTTTAACTATAATACTATACTTTACATAGTAAAAAACCGGCCGAGTGCGAGTCAGACTCGCGCAAGAAGGGTTACGTACCATTATCTATGAAAAACGGCAAAAAAATACACGTTTGTTGTATGGGAGCCCCATTAAATATTAATTTTATTCAGTTTTTTAGTCGTTTTTGTTATAGCGGCAACAGAAATACATCATCTGTAACAATTTTAAGTGTCTAACTATCACTCATGAGATACAGCCTAGGACAGACTTACTCGTATCTATAAAAACGGCAAAAAAATTACGTTTGAGTTATGGGAGCTCCTTTACATATTTTATTTTATTCTGGTTTTTAGTATTTGTTATTATAGCGGCAACAAAAATACATCATATGTGAAAATTTCAACTGTCTAACTATCAAAGTTCATGAGATACAGCCTGGTGACCATTATCTATAAAAATGAGTAAAAAAATTAAGTTTTTTGTATGGGAACCCCCTTTAATATTTGTTTTATTCTGTTTTTAGTATTTACTGTTATAGCGCTAGTAGAAATACATCATCTGTGAAAATTTCAACTGTCTAACTATCACGGTGCATGAGATACAGCCTGGTGACCGACGACGGACGGACAGCGAAGTCTTAGTAATAGGGTCTCGTTTTTAGCCTTTGGGTATGGAACCCTATAAATAATAGTTTTTAACTATAATACTAATCTGGACTTACGGATTTAGGGACCCTCAAGTTTGGATCATGGTCAAGCGTCCCCTTATGACAGCTCAAGGCTAGGTTCCCTTCTAGTGTACCAATAAGATTTTTTGACTCGTCATTGTCGCCCAAGAACAGAGTTTTTGACACAGCAGCGGTGAATTTTCCTTTATATCATCCAATTACGTTTATAGTTAATTTTGTATTTAAAAATAAAATTGTGGAATCACTAAAGGTACACTTAATGTTATTATAATCTAAAAAAATATTTTTTTAACTTAATATGCAGTTTAATAAATTCTCACAAATTCTGTTTTTTTCCTAAATTTTTGTAAGAAGTTCCAGTCTGTTTAAAAAACCAATTTTATTTACATGTTTATCAGAAAATATGGCGTCCACGTCCATGCCAGTTTTAACATTTTAAGACGATTTTAACTTATCGTAAGTTTAATAACTTCTAAAAACATAATATTTAAAGTAGAAATAAGGTTTAATTTAAATTGTAGGAAAAAAGTTCAATTTTAAAGCTTAAAAATCCAAAAAAACCAAGCGATGAGGCACAGAAATACTTTTCAAAGACATTTTCCGGAAAAGTCGAGGAAAATTTTTGCTTGCATGATTTTGCTTTGTTACCTAAGTCGCAAGAAGGTCGCATGAAGGTGTTTAATTATTTAAAATACACTATCTGAGAAACAACACAGAAATCCGCACTGAGCACTCGTGTCAGGAAAAATCAATATTTGATCCATCTCTACATCACAAGAGAACTGTTATAAAACAACTACAGGACACTTTTACAGCACTAAGAACACTTATAACTTTTCCCGACATTTCGCGAATGGTTTTCTTGTAAAAAAATTTAAATGTTACATAATTTTTTAGTCTAATAGAAAATGTTTTTCGTGGTTCGTGAATGCGCCCGGTCGGGGGCGGTCGGGGGACTTCGGATGTTTCCGTAGAGGGGTGCTTTGCGTGAGTCATTACCCTAAGGGTTGGTTCGCGTTTCGTTTCTACAACGCGACGTCTGAGGGGTTAAAATATTTTGCGTTTCGTTCGTTTTGTTCTTTGATAAGTTAGATAAGGTAATCTCGTTTTTATTGTAAACTTATTAATTTCTACACGAGTAAATTTACGAATCGAGAGGACTTTATTAAGCTATATTTCGGGGACTTACCCCTACATACTCCTGTAACTTTTAAAACGACATGATTTATTTCCTCAATTTTCCTTTTTTCGAGGACTAACTACAATAAATATTAGCAGATAACAACAAACCAAAACGACATCTAATTTATATAGGTAGTTAGATGTTCTTCTTCTTATCGTGCAAGTATAGTCAAGTGTGTGGCGAACTTGACAAAAGAAAACACAGACGAATTGAGAAACTCCTCTTTTTTTAAAGTCGGTTAAAATATTAAATTAAAACGATAGTACTCAATTCTGCCACCTGAACGGATAAATTCAAATTTAAATTATTTATTGTGATTCACTGGTATTACAGGTGACAATACATTTTAAGAGCTCCGTGATCTGCCATGAAGCATGCATGCAATATCTATCTATATAAATAAAAATGAATTGCTGTTCGTTAGTCTGCATAAAACTCGAGAATGGCTGAACCGATTTGGTTAATTTTGGTCTTGAAATATTCGTGGAAGTCCAGGGAAGGTTTAAAAGGTGAGGAAATATGGAAAAAGGCGTTACAAAGTATGCCGGGTCAGCTAGTTTTAAGTAAAATTAATTCAAGACATTTTTCAAAAAACACAAGATTATTATAATATCAATAGGTATATAAACTGTGTCGATAATCCTACTATATATTTTTTTCACTTTTTACAATTTTGAAAGGCTTCAGCCCTAGTCTAATAGTTATTTTATAATACCAAGGATAATATTAAATGTCAGAATGTCAACAATGAAATTAAATTAAATATTAAAATGAATTGTGATGTATGTTTCTTTCCTAATATTCCCACGTGATTAAATTATTTAATATAAATTAAGTAAAAATTAAATTATTAGGTGGAGCTTTTTAAACGGAGCGCGGACCTGTGAGTGCGGAATAATGCCGCAGACCGTGGTTCACTTAACCTTATGTCCCAAATGTCCGAAAACTTGTACCAAGGAGGACTTAATGAACGCCTCGGACAGTGCTATCGCTGTGGCCAGGTACTGGGCAAACAAAATTTAGTCGCGATACGCCATCGACTCAAAAGAAGAAGAAGAATTATTACAATACACTAATTATGAATCAATAATTTTCCACGTCAAAAACGTAAGAGTCACCGACTTCAATCCCAAATAATTTTGTTACAGAGATCCCGTACTACTAAACCATTCATCATCAGCTTCATCATCAGCTCAGCAACATCAGATGGTGACCATTAGATGCAAAAATCTACATAGATTAAGATAATTTCGGATAAACAGTGTATATGCCTACAAAATTTGAGGGTTTCCCTCGATTTCCCCAGGATCCCATCATCAGATCCTGAGCTGGTGACAATGGGACCACCTCTGACGTATGACCTACCAAATAAAAAAAGAATTATTCAAATCGGTTTATAATTGCCGGAGTAATCGCATAACAAATATACAAAAAAAAATACAGTCGAATTGAGAACCTCCTCCTTTTTTGAAGTCGGTTAAAAATGATAAAAATGGTCGCCGTGGTTATTCCACCAAAGTTTTTGGCTAGATTTTTATAAAGTTCAAGTTATTTTCTTTACAAAGCTCTGCTCTTGACAAAACATTTGGATTAGAATTTCAAATTAAATCGTTTTGTCTCAATGCAAATGGATTGTCGTAGCTTAGTGAGTATTGTTGATGTTTTTTTAATTAGTTCAACTTTTAACCCGATGAGGTGCGCAACATTCTACCCATTATACATTATTTTTGCCGTGTGGTGATCAATTGAGAATAACACCACCCCTTTTCTTTCCGTGGGTGTCGTAAGAGGCGACTAAGGAAACAGAAATGAGACCTGCCTCCTATTAATCCACCCCAGGCAACGACACCTCAATTTATTCTGAATCTGAGGTGTCGTCTTATCCTACGGTCTTATGCGGTGTGGTAGAAACCTCCGTAAAGGGCCGTCTGGTTCGCGACCACCCTCCTACCGAAGTCCGTCTTCGCCAAACTTATGGGCATTTTCTGGGTTAACTCGGTCCATCGTCGACCTCATCTATGACCTTGGTCAAGATTGAGGTCAAGAGTTCCCATCTTATAGTAAAAAAATATAAAAAAAACCCGTGGCCGAGCAAGAGGAAAGTTTTAAACAGGGCGTAAGGGACATCTTAGCAAATACTTAAGTGGTGGAATCTACTCATAAACTACGATCGACAAAGTATTTATTTTTTCCCGGAAACATCAAGGTAAGGAGTTTTCGAAATTTACATATTTTGGCGCTACGCAATGTGCTGCGAAACCGCTAACCTTGCACGACGTATTGTGCTTAGTTTATTTATTTATTTATTTAGTTTAGGATCTCCAACAGTGGAGTCATTTTACATCTTAAAAGAACTTACACAAAATAAAAATTGTGAATGCTCTAGTAATTATAGCAAAACACAGCATTCTCAAAGATGACGCTTAAATATACAATTTGAAGATGACGCTTAAAGTTACACTTAAAAATAATTGTCAAATAAAAAAAATATACAATTATTGAACTATATTAAATCATACATTACCTATAAAAATGTTTAACAACTTGTTAAATTTCAGAAAAATAAAAGTAACCAAAAACAAAACCTCCAATTAAACAAAAATAACAAAAACAAAGTAGTTAGGTTAGGGAATGAGAAATTTCGCCGCTTGATTTGAAAGCACGATAGCTCAGTTGTTGGTTAGAGCACCAGGAGATCTAATCCTGGGGTCGTGGTCGCGGGTTCAAGTCCCATTCGCGCCGAATAATTTTATTATTCGACAATTTTATAACAATTTTATACTAGCGTTCCACCCGAGACTTCGTTCCCGGGGGAATCCGGGAAAATCATGTACCCTATGTCCATCACGGATAATGTAGGATTCTAATGGTGAAAGAATTTTTCAAATCGGTCCAGTAGTTTCGGAGCCTATTCAATGCAAACAAACAAACAAACATACAAACAAAATTAAACCTTTCCTCTTTATAATATTAGTATAGACAAAAATTTGAGAGAAAAAAAAATCTATCCCTGTAATTATTTGCGTATAAGTATGACAAAATTCAATTCAATTTAAATTCTTTATTTCAGGTCATTGCCCATAGTGTTAGTAATAATGTTAACGTACGCTAATGTTAGGTAGGTACATAATTGTTCTTCTTTTTATTTTAATTAAAAATGTTTTTAAAATGTTGAGAACTTCTGGATACGAATGAAGGAATGAAAAAAAAATTTGCATAAGGCCAGGTCACATTTTTCAGTAGGTACCTACGTAAATTGAATTTTTATTTTCCAGTTTGTTTTTACGTCCCAGGCCGGCAATACAGGTTCGTACAAAAAACAACGCTACACTCAAAGGTTTTCTCTTGTGTCGGGGTACCTTGGAGCATACACAAAGACAGACATGATAACCCACGACGCGAAGTTTTTTTTAAAAATAAGTAGTTGTCAACAGCTGAGAAATCTACATACTTACTTACTATTACATACTACAACACAATATTACTACTGTGTATGTTAAGCTAAAGTACATTTAATTTTTTTTTTTTTTTTGACCAGCCAACAACTTTTACACTGTTACTATGTTTGAAGCTCATGCAACTTACTAAGTGCACAATTTATAACAGGCTAGTTCCACATGCACTAATATAGAGAGTTAAACTTTACAATTAAACTTAATTTAAGATAAATTTCATCCAAATAAATTTAAATTTTCGCCAGTCTCCCCCTAAAAAATAACCCTAGAAACACCAAAATGCGTTTTAAAAACACTAAATTCACAAGTTTTTCGTTTTAGATTTCTTCAAAATGCCGATCAAGCCACAGATCATGCAGGTGACCCAGGACCGCTATGAAATCATCATGTCGAGATACAAGAAGTACCAGGACTCGCTTCGCGATCCCAACTCGGATCCTGTCACAGTAAGTACTTGAGTCCTAGCCTTCCACCTGATGAAAGAGACTCGAGTTCCTTAGTCGTTTAAAATAAGTCTGACCTCTTTTTACACGACTTAAATTTTCTTAATTAACATGAGTCAGTCGTTAACGTACAAGACTCTGTCCTTTACAAAATAACTGACGTTCTAGTAAAGCGTGTTAACTATTGTAATTACTTTTAAAACGATTACTTTTGTTGCCGAGAGTAATAACATAAGCACTAGTTGCATCAACAGACGCCTTACGACTGTCGATTAAGGGATTTTTCAGACGATGAGTCGCTAGTTTTTTAAGTCCTTTAAGTTTTTTAAGTAGGTAACAGCCTAGGTTTTTTATGTTAAAAGACGTCGACTAAAAAGGCTAGTTATGACTAAAAGTTGGGGACTAAAAAACTGAGTTGGTCCTTTCGTGGGGCGTCAAAAATAAGGCGAGGTACCTAAGTGATTGCTTGAGGCTCTTTAACGCTCAGTTCCTTACAAAATTTGGAACCACCAGTCAAACTTGTGTTTAACTTCCAAGGATCTCCAAATTGATTGGTCTTGCGCCATACGCATCCAAAAGCTTCCCGTAATCTTTACCAGATCGTCGGTCCACCTTGTGCAGGCCTTTTTACTGCGCCTTCTGGTATGCGGTCGCCACTTGAGGACTTTTCTACCCCAACGCCCATCAGTCCTACGAGCCCTACCCACTGCCACAAGCTTAATTAATCTAAGTAAATCATTTATTCCATATTTTACATTCAGGTGTTCGACCCCCTCCCTAAAAAGTTGATAGATGAGTTGGAGCTGATTAGAGAAGTGAGCAAGGAGCTGCAGCACAAGAAGGACGAGGATATGAAGAAAGCTGCGGTAAGTTTTTCTTAATCAGATGACTTTTGAAGCGCTTTCAGCCGATCAGTGAGGTTAAGGAACGTACACAAGGGCAAGGAACCTGATGGATGGCTGACATGAGCTTTTCCCTGCTTTCGTATTACGCATTTCAATACTAACAATAAGTGTTTTAGTTTATTCTTATTTCGGTATTTTTTGTATGTTTGTGTGTTAACTCCGACAATTTGTCCTTACCAACAATTTTTTTTGACGCCCATATACGTCCCCACTGAGGTAGGCCTGCCTTTGAAACACGAAGGGGATTTAGGCCATAATACAGGATGATAAAAAACCTCCTAGCTTATTCAAAATCCTGAACCAGTATGACTTACAGAAAACTTTTATTTATTTTTCAGTGGATTTTTTTTTCCTAAACGTAGACACCACTCGGATGCATCCCCCGAGCGCTACCCGCACTCCCTCGCGTGCCTGGTGTAGGCGTTATATCTATTTTTAGGCAAAAAATGAACTATTCCCATTGAAAAAAGATTTTTTAAAATGTTTTTCATAAATGTATTCTTTGAGTGATACTGGTTTAGGATTTTGAATATAGCTAAGAGGTTTTTTATCACCTTGTATATTACTTACCTAATTAACGTCTTGCTTTCTAGCAAGCGGCTCTCAAAGCCGAAGAAGACGCTAAGAAGGCGGCAGAAGAAGAAAAACAGAAGGCAGAGCAGAAAGAAGCAGAAGAGAAGAACGAATAAGAATATTATAATAAGATAGGATTAATATTTATTTTAATATGTATTTAAATGATTATTGATAGATTATTTATGGATAAATAACGTTATTTATTTGTTGCAATGATGTTTTATTTTTAACCCCCGATAAAAAAAGAGGGGTGTTATTAGTTTGACGTGTGTATGTATGTCTGTGGTATCGTAGCTCCCTAAACAAATGGGCCGATTTTGATGCGGTTGTTTTTGTTTGAAAGCCTTCGATTGAAAACTGACTGACATGATGGAGATATAGGTAAGTGTATATACAGGGTGTTAAGTAATTCAATCTTATCCTCTCAGGAGGTGAGTGGTGAATCAGTCCATGAAACTGAACAACTTTCCCTAAGAACAAATGCCGAAATACGAAAAAAAAATTTTGACTTCCCATACAAAATGATTTATCAGCGAGCAGGTTGGCAGCGGAAGAGGCCGAGAGCCCTCGCGACAGAGCTTGTAAAAGCCGTTATAAACGCGCTTACAGTGCGCTTTATTAACTATATTCGTTTACAGCGTTCTTTACATATAAGCCATCTATTGGTTGCACCGTGAACTAAATATGTATTACAAACCAAGTTAGGGTCTTAGTACGGTACAAATCCAATAGATGGCGCTGTGTGTAACAAAACTTTCATTAGTTTCCTTAAATGTAGGTAATGCCGTAGATACTTATTTACTACATCTAAACAAGATGAAAAGTAAATGTATGATTTTAGCAGCATTGAATTATTTATTCTGTGGCATTGATTTAATGGACGTTTCTGAGACTGAGCGTATTTTTTTAAATATGAGATGGGTTTACTCTTGACCAGCGACGACGGAACTCAGCAAGCTGTTTGGCGTCGGACTTCGGTAGGAGGGTGGTCGCGAACCAGACGGCCCTTTACAGAGCCCACCACATCGCATGAGACCATAAGACGCCACCTCAGATTGAAAACAAACTGAGGTGTCGTTGCCTAAGATTGATTACTTACTAGGAGGCAGGTCTCATTTTTGTTTCCTTAGTCGTCTCTTACGACACCCACGGAAAGAAATGGGATGGTGTTATTCTCAACCGATCACCACACGGCGGTATGTGCGATAAACAGTTTATTGACCCACTATTTTGTAGCATTAGATATAGGATAGACAAATTCATCCACTGCGTGTCTGCAGCACGATAACGACAAACTCGCGCTCGGCTCACGCTGAAACTTCACTTTGATTGTGCGAGGGCCCCGCGCAAAGGCTTGCTCGCCCTATGGCGTTGTCAATGTTGAAATTTTGACATAGGACCGCGGTGTTGTCGTCGCGGCGCTGTCACTATCGCACCCATCGTGCATTTTCTCTCTACAACGTGAAGTTGGCGGAATTGCGATCACGCAGATTGCCATAATACAAGATTCTATTCTATTCTCGGCCTGCTGAATGCGATAAACTCAAACTACTGAACGGATTTTCATCAATGGACGAAGTGATTCAAGTGGTATGTAATTCATTCCCAGAAACCATTTTTTTTTTTATTTAATTTTTGTAAGATTAAAATCAATTTGATTATTTATTGACAAATATTTTTAATCGAATAATAGAAATTGTGATTCCTAACAATTTGCGCTGTAGATCTGCAATTTTTTACCATTTTCTAAGCAAATAATAATAAATCTGAATCAGCACAGCTGGGCCACAATCGAATTTTTGACTTTGTCCCATTGGTGGAAGAGTTTTTTTAATAAAAATAAAAAATCTTTTTTTAGCGTATAAAAGTATATTATTCGATAATAATTAATAATACAAACATACCTACTTGCCGTAAAATAAACGCTTTAAACCTAATTTAAAATAAAAGGCTACTTAAACCCTACTATAATCATTAATCACCGATTTCTGGCTATTAACTTTTAATTATATTTAAAACAATGTGATGTAGGTATCCTCATTCACGTATAAGCGAGTACCAGGCATTCATGATTTTAACGTCATTTGATTTGCAACAAATGTTTTATCATTATGAAGATCCGCCACATTGCGGATTTTTCTGGAACTAATTTTATTTTAAGTAGCTGCATAAAAGCTTTCTTTTGATATCAATCATAGCTGAATAGACTGATATGCAACATATCTGAAGCGCGGTGTCATTGCTTAGGACCGTATTACAGATCGCAACTCAGACTTTATATACTTAAGTAGCAGTCGTCTTTGTAATTTTGATCGTGAGAGAAAGAGACAATCAATAGTTAAGTATAGATCAAGATTTGAGTCTCCTTCTGTAATACAGGCCAGTAAAATCGTCGCCAGCCTCAACTGCTGATTAACGGATAAAGCTCTGACGTTTATATCCCTAAAGGGATTTATACTTGATATTGTCGACTTCGCCATTATTCTTCCGTGAAAATACTGACATTGGCAAGATCACGATATTGAACAATTGAAGCATTAAAGCCCCATTTTTAAATATCTACTGGTTACAAGAACAAAGTCGACGGATATCTTTCAATCAACAATTTTCGGGGGGAATTCAATCTTAGGCCTGTGTTACAGGAGACTCAAGTCTTGATCTATACTTAGGTATTGATTGTCTCTTTCTCCCACTATTAAAATGACAAAGACGACTGCTATTTAAGTGTAGATCTGAGTCTGAGTCGCGTTCTGTAAAACGGACCTAGAAGTACTAGTTTCAAGTACTTCCGAGAATGAATTCTCCTCGAAAATGTTTTCGTCATTTGACATGGAAACGACACCTATAATATTTTCGAGAAAATGTACGTCGGCCATCTTGGATTTTTGGTAGACACACAATTAAGTAGCTTCATATTTTACCAAACAGTCTATCTCAGCTTAAGATAGACAAAAATGAAAACTTACATAATACAAGAATTATATGACCAAAAACAATTTTTCATTCATGTCGTTTTAACCGATTTCTCAAAAACTTCAAATTAACAGTACTTACCTATCCAGACAAGGCTACAATTAATTTAAAAGGTTTTGAATAATTCTGATTATTAAAAATCTTAATGCTGGATAAGTATCTGTCTATCGAAAGATGCAAAAATAATAATCAATTAATTACACTTGCAATCTTAATAGGGTGGCAAAGACGAACTACATGTGTTTTATTCTAACTGTACACTAAATTATTATCACTATCATATTATACAAAAACAAACCAAAAAATATCACAATTTACAACTGTTTTTTTTTACAATAATAACTGGAAAAGTTTTTTATTTCACATATCATAGTCTAAAATTTAATTGTGTACTTGGATTAAATTATTTATGAATTGGGTTAAATAACTGAGTATGAGATGCAAATAAGTTACATAGGTACATAATATACAATAAGCATAACCAAATGATGATTTTTGAGTTTTATGATGCGATCCCAAGATTGCATTGAGCCAAAGGTTGATACCTCAATCCTTATCAAATTGTTTTAGATTTTTAAGTATTTATATGATTTTTTTAATTTTGTTATTTTCAAACATGTGATTTAATAAAATAATAATTTTCCAAAGTCTGGGGCAGAACAAAATCACATGACACAGTTTATCTTAAAATTCTGTACACAACAAATAAACATATAAGTAAAGGTTTAAGTTTGTAATAATTAAACATTACCAAGCATGAATAGTGAAATAATTAATAATAATTGAAAACATATGATAATAAATTGGCTATTGATTATTGTAACTTGTAACATCGCATTATTGCACCATCTATTAAAAATGGCGCCCAAATAAAAACATGAAAAATGGCATGGAACTTTGCCGTCTTTCCAGAAAGTGACTTTGTAAACCTAATAAAATAATCCTAACTTATAAATCTTATAATATATAGAATAACCCACAGGGTGCAAATGTAATTGAATCCAACATAATATGAAGTTGAATTAAAAATACAAGTTTATTTATCTTCACATGGGAGGTTTACCAAACTTATACTTATAAAAATTGCCAAATGAAGTCTCATTGTTTTTGCATTTTGCACACAGGTGAAATAATCAGGTTGGGGCAGTGTCATAGATGATAAATCTGTAAGAGACACAGACGCATATTCATCATCTATGACACTTGCCTCATCTATGACTCTCTTTGTTATTATCAGTTTTCTGAATTACTTCATGACAATGTAAGTAAAAGAAGACATATTAATTATGTTAAAAACCTTTGACATCCTCAGACATCAAAAAGTTACATAAGGTTCCCACCATTATAAGTTTTGTTTTACTTATTGTTTGATTTTTCTGCTATCTGTACGGAAAAAGAAGTGTGGCGAATCCACAGTAACCAAAATTAAAATTCATCATAAAAATAGAACTGTGGCAAATCCACATATACTTTTTTGTGTAGCAAATTTACTTTGTGGTGAACACACAAAAACTGGTCTTTTAGATTGTTTTGATTTGATTCTACAAAACCTTAAACAATTCGAAAGCACAGCAAAATCAGTTTTGCTATAAATTAAACAGGTTTTTAATAAAGACTGCTGTAATTCAACACATCTTGATGTTTAGCCCATTACTTAGAATTGGCCTGAAATTAGTATGACCTTGATAGTTTTCCCTAGAAACTAGAGAAAACTTTTAAGGTAATACTCATTTCAGTTTGACCGTTTCATTAGTCCAGTTGATACAGGATAGATATTTATTTAATGGTACTTCAGTATCATCTAAAACACAAAAAATCTCAAAAATCAGACTAAGAATTGTCTGTCATGACATCATCGTCGTCTTCTTCTGGTTCAGCGAGATCTGGATGACATACACGGATGTGTAGGTTCAAGTTAATCTTCATGATGAAACTTTTTCCACACGTAGAACATTTGAACGGCCTCTTAACATCATCATCTATGTTAGACGGATGAGCTCGAGCCATGTGTGTACGTAACAACGAAGAGTGCATTGTACGATCACATTGTGTACATTTCAACAAACAATCGGCCGGCTGCCCCTCATGAGTCTGCCGGTGTTTTTCCATTGTGATCTTCGACACAAACTGCTTGTGGCAATAATCACATTTGAAATTTTTTACCTTTGTGTGTTTCTTCATGTGGATTTTTAAGCAGTTCTTCGTTGGGAACATTTCTTCACATTTTCCACACTTGAATTTCTTTATATCGTTATGTAGCTGCATGTGTAGCTTTAAGTAAGCTTGCCCGGTAAAGTTTTTATTGCATATTTCGCAGTTAATTGTTGATGTCAATGAGTGAGTCTGCATGTGGGATTTGAGGAACTGTGCAGCAACAAAACTACGATCACATACTTCGCATAAAAACTTTTTTGAGGATGCTCCCTCATGTTTACTTCTGTGAATGTCAAGATGGTATTGAGAGTTTACCTTCACGTCGCACTGGTCACATTTGTATTTTCGTCGTTTTTTCATGGGTTCCTTCGCCGGCCGCTCTGAAGTCTCGGGCTCCAGCATCGGTGTATCTTTTTCATTCACGCCGCCGTGGAATTTCTTATGCAACATGAGATATTCCATCGCTTCAAACGTCAAGTTACACTCATCACACTGATATCTTATTTCAGTTTGCTGTTTATCATAATTTTCTCCTCCGTTGTACGCTTCAGCCATTTTTTCGCGTTTAACTGACCGTGCGTCGTTTTCAACTCCAGCCGGTTCCATCATTCCTTTCATCCAGTGGTGGTCTTGTATACCAACGCCAGTCTTGGTCTCCATTTGCAAAAGTGACGCTTTCAACGCATTATCGCCGCGGTGCGATATTGATCCGTAAAACACTTACACAAGCTCCAAAACAGTTGCGAACGCCGCTCGTAGCGATGGAAACGCTAATCAAGCTTTGTTGATGTAAATTCACAAGGAAATTTTAAGTAAATTAACTGGGAAACACAAAAGCAGCCTTGTTACAGTTCCATAAATTCCAAAAGAGAAGCGCGCTTGGGTTTTTTTCAAGCGGTTAATGACAGTGTTTTTGACATTCTGACTGTTGCCATAGTAAAAAAATTTAAATGTGGTCCAATATCTTGTACACGTACATACCTACCATGGACCTGAAAATCCAAAGCCTGCTATTAAGTTTTTTATTTTTCATGATTTCTTTTAAAAAAGAACGATCTTTTAACATATCGATAGTCAATAGAACACTCTAATAAGAAAAAAAAAATTGACAGCTTTATGACATTTCATGAAAATGGCTGCCGCGATTTGTTGTTGATGTTATTTTTATTTAGCGTTATATCTCCAAAAATGTGTGTAGTTATGGAATTATAAGCCTGAATTTTAATTGAAACGCAATGCCTTCAGATTCAGAAGATGTAAGCCCTGAAAATTCAGATGAAAATGGCGGTAAAGCGAACGACGATGAATCGATGGACTCTGATGAGGGTATTGCCTCAAAGAGGAACGGCAAGAGGCGAAGAAATCCTGATGATAGCGACGAGGATTTCATTCCTCCTGAATATTTGATGAAAGTGGAAGTTAACGAAGGAGATGAAGCGATTCCCATGGAAGACGAAAAAGAGGTGTGTTGATTGTGACCACTTTAATCTTTGTTTTTCTTAAGATGTTTGTTTTAGGGTTTCGACGGCCAGATAAAAACATTGGACTAATGCTTTTTGTTTTCTGAATACGAGTCACGCTTATCTCAGCAATCAAAAACTCTAAAAGTACTGTTTGGGTTTTCTTATTTAATTTCTGAAGTCGTTGCCAACATGAGATACCGACTCACTTCGCCGACCTTTTGAGATATTACGGTCGCTGGGTCATGTTAGATTACTGATTGGGCTCTACACTTGGCACTACATTATTTAAAAAAGGATCCATGTGTTGTATATTTTACAAGAAATAAATAAATAAACATAGCTTGGTGTCCACATGTGATTCTTGTTGATTTTGTTAACCACTGTGACAAAAAAAAACTTTAATAAAGTACTTAATTTATGTTTACCATGTACAGAGGCTAATAGGATAATAGGGTTTGCAAAAGCTTCTGGTAGGTTTAAAGAGTTGGAATTGCCAATGCAGAGGTAAATGTCATGTGCCCAAATAAATGGTCCCAAATAAGTGGACTGATAGCCTGTGCCTAGCGAGCGTCTCCTCTATAGATATTGGTAATTATCATACTTTAACATTATTATAAGAGGAGGAGAGAAATGGAGTAAGACTTACCCTATGGCATCCATGAGGGCACAAAAGGAATAGGGGTAGGCAATTCAAAAGGTGGGCGGATGAACTTGTGGAAATGGCAGGAAAAACTTGGACCAGATGGAAGAGTGGAGAATAATGGGGGAGGCCTTTGCCCGAAGGCACACAGAAATGGTCAATAAAGACAGTAAAATAGAAATAGATTAATATATTATGTATTTCTGATTAAAGGCTATAAGTATAAAATATAAACATTATTATTTATATATTGTAGGATTCAGCGGATTCCTGTAATTCATCAAAGAAGAAAAAACCCAAAAAATATGCAAATAAATTTTTAGGACCATGGAAGTAAGTTTTACATCATAAAGCACTACTTTACAATGCTTATAACTTTTTATTTTGTCTCAGCGATTATTGAATTTGTTACTGCACATAAATACAAAGATTTGAATTCAGTATACTTCATTGTTTTTTCGATTAAATTGTTAAGTTTAATCATGTTTGTCACTAAAAGCAGATTTTTCTGCTTGATCGATCACTTAATACCCATACAAAGTAAATATTAAAAAAAAAGCTTAGTAGTAAGTAAGGTTACGGCCAACATTTCCCCCTGGAATGAATCACACCCTTACTTTAGACTAGTAAGCTAAGAGGCATAAAAAAAAAGGCTATGACATGTCTGGCCCACCTTTTGTGCACCACGGTAGTTTCTTTCGACATTGCGGCCACTCATGAAACATACATAAATCGATGGTTAAAAACATTACAAACAAAATTGTACTTCATAAAAACTTCATAAAACGTCACGTTTCCGAGATATAAGCTATCAAAGCTGTACACGCTGGCCAACAGGTGTAGGCCAGCTCTCATACAATAATCTTCTAAGCCTTTTTATCTAAATATGGGGTTGTATTGTCCGTTGGGTAGTGATGCGCGCCTTTTGGAAGCCCTGTGTCCAGCAGTGGACTGACATAGGTCCAACAGTGGTCAACTGTCCGCCATCTTGAAAAATTACAGAAATTTTCTACACACAACAAGTACTACAACACAAACAAAACTTTAAACTTCAACAACATATGAAATTAAATTTCCGTGAAGATACCTGGTATTTCGTTCCCGTGGGAATTTCGTAAAATCCTTCCTTATTCCTTGCCTTTGGGACAAATTTTAGGTTTCTGGGCGGAGGATTTTACGGAGGGGATTTAGGCCATAGAAAACGAATTTTCTTACGTGCGGGTTTCACGATGTTTTCCTTCACCGCTGAGCAAGTGATAATTAATTAAAAATCCATACTTATTTATACCGTGTGGTGATCGGTTGAGAATAACACCACCCCATCTCTTTCCGTGGGTGTCGTAAGAGGCGACTAAGGAAACACAAATTAGACCTGCCTCCTAGTAATCCATCCCAGGCAACGACACTTCATTTTTTTCTGAATCTGATGTGTCGTTCTATGGTCTCATGCAGTGTGGTAGGCTCTGTAAAGGGCCGTTTGGTTCGCGACCACCCTCCTACCGAAGTCCGACCCCAAACAGCTTGCTGTGTACCGTCGGTGCGTGGGAGTACCAGTGCCTTTATAGGCATTTTCTGGGTTAACTTTCTCCATCGTCGACCTCATCTTTGACCTTATGTCAAGATTGAGGTCAAGAGTTAACCCATCTTATAATAAAAAAATTAAAATAAACTTATATCTGAAAACACGAATTTAATGGTACAGACTCACACCAGGTTTTGAACCATCAACCTTCTGTTTAGAAGTCTGGCTCATAATATGGGCTATCACTGCTTCCAATTTATAAATATCTAATTTATGTTTATATTCTTCTACAGATGTGATCTATGTTTTTTGGAGTTTACAAGCAAAGCTAACTTGAGGCGACATGGTTTGGTGCATAAAGGCGACCTGCAGTGTCCCGTTTGCTGTGTACCAGTCAAGAGTAAGAGTTATCTGGTACGTTGATCCTTCAGTTTTATTTTATATATATTGAGAGATGAAGTCCACTAACCTCAAGTGAAATCACTTTGTACCCAAGAAATGTATGACTTTGAAATCAATCTTACTCGATTTCTCTTTGCAGCCCATATACGTCCCCACCGAAGGGCACCCTTCGATACATACGAAGGGGATTTAGGCCATAGTCCACCACGCTGGCCCAATGCGGGTTGGTGGACCGCTCGTCCTTCGAAAATGAATTTTCTTGGACGGGCGGGTTTCATCACGAGCAAGTGATAATTAGAAATCCGTACATAAATCCGAAAAGACGAATTTAGTGGTACAGGCCCGCACCAGGATTTGAACCCACGACCTTCAGATTACAAGTCTGGCTCATTACCAACTGGGCTATCACAGCTTACTCGATTTAATAAGTAATATTTGAGATCCTGTGCATTCGTTCAGACTAGCGCTTTTCTCAATAAATTCAATATTCATAAAAAAAAGGTTCAATTTCTGCGGATTGGGACGGTTGTCAACTATATGAGGTGTCGATAGTTCTGAATTTCGACACCTGAACGGATAAAATGGTCATCGTTGTGATTCAATCGCCATTGAGAAGATTTGTGGAATAGATCCCCAGGTCATACACCTCTCAGTCGCTCATTCTAAACGCTACATATGTTGATGATTTTCTAACCAGTATTTATTTCCATTTCAGGCTAACCATATGTCTCAAGTACACCAAATAAATGACAGAACAGGAGAAATAGCTGCTGCAGTGCCAACTTTAAGCGAAGACGGTAAAGTTGTGTCAAATCCTCATAACAGATTACTCCAAAGACATGAACTGCCATATTCCATTCAAAACGCAATTGTATCGAAAATGCATAAAGGCCGCCCTGTATCGGATATTTGTCAATTGTATAGTATTTCTCCAGAAGTTGTGAACGAAATTTGGAGTGATAGAGACAAATTCGCCGTTCCTACAAGCGTTGGACGATGGAGTGTTAAATATATGAACACTGTTTTAGAACCTCTGGTCTTAGAATGGTATAATGTAGAGAAAGAAAAAGGTGTACCAATGACAGGGAGAATAATCCAAAACGCTGCAGACAGGATAGCTAGAGAAAATGGATTTGTTCATTTCAACGCTGGGAATAAATGGCTTGAGCATTTTAAGAAACGGAATGGCATTTACTTAAGCACAAGGAAGAGAGATTATAGCAATACCGCACCAGAATCTAAATGGATAATCAAGTTTTTTGAAGAGCAATGGGCAGAATTTAGAAAGCAATATGGTGATGATGACATTTATTGTGCAGATGAAGTTGGTTTCTTTTTTAACCCTTCGCCTACAAGAACTAGAAAGATGGGAGGGAAGAAATTTATCCACGGAAACCCTTGGGATAGGTTGTCCATAATGCTTTGCACAAACATGTCTGGAACCGACAAAAGGAAGCTGCTTGTATGTGGCTCCGAAGATCCCTTAAGGAAATCCTATAGAAAAGCTTCTTCCTTACCAGTAGAGTACAGAAGGAACAACGGAGCACACATTACAACTGGCATTTTCGAAGAGTATATACAAACTTGGAACGCGGAATTAGAAAAAGAAAAAAAAAATGCTCTACTCCTATTGGACAGAGCGTCTATTCATACAAAATTGAAGTTAGCCAATCTGAAACTCGTATTCCTGCCGTGGAAAGGCGGCAATACAATAATGGCGATAAGGAATGGAATTTACCAGAGATTCCGATCCGAATTTCGCAATTTGTTACTGGAATACAAAGTTTTCAATGCACTAAGAGGTGTTGATAGAAATTTGACGTGTTTAGAAGCTCTAGAAATGGTACAGAAGGCCTGGGAACGAACCCCTTCTAACGTGATAACAAAAACGTTCCTTGAAACAGGTTACGAAGTGCAAAACGTAGATAGTATTGAAGAAGTCACGAATCCTGATAATGAAGCGCAAGAAATGATTGAAATACTAAAAGACTATGATGTACAATCGTATTTTACTGATCTTAGTTCTTTAGATCACTATTTGTCTGTTGACGATGAGTTAATTATTGCGAAAGGTACAAATGCTTCTATTTTTGGTGGAAATCACAAAAAAATCGATCCGGCTCCGGAGAAAAAAAAAGAAGTTTATTTACCGTTGAACACTGATATACCAGAGAGCCATGAAAATGAGTTATTAATTAGGAAAACGAAAGCAATAGCAGATTTAGAATTAGTTAGGAAATATTTACAAAGTAATGATACTTCACAAAAAACATACTGCCAATTTATGGATGTGGAGAAAGCTGTTATAGACAATTTTGTAAAGTTAAATAATAGTTAAGATTTAAGAATAAAGTTTTATTATTATTATTACTAATCTTAGTTTTTTTTGTAGTTTTACTAACTCCTTTGGGTAATATTATCAGTAGCCAAAGTTGTTCAATCTCCTTTATTTTTTGCTCTTTTCTAAAGTTTGATTATTTACTGACAAAGAATTACATCTTTTTATGGTAGATAAACTTAAAATAATACAACAAAATAACAATCAAGAATATTTATTTAATAAATTAAATTGATCACAAATTCAGTAAATATAAAAAAACTATAACATCGTACTATATTATAAAACAAAGTCCCTCGCCGCGTCTGTCTGTATGATAGCGATGA
This sequence comes from Aproaerema taeniolella, assembly GCA_949987775.1. NCBI lineage: Eukaryota > Metazoa > Arthropoda > Insecta > Lepidoptera > Gelechiidae > Aproaerema > Aproaerema taeniolella. Next base: position 6,331,297 of record OX465272.1, on the reverse strand, counting down.
ACTCAAAAACTACTGAACGGATTCACGATTGGTGGAGTCATTCCTAAAGAAGGTTTATGTGTATAATTCGTTCCCAGGCGGGAAGCTAGCACCTTAATAAAACTGAATTTATACTAGTAAGTATTGCTTAGTTAACTCAAATATTAAGTTTCAAGAAAAACTATATTGCAAATAAACTTTGCTATTCTTGTATAAGCCACATGTATTTTACATAGTAAAGTTTCGCCAAAATCAGTACAGTAGTTTTTTCGTAAGAGTAACGGACATCTATCCTTACAAACTTCGACATAATGTTTGCAATGCAGTGCTTGGAAAATCACAAAATCAAATGCGCCCGAAATCACATGTAATGTTAGTAATTTTAAGAAGTAAGTAATACAAATGAATTTAATCTAATCAGCAAATAGTCGGTCTTTCAGAGAACAAAATTCTGCTATTATCACTATTTTTCATATTTTGAAAATGAATTATAAAAAGTAAATAACACCCAAACAAAAATATATGACGACGCAATAAAAAGTAGCTGATTTGACTAGCAAGACTGAGACTTGGTGTTTCATTATTCATCCAATGAGAATAAATGCAAATAAATCTTATTTTTATTATTTCCTCGGCTACGCTACTGCATTGTAAAACGTTAAACTATATAATGCGTTAAGAATTGTCTAACTGGGCTCCATGGGTTCGCTCGTGTTTTAAGTGGGCTCACGTTATACATACATACTTTACTTAGTACTTAACACACTTGTATCTATACTAATATTATAAAGAGGAAAGATTTGATTGTTTGTTTGCATTGAATAGGCTCCGAAACTACTGGACCGATTTGAAAAATTCTTTCACCATTAGAATCCTACATTATCCGTGATGAACATAGAGTGCATGATTTTCCCGGATTCCCACGGTTACGAAGTCCCGGGCGGAAAGCAAGTCGTTAATAACTAGTAGGATAAGAAAATATTATACATTTTTCAGTCGAGCAAACTTCAACTTTTCTACTAAGAAATAAAGCTTCTATTTTCTGAGTAACTACTAACTAATAATGCATCGTCTTAAGACTAATGTCGTTGAGACTGCATATGTCTCGGTTTGATACCTTTGCTTCGTCGGCGTCGTCGCTCGTAAAACAGGAAATCAAAATTTTGTGTTGGTCCGCCATTTTTTTCAAACTAGCATAGGTTCATAGATAGCCCTATGAAACTTTCACGAATCAATAGTAAAACTGCGTGTGCAACCGAAAATTTATCTGTACCAGCAGTGGTGTCAACATTAAGATATACTTAATGTTGGCACCACTGCTGGTACAGAGGCCAGCGCATCAGGTTACCCCATTTTCAATGCAATTCGTTCTTATCGCGATAGCACAGAGTGCACGCATGTGGTATTTTATTTGATTTTATTGTTATTCATATTTTATTGGTATTTTAACCTGATGTGCGGTCCTTTGTACAACTTGGCCTGCTCATGATATGTCATATCTCGAAAACGTGACGTTTAGGGAAGATTTGGCCTAAAAAAAATATGTTTGTGATGGTTTCAGTTATCGATTGATGCAAGTTTCATAGGTAGCCGCGATTATGGAGAAAAAAATGGAGTCAGGTAGATATTCCAGACTTCAAACAAAAATAACAGTGGCCCTTTTATGGTGGCAAATGGCAATTCATTTGAGGATTGAGGCCAAACCCGAATGGTTCCGTATGCAACCGGTCTAAAGGGGTGAGAGAAGTGGTCCCGCACCGTGTTGGTAGTCAAATTTTTTCATACAAATGGCGTTAACAGTAACTGATCCACAAATTAACGGATTTTAGGACATGCCTTTAAGAAGACTCCAGGATCTATCTATATAATTATTTTACAATTTTATTTAGGCCCGTGTTCACCAAAAATATAACCAACGGTTAAACAGCGGTTAGAAGTTAATCAGACAAAACGTCAAAAAATATGTATGAAAATGACATTGTCAAATCTCCGGTTAGCTGCTAATCGTTGGTTAAATTTTTGGTGAACACTGGCCTTAGTGTGCAGCTGATGTACAGTCGATCAATGGGGTTAAACTAATGGGTAATTAAGGCCCGTGTTCACCAAAAATATAACCAACGGTTAAACCGCGGTTAGGAGCTAATCAGACAAAATGTCAAAAAAAATGTATGAAAATGACATTGTCAAATCTCTGGTTAGCTGCTAATCGTTGGTTAAATATTTGGTGAACACTGGCCTTAAGAGGCAATTTATCACGAGCGTTTGGAGGGCACATTGATTGACTACACAGTCGTTAAAAAGAAATTGTCTCCATTTGGCGGTTTGAAAATTCTGACACGAATACAATTAAGAAGATTCCACTAATGATGACCAAGTCGTCCTAATATCACTTGTAATAGCGACTGCTTTTGTAGCACAAATGAGTATCCTGCGCAGCGGGACTAGCATACGCATGTGACATGATTTTGTCATGCCGAGGTCGTTCTATCTTTCTAGTACTGACGCTAAACGTCAACTAAATGAACGAGAGGTCGAATCGAGATACTTAAGGCTAAATTATGTCACGTGCCTATGCTAGTATAGCTGATTTCTGTACCTACATAACTCAGAAAAAGTCATCATTACATGACATGCTTGGCTAACATGCACGCGTGATATAATTTTGTCACGTCAATGCCGTTCTGCCTGTTCTGTGCTGACGTTATGCGATAGAACCAGAGAGCGGGGCAAGATACATACGACAAAATCATGACACGCGTCTATGTTAGCTATGCAGGTGGCACGGGTACCCGCTAGCCGTAACAGCATGAAAATTGTAAAATTACGAGTAATACTCACTTAATTAGTATTACAAAAGTGGTCCTAACAACTACGACTATTTTTCTAAAGATGGCGATAGGTTTCTCCCCAGTACGTTCTCTTTGTATTTTAACTTCTTCACGTTTGTAGGATTATTCAGTTCTTCTTCACTTAGCATTCTTTCTGATCTTTGATCTTGTACTGGTTCTGAAAGAAAAAACTTCTTTTGGCCTTTCATTTCACAAAGAGTAGGCATAAAACTAAAACAAAAACACAAACAAACAAACTTTGAACTTTTCTTAAGGGATGGAAGTATAAGACTTCCGCAAAAGATGCTAGAGGTCTGAAAATTGACTGAGGGACTTCTTGTTATCCTTACTAATATTATAATGTGATGTAAGTTTTTTTGTTTGTTACGCTTTCACGCCTAAACTACTGATCCGATTTGGATGAAATTTGGTATAGATATAGATTAGACCTTAAGGAATGCTATAGGCAACATTTTATCCCAGAGCTGGGCACGATAGAACCTGTAGTCCACGGAAAGCTAATAAATAATAAAATACACATTTTATTACTTTTATTAAATTATCTTAACGCTTTTATTAAATTATCTTAATTATTTTATCTAATTATCTTATGGACTTAAACGCGCTCAAAACACCTAATATGTACCCTCTATGATGAAGCAAATACAGCGCGGCGGGAGCTTGCCATCCGCACAGAAACTATTTTTTCCGATTTTTCTCGATACCGACTTACAAAAAGAAGTAAAATACCACCAAAAACATTTTCAATTGTCATACTTACTATACCCCTGAATGTGAAGATATTTTAATAATTTTTCTCTTATAGATTTTAAATTCTATTATATAGATTGAGATTGAGAAAACAGTATTTTACAGTAATTGTAAAAGATTACTCCAATAACTTTCCCGTCAAATCTACCCTATGAAATCTCGGAAATGTGATACTTTAGAAGACTTTTTTCATAACAAGTTATGTTTATACTGGTTCCAGCTGTTGACTGATGTAAGTTTTATAGGTGGCCACTTTTCCGAAAAAGTAGACTAAAATCTTCTTACCCCTTTAATTTTTTGGGAAATTCATTTAATTTTATTTTAACAAATTGGGAAACATACAGCATTTAATAGATTAATTATCACAGAAGCCGACAAAGTTACATTACTGCCTAAGTTATACATTGTTACGGGTTTCATAGGAATTTTTAATATAATTTCCCAGCTATAAGCAAGTTTTGAATTAGCAAATCGATACTTCGGGGAAGAAAGGTCGTAAAAGCCATTTTGGCCAAAATGAGTTAATAATGCAGTTTTGTTCAGAATTTCAAGCTCTATCGATCTGTATATTTAAAAAATCGATATTCGCAAAAATGATGGCTTTTACTACCAAAATTTTTAGAATGAAATGGCTTTTACTTCCAGGATTTTTTAGTCTAATCTACATTTTTTTAATAATATTGGTGTATGTGTCAACTTAGTTTCTCCTTTGATTAAGTAAAGGACGTATAAGCCAACAATTTCAACACACCAGGTCGTAACTCACAACATCATTGTAATCTCGGCTTTTACAACCCTCTGAATAAACTTAATTGAACAGAATGTGACTTTTACACCATTCATTTGCTTTCATTTATAAACAGAAGTGCGAGTTACGTCCCGGTTATTTGATTGTTGTAATTGTTTTTCAAGAATCTCTTTTATTTTTGTGATCAGGTATAGTTTCCTTTTGATAACTTAAGATAGTTTGAGTGAGTATAGCTCACTTTAACACAAATTTAAAATGAATAGTCACGAAAAAGATAGATATATTTTCCTCGCATTCGCAATTTTTAAGCGGTACATGTTGTTGCCTGCTGCTGTTTTACTATCCGATAGTCAAATTTTTGATTACGAAAATGAACAGAAAGAAGAAGAAGCTAGACTCCTTGCAGAAAAGGAAAAATATAGTACAGTCATTGGAACAACGCCACCGATGATAAACCATGCACATGCCATGTTTAAAGACTTAAGTACTGTGGTCGAGTTGTCTCCTGTACTGACACGCCTGTACCATCTCTCCCTCAAGACAAAAACCGTACTTAAGTCCTAGAAGCTTGCTGAAGTGTAACCAGTGCCCAAAAAGGGTAGCCTTTCCGACCCCTTTAATTATCAACCTATCGCCATCGCCTATAGCTGACATTCTGAGTGAATGGTCAATCCAAGTAGTTATCGATGGCTGCTCCTCGACCTGATGGCTATTGATGCTGTAGTTTCTCAGGGGTCCGTTCTCTCTGCGACCCTTTTCCTGCTGTGCGGAAGAAATTGTCTCAGAGAGGAGAGCACTAGTAGAGCGAATAAACTCAACCTTAAGTCTTGTCTCCCAATGGAATGACAAAAATCTGATTAGTTTGAACGCCACCAAAACACAGGCGTGTCTGTTCTCTGCTCAACGGAGTCCGTTTAATCTGACTCCTACTATACGAGGTGTATCTGTTCCTACAACCAGTGAGCTTGAATTTCTTGGCATGAAATGATCTATCAATTTCAACTTCGGCACCTCCATAAAGTCCAGAGCCCAAATCGCGGCCAAAAAGATGGGCATTCTTAGATCCATTTAAGCATTTAAGCGGTACTTCACGCCCGATCAACTCCTGTCCCTTTACAAGGCACAAGTACCATGTTTTTTGGAGTATTGCCTTTGGGATCATCATCATCATCATATCAGCCTATTGCAGTCCACTGCTGAACATAGGCCTCCCCCAAGGTGCGCCACTTTGCACGATACTCCACTTTGCCTTTGGGATGATTCAGCCAAATACCAAATAGATGCATTGGACTCGGTGGATCGCAGAGCCAGAAGACTCATCTGTGATTAAAAGCTGGTTGAAAATAAACTACAAATCCTAGCTCATAAACGCAAAGTACTTTGCCTATGTATTTTTTACAAAATTTACTTTGGAGAGTGTGCACAAGAGCTCCGTGAGGTAATTCTTCTATCGGATTTCCAGATACTGCAGTGCAGGGTACCAGATACTTACCTCGTCGAGATACCGTGGATCCGCACTGAGCGCTTTTCATCATCTTTTATATTGCGCACTGCCAAGGAATGGAATTCCCTGACTGTTTCTGTATTTCCGAGCTCATATAACCTTTAAAGTTCAAGTGCATCTCTTAAAAGATCGAATGATCTAGGCATTTTCGGGGTGAAGTTGCTACACCCTCAACCGCATCTTCACCTTTGTGATAGATTGTGGCCAAGAGCAAATCCCTTAATAAATCTTTGCGCGCTTCTTAACTAAATATAAAATCTTTATAACACATAATTTAATAGAAGTACGTTTAATTAGTCCAGTGTTTTCTTGTAGTTAAAATGATAAATGTAAAAATCTTATATGATTATAAAATAAATCTAAGATAGGACAGCATTTTTCTCATTCTTGTCGCGGTTAATCGAACTATCTTGACGACCATAACTTTGATCCTTAATAAACCCCAAATAAAAAAGTTGTTTGAGGGCCAAATACATATATATGTGTAATTTTAAGTCTTTTCTAAGTTTTTTGCCTATACGAAGAAAAATATGAAAAACAAACATCGTGCCTGTAATTACATAGAAAACACCTTGCCGCGAGAATGACCGATTTATAACAAACATTTGTTGAAAGTCACTATATTTACAATTTTCCTTTATTTTCATTAAAAAAATAATTAAATAACACCTAAAATATTACAGTTATATGAATAAATAACGAAAATTCAATGTTTACATTTATAAATTAAGTCTAAATATAATGTTTTACGACATTCTAAAATCACATAGGGGTTTTTACGCCCGAATTCACACCATACTACTTCCGTAATGTCGAACGTAAAGGACATTTTGTCAGAAATTTTGGGGCGTAACTCGAACCTAACTTTTAAACCGCAAGGATATTTTAAATTTATTCTTTATGTAGCTAAAGAATATCACAACTTAAGGATATTTCACTTTATAAAATTACAATGGCTATAAAAACCAAAAAGATATGTGGATTTTTCAAAAAAAAAAATTGTTTTTTGCCTCTCCTGTAAAATGGCATTTTGGCTTTTACGACCTTTCTTCCCCGAAGTATCGAAATGTACTTACTAGAATAAGGAGTATATCTGTCCGACAGTATGCTTTCCATATTGTATCCAATGACGCCGACTACAGCAGCAACAGGCAAAGTTATGTACGGAGCATTCGCTCGTAAGAATTTGAATAATATAGGCCACATCTGAAATAAACACGAACAAAATGATGAGATTTTTCATCTAACCTAACCCTCAGCAACTCATGCGCTGTTATGGGGAATTGGGTAAAATGGTCCCAAATAAGTGGACTGATCACCCGCCCTGTGCCTGACGCCCCCTCCATAGATAGATAGAACCCCCAGCAATTAATCTAATATAAAAAATAGTGTATTACCCCCTGTGTATGACTATTAAATGGCTGAACCAATTTTGATAAATACAGCTCATAACCGTAACGATATGACAGCATTCAAACAAAAAGAACTGCATCGTAGTCACATTTTCAGTCCATTTGTTTTGGAGCTACGATGCCACAGACCTTTTAACACCATAAACTTTTAAAACCCCTCTTTTTTTGGCGGAGGTCATCTATGTACCTATCCGTCTGTGGCATCACAGCTCCTAAACAAATGGACCAATTTGATGCTGTATTTTTGTTTGAAACCTGCGGTTGACTGGATGGTTCTCAGCTAATTTCAACATATTAAAAATTAAGAAAATTTTCTAAGTACCGCGGGCTGCCCCTTTTCCAACCCACCGACCAAATTCTGCCGAAACTATATGAAAAATAGCGCGAAAAACCTACAGATAGATAAATATTACTGCAATAGGAAGAACTTGGGAACCTTATGAAAACTCAAGTTTGGCAGATTTCCAGGTCAAAAACGTAATACTAGCTGGTAGAAGAAACAGGCTGAATGCGGAAAGATGTGCAGGTATTACATAATTAATTTGTTTTTATACATAAAATAAACAAGTGGAATCAGATAAGATTAGTTTTCGATAGAACAATAAATAAGAAGTTATTAATAGGATTATACGGGAAAAAATGTTACCTCTGTATCTGGCGATTCTTGTTGTATCACAGAAAATTGATTTGTCAATAGTATTTGTTCGTATTTTTAAATAATAAATTAATTTTAATCACCGCCGATCACTTCATAACCAATAATTCGTGACGTATACGCATTCGTTCAGAAACGCCGTTTTGGTCAATGAAGAAAAATGCTGAAGACATGGCTGTATGGACATCTCCGGCCGGCCCATCTCTCCAAATAGGCTAAAAACACTAGAAAAATTATAAAATCATTTTTTTCGGACTATACAATGGGGTGATTGGAGGGGTCTTTGGCTACCTCTTCAGCCCCTATAAAAAAATCTTGGTCCAACTGAATTTTTTATGCGGATTTTAATTTTTTTGGGTGAGTAAAGTCTACATTTAAATTTTAATTAAAAAAAACTGTGAAGTCTAGCTTCAATTTTTAAAAATATCTTACACCGTTGTATGCTTCTATCGAAACAAAAATTACTCGCCAGTAACATCTATTTTTTTTTAAAATAAATAAAACAAACTTGAACGACAACTTTCGATTTCAATATAAAAAAACTACAAGTAATTTTTTAAAACATCTCTGGATTGTCTTCTTTCTAATGGTATGCAATAGGTATGCCATGAAAAATTATTAGTAACATCACTAATTAATGAGCAGGGACTTATCGCATTTTTCTAATATTACACAGGTGAAGTAAAAACCAGTTTTTGAATAAACATTCATTTAAGTCAGTGGTTCCGAACCTGGAGGTAAATCAGCTATTTTGAGGGGAAATAAAGAACCTAAGAATTAAGACCTTTTCTAATGAAATACATGAAAAAAGATAATCGCGCTTGTGATCGCAAAACAATACCAACTATTATTAATTGTATGTTGAAATTGTAGGACTCGTATATGCTATTAGTGATTAATAAAGACATTATTAATTTTTATTAGATATTTGCTTATATTGATAATATTTTAAGGTAGGGGTTTTTAAATTCAGATAGCAAAATTCTGTGGCAAAATTTCTAGACGAAAATACATATGTCACAAATAAAAACATAACCTCAAAAGTGCGCAGTATAATACTATAAAATATCAGATAAATAGTGTTAAATTTGGATTTTAACGCCTCGAATACTGAATTGTATTCAAGAAACTCTTCACAATGTCACAAGCAACATTTTTGGTACAACCAACGAGGTTTTGCCTCGCTAAAACCGTTTTAGATGAGTCAAAATATTTACGTAACTTTAGCAATGTTTTTCTTAGGAATTACAGCACGAAAAGCAAAGCAAAGAAGACAGCTAGCTCTGTTTATCGTACCATGAACATTTTTGATAGAAAGGCGAAGATACTGCAGCGGGAAAGGTCAGCTATAAAGGATGATTACCACTTGTGTGAGTACGTGAAGGAAGAGGTTGGATGGCGAACTGCCGACAGGGTTCTTGACATAAAGAGGGTTTTTAAAAATGCTGTTGAACTTGGTTAGTGTGGATCCTATTTATTTTTATATTTACTTTATTTTTATTTTATGTATATCCCTACTAATATTAACAATGCGAAAGTAATTTTCTGTCTGTCTGTCTGTCTGTTACGCTTTTACGCCTAAACTACTGAACCAGCATTGATAAAATTTGGTACAAAGATAGATTAGACCTTGGGATAGGACAAAGGTTACGTTTCATCCCACAGCTGGGCACGATATAACCTGTAGTGCACGCAGGAGAAGTCGCGGGTGGAAAGCTAGTACTCTATAATTAAGTCTAAACGCACTTTTATGTCAGAGGAGAAAAAATTTACAGATTTCGTGCCTCACATCTAGAAATAAATCTATAGAATTCGACAAAATTTTGTTCTGACTTTTTTCAAAAAGGTTAGGCTCCAAGGTCAGCATCGTCTTTGTTTTAGGCTCAAATTGTAGCTGACTAAATTTTCCAGAGGAGTGTTTTACAAATTTTTAATATCATGCTTCGTTTCCAAAATAACAAGCACCAAAATCAATTTTTTTTTCACTAAACAGAAACAGAACTTTTCTGGCTGAAACAGAACTTTTCTCGTCTTTGATTTTCTCGAAAAAAATTTTTTACACCTTACAGCTCTCGTGAATATGCGTCTTTTCTTCCTTTTTTGAATATCATATCTTCACAACTCTCCAAGATATAAGGGAATCGAACTTTTTTGTGAAATCAGAGCCTATACTGGAGTCAACAAAAAGTCATTTCCAGTGTCAAAACTACTTCAGCATGCTAATTCTATTTAACAAACTGTTCCTGCAACGCATTTATATGAAAATGATGTCGAATTTTAGAATGCATCCATTGGTTGCTTCATGGACCTCACTGAACATGCTATTAAAATTACGATCTAGCCTAAAGACTAATAGGTAATTGAAATTGACTCAAAGTGCTGAGTAGAGTATTATTTAATAATGTCTATTATCATTATTTAGTATCTTATTGTCTCTGTCGAGGAAAAGTCACTTTGTTCTTGTTTCTATTTACTGTGGTCTATTTAACATACCCGTTTATTAAAAAAGGCCTTATAATTTCCAGGTGCATGTAGAGGCTACGTATCCCGCCACTTCTTGCCCGACAGTGTCGAAAAGGTTACGTTATGTGATACATCACAGACTCATTTAGATAAGGCAATAGTAGGGGAAGGAGTGAAATACGAGAAGAGAGTCATGGACGAAGAGAACATTGACGTAAGTTATCATGTTTTCATATTTTTTTTTATAAAGTATCGGCAAAATAACAAAAAATAAACAAATATCCATCCAAATTGGAAACTGTTAATCAACGAAAATTAAAGCTGTGATACATTCCACAAAACCTGTGATTCATTCCTAAGCAGGCGTATGATGATCGCCATGACATATTAATTCATGCATTATTTCATGGTCACATGACGCTTTCTCGTAATCTCATTGGTGACCATGAGATAGCGCGTGAGATAATATGTCATGGCGATCATTATAGCCTGGTAGTCTGTCATATAAAAATAGGTCATATGAAAAAAAATTCGCCTCTCCATACAACTTGAGAAAAATTCTTTATTTCACATCAGTCTTTAGTCTCTGCCTACCTCAATGGGACAAAGGCGTGAGTTTAAGTATGTGTGTCGGATTATTACAAAGATTGCTTACGAAATACTTCGATTTAAAAAATTCCTTATTTCAAGATTTTTGAAAGCTTAAGTTGTTTATAGCCTGGAAACAAGTCCTTTGGCTAAACTGTCATTGTATTTTTGTGTTGCCAGCTGAAGTCATTGGTTTATTTTATATTTTATTTTATTTATTGATTGCCAGTAATAAAAATTGTCGTGTCTTCAGTTTCCAGAGAACAGTATAGACCTCCTGGTGTCATCACTCACTCTGCATTGGGTCAATGACTTGCCTGGAGTGTTTGACAAGATCATGCATTGTCTAAAGCCTGATGGTGTGAGTATATTTTACAGCATGCCCTCCATACCAAATTTTATAAAAATTGGTAAAGCCGTTTGAGTGTGAAAGAGTAACAAACATCCATACTTCCATACAAACTTTCGTGTTTATAATATTAGTAAGGATTTATTAATAATAAATGCGCTCTTAACGACAATCTAGCATAAGGGCGATTTTATGTATACCCAACCCAAGTGCATCTCTAGAGTCTTATACAGGGCTTTAGGTAAATCTCTTTCAACCTCTCGGGTGGTTAATCAGTCCATGAAACTGAACAACTTCCCCCAATAATAGGGCAAAACGCGAAAAAAAATGTTTAGTTCCCATACAAGCATATAGCACATTTTGTATGGGAACTCAAAAGAGATTTACACAAAGCCCTGTATAAACACAAGTTTTACGCCCAAATATTACACTCTACCCTCTTATTTCACTCTCACCCTCTATTCACCCAGGTGTTCATGGCCTGCGTGTTCGGAGAAGACACTCTAATGGAGCTCCGTCAGTCGCTACAGCTAGCGGAGTCAGAGCGGCGGGGGGGCATCGACGCGCACATATCACCTTTCACCAGAATCAGGGATATAGGCGGACTGCTCACTACGTGAGTATTTGTAGGTAATTGGTTTTCGCAACTCGACGTAAACATGCGGTGCCTACTTTGCGTGATTAGTTGTTTAGGATGGCTGTCAGTCCAGCCACCCAGCTCCTTCAGGAACTGTAGAAGTCCCTTAGGGTCTTCCACCACTTCAGGGAGGGACCCGGGTGTGCCTAAGTCGCCAGTGTCCGTAACGTACCCAATAATCTCTGTTGTCCCTGATGCTTTTAGTGTCTTTGATGTCCTCACTGTCCCTTAAATTTCTTGATGTCTCAATATGATGTCCCCGAGTTGCCAGTGTCCGTAATGTCCCCAATATCCCTGATGCTTCCAGTGTCTTTGATGCCCCCTTATGTCCCTATGACTGATGTCTCCAAATAATTTTCTCAAGGTCCCTCATGTCCCCAATGTTACTGGTGTACTCAATATAATGTCTCCAGTGTCACAAATTTTACCTGATGCCCAATGTGATGTCCTAATACCCTAAAATTCCCCATATCTCTTTTGTAGAGCGGGTTTCACTCTCCAGACAGTGGATGTGGACAAGATGACTGTGTGGTATCCCACCGCGTTTGACGTCATGCGGGACGTGCGAGCTCTGGGCGAGAGTAACGCAGCGTTATCCCGACCTTTAAGGATCAGTAAAGACGTACAGTTTGCGGCCGCTGCTATTTATGATGAGATGTATGGCAAGGTAAGATTTAACTACTTACTTGCGGAGTAAATAATAATAATAAAATCATTTATTTTCAGGCAACTAGGCCCATAGATAAATACCTGGTGTTATTAAGTTTTAATTTTGTTAAATTATATTATAAATATATATAATTTAACAAAATTAAAACTTAATTAACACTATCTCCCGGGTGTTTTTTCGGGGTGTCTATAACCGGGAATCTCCCTCAGAAACGGCGGAACGATTCCAACGGTTTCACTCTCTGGAGACCTAAGGGAACTTTTGTCTTCTGCCGTATGTACTCGACGACGTCTTGCACCTCAGTGCTGTAGTGCAGTCGCGACAAGTACACAGGCGTGCTCGGAGCTTCAGCTCCATACTGAGGAGTAAAACGACCCATACTGAGTCTTGGCCTCCAAGGCAAGATATACATACATACATACGCTCACGCCCATAATCCCTAACGGGGTAGGCAGAGCATCAGTGGTTATAGAACCACTAGATGCCACGTTTGACAAAAAGTGTGAGGGTTATCAGATGGAACAAGTTGCATAATGGTGAGAGGTGGTCAGCCTTTCGTCCATTATACAGCAAAACCCTCGCATCTCTCTTACAGACTTACTGTATACCTGGGAAGAGTAGGTAGCTGGCACATTCTAAGTTATTCTTTGACTCCCAGTCCAGCATAGAAGCGATAATAGAGCTCCAATTTTCTAAATATCTCTCGTTAAATTTCGTGTTTTCGGTTCCGGCTATTGTCGATTGACTACAGTAGTCGTTAAACCAAGTCATAGCCCGTTTGACGCGGTTTGAAAACTTTGACACCAGGGTTAGTCAAGTTCGCCACTTTATTTAGACCTACACGATAGTGACTCCTTTTTTACTAGCTTTCCGCCCGGGACTTCGTTCCCGTGAGAATTTGGGAAAAAATTTTGTTTGTTAATCCAGGGTGTCAGCTACCTCCATACCTTCAGAATTGGTCCAGCTGTTCGAACGTGAAAGAGTAACAAACATCCATACATTCTCACAAACTTTCGCATCTGTATTATATCTTAAGGCGACTACAACACCCGATAAAGGCAGCACACATAGGAATAGTGCCACCTCCGTCTCTCAACAGGCCTGGGCCGGCAGTGCGAACAGTGTCGATACACGAAGTTTACGGACTATGAAAGCGTGCGTGCGTAAAAACATGTTCGAAAGTTGGAAAAATGACATTTATGGAAAGGTAACAGCTTAAATCGAAAAATGCGTTAACTACTTATCGAGAGTGTTCAATCACGAACATTTTGATAGCAAATTCAAGTTCCTATGTGCATTTTACTATCGTTTTTTACAGCTTAAAAAATACACAATATTGGGTATTTAGAGGTGACTTTGTGAGCTTTTTCTATCGAACCAAAAGTACTGAATCATGTTTTCAGCAAACTACTTATCTAGTTTATGTCCTGAATATTACCGTAGTATTTTTTTCTTCGATTTAATGCAGTGCGTCATGCTTATCTACGCATCACAAAATCGTAATTTAGGTGCTGTAGTCGCCTTAATATACATATGCATAACAAAGTCGTGTTTGTTCGAACACTTATAACTCGAGAACGGCTGGAACGATTTTCATGGTTTTTGATTTGTTGTATTTGTCTCCGTCCCGAATAGCAGAATAACTATTAAAACATTGGAAAATTGACGGAAACATTCCCATGGGAACGAAGTCCCGGTCAAAAAGCAGGATGACGATTATTAAGCCTAGTTTTTAAACATCCAGGAGTTTCCGGAGCGTAATGAACGTGGTGTCCCGGCCACTTATCAGATCATCAATTTCCTCGGCTGGAAACCAGACCCCTCGCAGCCACAGCCTAAACAGAGGTGAGGGTGTTTTACAATCTACTGCCATTCAATAAGATACACACATCAACACGGTCTAGGGATATTGCACGATTTTTCATACAAAAGAGGTCTGTTTGAGAAGCTACAAAAGCATACTCGAAATACATGGAGCGCTATAATTTTTCAGAAAAGCAAGTCCTAAACCTGAATTTTCAATTCTAATCAATAAATTTTGTCCTACTTGAAATTTGTGAAAATGTGCGTAAATTCGACTATTTTCATACAAAAAGCAAGCAAAAAGTGCATATTCGTTTTCCTTTCAGTCATGTTTTCACAAATTTCAAGTAAAACAAAATTTATTGACTAGAACGAACAGATTTTTTTTTGTAAAAAAGTAAAACACTGTTGAATGTGAATGTAACTAATAAGTTGATATATGAGAAGTGAATGTCCTAAACTTCAGGTTTCAGTCTATAATCATCTTTATGCAGAGTTCACGGTCGAGGACTTGAGATAAAAAACAACGTAATGAATTTAAACTCGAAATTATATTTTACTTCAAAATGCGATACAAAAAAATATATCTGCACGAACGGTGTGCAGGGCCGGCGCGGCGCGGGGCGACTGACGCTGCCCGGCCTGCGGCCTCACAGAATGGGTGGCCAACTAAAAACGCTTACCTAAGCTTAAACTGTGTGCCTACATGAATAATAGTGCATGTAGGTATAAAGGCGGTGGGTCTGCGCCTTTACTATAGAACAGGGGTTCCCTGAATGGGGGACGCGCCCCCCAACTAGGGGGGCGTGGGCACCTGTGGCGTTAAGTATAAAAATCCTGCGACCGCTGAGAGAATGCATTCCAGACTGCTCGATACGACCAACCTTTTGTAAGATTTTTTGTAAAAATTCAATGAGCTATAAAAATACTTATTTTGTTATTGAATACTTTTTTATTCTGACCTGATAATCTGGACTGGAGGATGGGGGGCTCGGAATTTTTTTATGGTCGAAAGGGGGCGCGTCTCAAATAAGTTAGGGAACCCCTGCTGTAGAACAACTCTAATCATTTTTACTCCCAAACAGCTGTTGGTCCGTGGCGAAACAGATATGTTGTAAATTGGTCCCCAAATACTAAAAGGTTAAGAACCACTGCCTTATTTTATTTACAGAGGCACAGGCGAGTTGTCTCTGAAGGATCTTCATCGCATCGACGAGATCATCACCGACCCCAAGAAAATCAAGCTTACGGAAGATGATACCAAAGAATGAACAGTATTTTAATCAATTATTTTATTATCTCTGAGCCGGTATACCACAGAGAAGGTATACATACTGTAAGAGACAAATTAGCAAAAACTGAAATCCTGAACTCAGACCATCTTTCGGAAAACTCACAATTTATTTTTTATGTTTTTTATTATATTTTCTGTTTTAAAATTAATTATTTATTCTAACATACTCCATTTTCAAGACGT
The DNA here is from genome assembly GCA_949987775.1 of Aproaerema taeniolella. NCBI lineage: Eukaryota > Metazoa > Arthropoda > Insecta > Lepidoptera > Gelechiidae > Aproaerema > Aproaerema taeniolella. Next base: position 6,315,413 of record OX465272.1, on the reverse strand, counting down.
TTCCGGGAAAAAAATAATTACCAAGTAGCTGATGATAGTTATATGGGTAGATTCCACCATTTAAGTATTTGCTAAGCAGTCCCTTACACTCTGTATAAAATAAAGACTTAATGCTGTTTAAATGTTAATTTATTTGATGAAATAAAATGTTTTTCTTATTAAAGCTGTTTTCTTTAATTTACGTTTGTTTTTGTTTGTCGTCATTCTTGTTACCATGTTCGTCCACTCTGCGGCTTTGTACTGGCAACACAAAAGAACATTTGACAGTACACGGCCAAAGGACTTGTCTCCAGGCTAAGAACGTCTTTAAAACTGTGAGCCGCGGCGGCGACCTGGTGCGCCGTAGAAAGTACAGAGGGGCGCCTCTTTAACATACTCCGAAACTTTAACTACTTATTGGCAGGTAGAAAATAAACAATGCCACGCTTTAAATAAATGTGTGGAGATCACCAAGCTCACCCATCACATTGTTTAGGTAGCTACTGTATTTTATTTTAGTTTTTCTTAACTCTCTCTTTGGGATCGTTCAACAATTACGTGATCATTTTTGGTCGTTTTTTTAGCCCCCCCCCCATGTGATCACAGCGTAATCTTTTGTTTTAACCCCCCCCCCCTCGCCTTGATTACGCAATCTTCGTCCGTGCTGTTTATGTGAACGAATCACAAAAAAAAAGCTAATCCAGTCATACAGAAAGGAGCCATCTAAGGATGAAAAATTCAAATTTATATTGACTTTACAATAATGTTCTCAGTATTTCTAGCTTCTACAACATCATTTTAGTTTTTTCGAAAATTTCTTTAGCTAACAAGTTATCAAATGATGAAGTAATCATGGATTCTCCCCCCCTCCCCCCCAAATAATCCAGATGTACCCCCGACCCCCCCCCCTTCCGGTGATCACGTAATTGTTGAATGATCCCTTTAAGAGGATTGTCTCAGAATTGTTTTTATACAAACGACATCAGTGGACTCCATCCCTTAAATGTCAACGGATCAGTGCCAGATTTATATTTTTTATTTCCGCCGCCCTATGTACCTTTCTAAAATAATAATTTTCCATTTTGTAGTAAGGAAGACACTAAAGACAAATAAACGAATGAATTTAGTCAATAAGAAAGAGCGTAAGAACGCTCACTCGATTTTAGAGGATAAAAGTCAAACAAGTTCACTGGTTTTCTCATGTGCGTTCTTTGCCGCCCCTGGGCCGCGGCCTATACGGCCTATTGACAAATCCAGGACTGAAACGGATCTCTTGTGAAATTTTAATATAGTGTCAGGAACACCAAAAACTAGGTCCGTACGTTTTGATTTTTTAGATATGTTTATTAGACAAGAAGATATTTGAGACTTAAAGTCAGCATTTTTCACCATAAAAATTCTCGATATTTAAGAGGTGACTGTTGAAAAATTAAGAACAATTCTGGAAAAAGCAAATCGAACGAACCTCGTTTATACGCTTGCGCCGGCTGGAGACTCAGAGCACAATTAAGAAGAAAAACAATCAAGAAGGATTACATTTATTGAATTACACACTTAAACTTTTAACGTTAACTTACAAAATATATAAAAACAGTATAGTATAGCAGGCGTGCGCTTGCGACGGAATCACAGCTAGAAGCGTTCAATTTAGAATTTAGATTAGGAATGCTAAAATTGAAGAGTAAAAATGTCGCAAAAAGAGAATGGAGAAGGAGGATAAAGACGAGGCGCATGCCGCCTCCTTACACGCTTACGAATCGATAGACCAAAAACGTACGATTTCATTAAGGCGACTACAGCACCCGATAAAGGCAGCACACATAGAAATGGTGCCATCTCCGTCTATCAACAGGCCTGGGCCGGCAGTACGAACAGTGTCGATACACGAAGTTTACGGACTATGAAAGCGTGCGTGCGTAAAAACATGTTCGAAAGTTAGAAAAATGAGATTTATGGAAAGGTAAAGCTTAAATCGAAAAATGCGTTAACTACTTATCGAGAGTGTTCAATCACGAATATTTTGATAGCAAATTCAAGTTCCTGTGTGCATTTTACTATCGTTTTTACAGCTTTAAAAGATACACAATATTGGTATTTAGAGGTGACTTTGTGAGCTTTTTCTATCGAACCAAAAGTGATGAATCATGTTTTCAGCAAACTACTTATCTAGTTTATGTCCTGAATATTACCGTAGTATTTTTTTTCTTCGATTTGATGCAGTGCGTCATGCTTATCTACGCATCATAAAATCATAATTTAGGTGCTGTAGTCGCCTTAAGTTTTTGGGGTAGGAACTCATTGACGCCTGAACTCACAATTTTGGAAATAAAACTCATTTCGCTGGAAAGCTGAATTGTCCCTTTTCCACAAATCTGAGGCGGGTGGTCGACATCGAAACAGCATGAAAATCCTCAAAAACCCAAATCGCGCGTGCTCCATACTGAGGCGCTAGTCTTAATGGTTTGTTTTAATGTAGTATTCTAATAAATAAAAAACTTATTTTTCGTCTCTAGTATTTTGGCTATAGTTTGTGAAAGTCTTTAGTGGATATTCCTGAGTGGGAACCATAACGATTGGATGCTATCACATTGTGTTTATATAAGAAGCTTCTAAGTCTATTATTAAGCAATTTTTCTAAGATCTTGAAAAGTCATGAAAGAACAGAAATTGGGCGATAATTATTAACATTGTCTCTATTCCCACTCTTCAAAACGCAAAAAATCAAAACACAAGAGAAATAGAAACTTATCTGAATCCAAATAGGGTCTATTTTTCTTGTCTTGTACTATCCTAGCATACGCATTGAGATTTCTCTTTTAGTACCGCATCTATACTATAGAATAGAGAAGTCTCAATGCGTATGCTAGGGTGGCGGGGCATAATCTCCAAATAAACAAGTGTTAATACAATCCTTCCTCTCAAACACTCAATTTATTTATTTATTTTATTATAAGATGGGTTAACTCTTGACCTCAATTTTGACCAGCGAGCTAACCCAGAAAATGCATATAAAGGCACTGGTACTCCCACGCACTGACGGAACACAGCAAGCTGTTTGGCGTCGGACTTCGGTAGGAGGGTGGTCGCGAACCAGATTGGCCCTTTACAGAGCCTACCACTACCGCATGAGAATGAGACCATAGGACGACACCTCAGATTCAGAAAAAAATTAAGTGCCGTTGCCTGGGATGGATTACTAGGAGGCAGGTCTCATTTGTGTTTCCTGAGTCGCCTCTTACGACACCCACGGAAAGAGATGGTGTGGTGTTATTCTCAACACCATTATTGGTGATCCATACGGTTAAAATGGATTCACTGGAGGAAATCTCCTTGTGGGATAAGTTCGCCTTTCTATTGTAATGTGTCTTGTGCAACTTATGCTTAAAAGCCTATCAGAAAAGCACTTATTTTACTTCCAATAAATTCGAAATACCTACCAAAAAGGATAAATGCTCACCAAAATGTGTTTCCTGAAGTATTGTAGAAATGAAGCTAATTTTCTTTTTACTGCGTGCCATAAAAATATGTAACTACCGTTTCAGTTAATTTCAAACCAAATATTTTATATTATTGCTAAATAGATGTTACCAATTCAATATTGTATTTTATGACTTTCATTTTAGTACTTAATCTTTACTGAGGCAAAAAAATTAAAGGTTAATAAAAAAAATTTAATACCTACCTAATACAATATTGCTTACCCTAATAAAGCTACTTGTTTATATATAAATCTATATATAATATCACGCTCACAGTCCCTATCGGGGTAGGCAGAGCATCAAGTAGTCATTGAACCACAAAAATAAGACAAGGTAGTTTGCAGAGTCTACCACCCCTTTATGGGACATTCCAGTGTTTCCCAGTGGTCAGATTGATGGTCAGACTGGTCGAGCCAATCGACCGTCATCTCAAAAAAAGACAATTTGAGAAGATGTTGCCCGAGGTGGTTAATTTTTATGGGGCAGGCCTTAATTATTTATTAATCACTTACCAATTATTTTAGTCGCCCTTTACGACATCCATGGGAAAAGATGGGGTGGTTTTATTCCCTCCCGACACCACTCGGTAGGTAAGTAACAAAATAAATCATTGGTAGAAAAAGAAAAAAGCAAAAAAAATTGGAACTGTCGTTTTTGGTATCAATGTTATCCTTTCATGTTTTACTGAATATTTGGTGAGCGTTTATCCATTTTGGCAAGCAAATGTAATATTGATACATATGTTATATTTATTCTGACGTGTGTATATTTATTTTGGAACTTTAAATGTTTTACTTTGGAGACCTCGATTTAGAGTGGATTTAATTTATTAGAGTTAAATTATTTTAATTGGTACTTAGTCTTAGGGTATAAAAAATATTTTGGTGACCACTTAAATTGTACCCATTATTTAGTTGAATATTATAGAAGTTTTAATCGTTTAACTCGTCGAAAGTATCGAAATTGTCGTAGTCATCCGAAGATTGTTTCTCGTCTATTTCTTCGTAGATAATTTCTGAAACAACATATAACTCTAAAATTAAAAATGTTGTAGGTATAACCTCCAACATTTAGGGCCCTTGGAACATACACAAAGACAGACAAGAACACCCAATGACCTCGAGAACAAACATTCTGCTTTTTACACAAATGTTTGCCCCGACCGGGAATTGAACCCAGGACCCGTCGATCAAGATGCAGCGTCACTACCACACGAAGCGCTTGTAGCCTAGTGGCTCTCGCTGATCTCAACCGATTAGTGAGGTAAAGTAACGTACACAGAGGGAACCTGTTAGGTGACCAAAGTGGCAATTTATCACGAGCGTTTCCGTGCTTCAGAGGGCACGTTAAGCCGTCGGTCCCGGCTGTTGTCGATTGACTACAGTCGATAAAACCAAGTCAGAGGCCATTTGGCGATTTGAAAACTCCTGATACCAATGTTAGCCAAGTTCGCCACACACTTGATTATACTTACACGAACTACCACTCGGGCAAACCGGTTGTAAAATGTTTGTTTCTTACCTAGTTCTGGCGATCTATTTCTCATAGCAGGCGTCTCCGTTACAGTCTCCGTTACAGGAGTCTTATTAACCATTGGTGACACCCTGGATATCGGTGGGAACCTACAATACAAAGTTTTGACAAAAAAAACCCGTCTTATATACTTATATTATAAACAGGAAAGATAAGTTTGTTTGGTTGGATTGAATAGGCCCCGCAACTACTGGACCCATTTGAAATATTCTTTCACCATTAGAATGTTACATTATACCTGGGCAACATAGGCCACATAATTTTCCCCAATTCCTACGGGAACGAAGCCCCGAGCGGAATGCTAGCCAAAACTGAAACAAGAGTGGTACCTAAAAATAAAGACAATTTTATTAAATGTGCTAGGTATCTACTGATCTGTTTGAAGTTCGAGCAGGGGAGTGGACGTAGTAAGTCTTTCGAACAAAAAAATAAAAGTATTATAGAGTTTATACCATTCCCCCTCTAAAAAGCTTCTTTTTTCACTGAAAATTGGGGCTAAAGAGCTCTTTTAGTCACAGTTTTGGTATTTGAATTTAGAACCCTAAAAAATTCTTTTTCTCCCGCAAAACACGTAAAAAAAGAGCACTTTTTTGTCAATTTTGGTGTTTGAATTTCGAACACTCCAATGTATAGACATACCTACGACCTCTATCGCAAAGAATATTCGAAATGCAAACTCCTTGCGCAGCGCTAAAATCTTTCTTTTTCTTCGAGGTCATGGTATAAAATATAATGTCTCTTGAATAAAACGGATTTTCATCGAGGGCTATGAATCACTCGCGTCATTCAGGATTCTAAACTTCAATAATTTATAATCCTTCATTTACTCGTGATCCAACTTTGGCTCTCGCTTAAAATCCGTCTTTTATTCCCAAGTTGCACAATATACTATTATAATCTTACTAATTCAAATTATGTTACGGTGAAATTTACAAAACCTGACAGCATTCGGTAAGATATTCCGCAAAGCCTTACCTCAAAGGCTTACTCGGCGTAGGCCTTAGTCCAAGCGGTGGTTCGGGCCTCTCGTTTTGAGGTTTATGATCTTGATTTTCTGGACCGTAGTTTTGAAGCTTCCGTACTTGATGGCGTTGATTTTCTGGAGTCCAGTTTTGAGGCTTTCGGTCTTGAAGACCTTGCGTATCTAAACTCCAGTTTTGAGGCCTGAAAACTTGATAATCTTCAGTTGTAGACGGCTCGCATTGAGGCTCTTGAGCGAATCTTTGAGGTTTATACGGAAACATTACTGGCTGAGTTTCTGAAGGGCAACTCTGATCATTCTTTCGAGATTCTTGATGCACGTATGAAGGTTTCGAAGGCAGTGGAAGTGCATCTGCCATTGTCCTATGAGTCTCTTTAGCTTTGTTACTGAACAATACGTTTTGAGTTCGCAGTTCTGATTGCACTTCTGGGTCCTGTTTAATAAAACTTACAATTGTAAAATACAATTAAATATTCGATATACATTGCTAAGTTACTGTATTATTTTAACTTTACTCATGATGACTACGTAATGTATACCGAATTGTAACTGTATTTTACAAGTGCAAGTTTTATTAAACAGGGCCCTGGTCGGCGTACGCCGGCTAAGGGTTGTTGAAGGTAAGGTGTTTGATGGGTGACCGATGGTGCTGAATCCGGTGTTTGTTGATCTGTTGGAAAATAAATATGGCAGTTAGTTTTTTAAAGCGTGTTGTAAGATCTTCGGGTGACTAGTGACTAATTTGACGCATTTTTCATGGCGAGGACAGAATTTTGATAAAAAAGTACAGATGGATCCGCTGTAGACTTCGTCACCACTAAAAACTAAAACAAAACCCATCAGTAGCACGCCTCTTCATATACAGGTTGAAAAAGAACCTCCTAGCTTTATTGAAAATCCTGAACCAGTTTCACGTACAGAACACTTTTTTTTTTCCTAAACGTAGACACCACTCGGGTGCACCCCCCGAGCGCTTCCCGCACCCCTTGCGTACCTGGTGTAGGAGTAATGTCTACGTTTAGGCAAAAAATTGAACTATTCCAATTGAAAACATATAATTTTTTTTTTCATAAATGTGTTCTTTGAGTGATACTGGTTCAGGATTTTGAATATAGCTAGGAATTTTTTCACCCAGTATAATCAACACTATCCCCCCGCTCATAGGTGCCTAAGATGCTGGCCACGTTGCCACGCTATATGGCCGAACTGGGCAATCGTTTAAATCTTCGATTTTAATTTAAACGACTGCCCAGTCCAGCCATTATAGGTAACTACTCCACCTAATATTACAAAAGTAGATAAAAATAACTCTAAAATTTATAGAAATGCGTTACGATGACATTCGATTTCTTATAAGTAACTTTTGAATGGCTGAATCAATATCAAATGGCAGCTTTCAATAACGAAAACCGCATCGAAATCGGTCCGTTGTTTAAGCCGACTACAGCACCTAAATTACGATTTTATGATGCGTAGGTAAGCATGACGCACTGCATTAAATCTAAGAAAAAAATACTACGGTAATATTCAGGACATAAACTAGATAAGTAGTTTACTGGAATCATGATGCAGCACTTTTGGTTTGATAGAAAAAGCTCACAAAGTCACCTCTAAATACCAATATTGTGTATCTTTTAAGCTGTAAAAATGATAGTAAAATGCACACAGGAACTTGAATTTGCTATCAAAATGTTCGTGATTGAACACTCTCGATAAGTAAATAGTTAACGCATTTTTCGATTTAAGCTGTTACCTTTCCATAAATCTCATTTTTCTAACTTTCGAACATGTTTTTACGCACGCACGCTTTCATAGTCCGTAAACTTCGTGTATCGACACTGTTCGCACTGCCGGCCCAGGCCTGTTGAGAGACGGAGATGGCACTATTCCTATGTGTGCTGCCTTTATCGGGTGCTGTAGTCGCCTTAAAGAGCTACGATGCCACAGACATAAATACTTACACTGACACACAGATACACACGTTAAACTTATAAAAACCCTCATTTTTTATCGGGGATTAATAAAGATTTGGGCGGGTGCAGATCGCCAAATCGGCCAAGTGCGAGTTAGAGTATGAACTCGATTATAGTGCTCATTTTTTTTTAAATTTTTAAATTTTTAATTAAAAAAAAAAAAATTAAGGCATTTGATTTAATATCATCAACCTATCAACCTCAATAGACCGTAAGTGTGATGTCAAACAACTATTGAACCGCGAATAAAAATCTGAAACGATCATTCATGTGACTTAACATTGTCAATTGCAAATTACCGTTTCAGGGACCCTCATCGGGACGAGCTCTTAGATTAGACCACCGACCGTTAGCTTAACGGTTTGCAAGTTAAAATCCTCACCATTCCCAAAAGTGGACATGGGTACAGCTGCCTTACCACCACTTGTCTTACGGGCTGGGGGCTGCGGCTGCTTCTCTGGCTTCGGTTTAACAAGCCTTGGCGGCGGCCTCGGCGGCGGCAGCGGCGGCGGCACCGGAGCCTTCTTACCGGAACAACCTAGGTTGAATGGTTTGTGTTAAAATTTATTTAAGAAATAGAAAATATTCAATTCAATTCTTGATGGCATCCACGATTTTTACCTGAGAATTTTTTATTACTTAAATTTTTTTATAAAAAAAATTATAACTTTAAAACACATAAGACTTATAGATACACAGATACACACGTGAAACTTATAACACCCCTCTCTTTTTTCGGGAGTTAAAAAGTCCTAGCTACGAAAAACTTCGTAGCAAGCTACGAAGTGCTACGAGATACGTATCTTGATAAAGCTACGTATTTTTATTATTTTTCCGACATTTTTAATTTAGATGAAATGAAATGAATGAAATCCCATGATTTGGAAGCTAACGTAATCCAGATGGTACTATAGCTAAGAACCATCTGGATTACGTTAGCTTTCAAACCAAAAAACCGCATCGTAATCGGTCCGTTCATTTACAAGCTACGATGCCACAGATAAAATAAAATAAATAAATAAAATCTTTATTTTCACCATAAAACAGTTTACATTATTGATACGGGGGCTGGAGTCTCCTTTTAAGTTTTTTAAAACTTGTGTTAGGAGGCACCGCTCTTCCTTTAGGTGTCACATACATCAGGTGAGTAAACTAAACTAGGAAGTGTACAACTACTTAGATTAATTATATTTTTTATAAACAGCTTTTACTTAATTTAAAAATGTTCATGAGTTCAGGCAGTAAAGTACTTAATGATAATTTAAATAAAAAGAAAAAAAAACACAATTAGGGTGTGACTGAGAATACCTATGAGTGACGTGTGTGTGTGTGTGTGTGTGAGTGTGTGTCTGTGTAGGTGTGTGGGTGTGTATGTGTGTGGGTAAAAAAACAAACAGATAAATAGAAACACTGACATACAGATACACACGTCAAACTTATAACCCCCACATTTTTGTCGTGGGTTAAAAACATAAAATACTTACATTTAAATAGCTCAGTGTTATTAGACTCAGTCAGTAATTCCGCTCTGTCAGGATAGTCGTATTCTTCCATTTGAACTGAAAAATAATAAAAGTTGTACGTCTATAAAAAATAAACCTTTAGACAGTTTTTGTCGTAACGGAATAAGGTTCCTTTCCTTGTCGTGTAGGTACAGTCACGAGCAATAAGATAGCAACATCCTTAAGCTACAAATTCATGTAGTCAACATTAAACCGCAAAAATATGTAAGCTGAAATGTGTCCCAAAATTATGTAAACGCTAAGTTTTGTCAAAATAAACTACACATTTTCATCAAAATAATGTAAACATCAGATAAAAAAAAGTTATATTCATTTTTAGTTACATAATTATTTACCCATCAACAAGGGCGTCGCCAGCCCTTGGCCCAGGGGGGGGGGCAACTTTATGTTATGTAGGAAGAGAAAAATATGAATTGTATGAATTTCCTAGGAATTGTATACAATGACGGATTTTACACATTTCCGTTAACATTTTTTTTTAATTTTTTATTATAAGATGGGTTAACTCTTGACTTAAATCTTGACCACAAAGGTCAAAGATGAGGTCGACGATGGAGCGAGTTAACCCAGAAAATACCTATAAAGGCACTGGTACTCCCACGCACCGACGGAACACAGCAAGCTGTTTGGCGTCGGACTTCAGTAGGAGGGTGGTCGCGAACCAGACGGCCCTTTACAGAGCCTACCACACCGCATGAGACCATAGGACGACACCTCAGATTCAGAAAAAAAATGAAGTGTCGTTGCCTGGGATGGATTACTAGGAGGTAGGTCTCATTTGTGTTTCCTTAGTCGCCTCTTACGACACCCATGGAAAGAGACGGGGTGGTGTTATTCTCAACCGATCACCACACGGTTAAATATAATTCTATATCAACATTTTATTCAAATCTGTTTTTTTTCACCCATTACAACAGTAGGATATACCTGAACAAACCAGGTTAGAAAGTTAAGACTTACCCCAGACGTACCCTAAAATTCCCCCAGACTACCCTAGACGTATACCAGACTTCCCCCAGACGCACCCCAGACTTACCTTAGACGTAGCTCAGACGTACCCAAGACGTAGCCCAGACTTAACCTAGACGTACCCAAGACGTATCACAAACATCCCCCATACGTATCCCTGAATTACGCCAGACATACCCCAGACTTACCTCAGACGTATCCCAAACGCACCCCAGATGTACCCCAGAATTCCCCCAGACTACCCCAGACGTACCCCAGACTTCCTTCAGACGCACCCCAGACGCACCCCAGACGCACCCCAGACTTCCCCCAGACGTTACCAGACGTACCCCAAAATTACCATAAACGAAGCCCAGACGTACCCAAGATGTACCCCAGACTTAACCCAGATGTACCCAAGACGCATCCCAGACATCCCCTAGACGTAGTCCAGACGTACCCGAGACTTACCCCAGACTCACCCCGGCTAGGCTCCTCCGATCACTCCCCTCCATCAATTCCATTGTTGCACTATTAAACTAATTGTTTACCTAACCAGTTTCATCCAATTTACTGATTATGGATTACAAACTAAAATTGGATCAGTTTTTTTTACTACGACTGAGATCTCCTATTGTCTGTAGAAAACAACATAGGTACATACTAAAATTTTCAATAAAAAGTTTATAAAAATCAATTTAGTGATTTTTCTTTCTCACCTATTCTAAACCTTCATAACTCTATGATACAATACTTAAAGTTCATCATCGGCAAACTAGGAACCAATCAGAAGTCAGCCAGCAAAATTGTAGCCAATCAGTGTTGAGCACATCAAATCTTACTAGAACGACGAGTATTTTCGCAAAAATCCTGACTTTGTCCAGTAAGATTTGATAATTTTTCGCCTATATCTAATTATCCGCGTTTTCGCAAAACCCCTAGAATTTTCGCGAAGATTCGAAGTATCAAATTATCCTACGACATATATAAGCATACGTTTACCTTCATAGATGTGTTCGTCATCATCATCAGAGCGCAAAGGCGACAGCGGTCTGTGTCTTATAAACGGTGAGGGTGAACCTGAAAAAAAAAAACAATCGGTATAGTAAGAGTTTCAGTGATGGCTAACAACCCCCCTAGCAAAAATAAAATTTCCTATCCTACATCCTATCCATCTAATAACTAACTGAACCTTAAACTCTAACCTTAAGAAGGGACTAAAACTCATTTGATCTAGATTTGGCCAAGTGATCATTCTAGTATTTGTGGACCTACGTTGTGATTTATAAGAAACCCTGGTTCTTTAAGTGTTAGTGAGAATGGTATTCATATTAATCTTAAGCCTAAAAAGAGGAACAATCAACTAGATGTCAAAATAATATAGTAAGTATTTTTAAACATATATAATAAGTAATTTTAATCATAATAATAATGTATAGCGGTTTAGGTCAGCGCTCCACCTCCGCGCCAGGGCTTTTGCCCTCTGACTTCTGTCAGAACTGTGTACCTCGACTAAAGACTGGACAGTACCCCACCGCTGTACTCCTTTTATGGGGGGAAGAATATTTAACTGTTTTCAATAATAACCAGATATTCTAGTATTCTACTGCAAAAGATGAGAGAAAGTCAAGAGGCATTGACTCAGTGAATTTCCACTGTCTTTGTCAGTAAGTCGAGCCAAGTCAGTCTGCTAACTAAAGGTTTTTCTAAACATATATACTTATACGTACATACCCATAAAAAGAGATGCTAATTTTATAATTTACTTTATGTAGGATGTTCCAAAGGTAATAAGAATAATAGAAAATAAGATCTTTCTTCAAAGTGATCTCTATAGCAGGGGTGGCCAACCGGTCGATCGCGATCGACCGGTCGATCGCGACTGTTAGTCCAGTCGATCGTGGCAAGGCAAAAAAATAAAAAAACATTTCAGAATTACATTTTTTATCTTATTATAATTTAAAAAATACTACATGATTGTGTACTGAACTATGCTGTTTCATTTAAGATTTCAAGAAGTATGTAATTGGTAGATCGCACAGGGTTTCGTTAGTAAACAGGAGATCTTGGGTACAACCAAGTTGGCCACCCCTGCTCTATAGTATGTTTTATATAACTTGGTTTCAGTATTAATAGTTGAATATTATGTAGGCAAGATGGAATTTTCTTCAAAAGTATTCCATCTTGAAAAACACATGAATCGAAGAAATGGAATTTTCAAACGGGATGTCAAGTAGTTCGCTAGAACCGCTGATGCCCTGCCTACCCCGTTAGGGGTTATAAGCGTGAGCGTATGTGTGTATTTTATTTAATTCACTTACCTTGTTTGTTCAGGTTCATCGTAATGTTGTATTCTGTGAAAAAAAAAATGATTTAATAAAATGTTGATGTTTAAATTTTAGGATGGCTGTTTTTTCGTAATTGACGTATTTTTTTAGCGTTAGAATAAATTAAGTAAGTAGGTACTTTTACACTGGAAAAGCTAAGAATGTGCCAGCCCCCCCTAATTAAAGATGGCCGCCATATAAAAATTTAGATTTTTAAGGTGAGGCAAGGTCGCAGACCGAGCCGAACGCGCGAGCCGAGGCCGTAGGCCGAGGCGAGCTGCGTATAGGGCGAGGCCGAAGGCTGAGCTCCGCGTAGTGCGAAGCCCGAAGCGTCACCAAGCATATTACCCGCCGAACCCCATCCGAAAATTTCATATCCGCCATCTTGGATTTTAGTTGGGGGAATCGTGACGCGAAGGGCAAAGCCCGGAGTGTCTCGATTCCCCCCACCAAAAATCCAAGATGGCGGATATGAAATTTTCGGGCATACCGACATGGGTGTCGTTTAATAGGTTTTCGGGGGTTCTGATTCCGAAAATGACATCCATTTTGAAATCCAAGATGGCGGTCATGTATTTTTTGTAAAAAACCGTCATGGGTGTCGTTTAATAGGTTTTCGAGGGTGCTGATTGCGAAAATAACATCCATTTTAAAATCCAAGATGGCGGCCGTAAAAAACAAAAAAAAAAATTGTAAACTTTTTTGAAATTTTTACATAGCATTTTGTATCAACTTATGCAATTATAATTAAAAGTAGAGGGATACTTTTAATTATAATTGCATAAGTTGATACAAAATGCTATGCAATAGCTTTACCGCGGCAGTCCCCGAGTGCCACACGTCTATTTTTTATATATTTTTTTTATATTAATGTCATTTTAGTTTCACTTAAGTTTAAGATGCGTAAAATTATATTATTACTGTTTTCTCTTTTGTTTAGTATAATATTTATACACTGAAAGGTAGTTGATGTTTTATCATATACTTATGTTATAATTTTTGTTATTAATGTTTATATTATTATTTTTAAGTAACTGCAGCGGCCGACCGGCTAAACAGGGTCAAGCTGAAAACCAGCGCTGTACAATTTGTTGTACAGCACAATGCTGAGCTTGGCTCCTTTTGCTTAGGTTAATCTAGTTCTTACTTTTTACTGTTAATTTAGTCATTGTATCGTAGGTTTAACTTTAGCAATAAACATGATTTCATTTCATTTCATTTCATTTCAGTAGTTGGCTAAAAGTGGGATTAACGTGGGCAGTTATAGGAATATTTTGGGTTTTAAAATTAATTGGCAATTGGATAGTGCCAATCGAATATATGGGCTCGCCATTGGCTACAGAGCCAATAATGGTTTGGCCCGAGTTTAATGAGAAGCCATATTTAAGTAATTCTTTATGGGAGTTATGTCTCAGTGTAGTAATTGCGCTACGAATGCGCTACTGGAGAAGGAGGATGAAGACGAGGCGCATGCCGCCTCGTTACAAGACTGCACCTTTGCGAATAGTCGCAAAGTCAAAAATGCTAATGTAATTCACTATTTTGCTCAATGATTTATATTTATTTTGCTAATGTATTTTTATGACGTTTTCAAGCAGCACTTTGTATGTTCTATGTTATAAACATTTTTGACTTTTGTAGCTAGTGGCAATCTGTGGTCTCTGCCTACCCCAATAGGACAAAGGCGCGAGCTTATGTATGTGAGTGTATGTGTTCACCGTACGCTCATTTGCTCAGTTGTACCGTAATAATAATAACTTTAAAATAAAAAAAATATGTCACCCCCTTCATTCGATTGCTCATAACTTTAAAACAGCTGAACGAATTTTGATAAAATATAGCTCAGAACCATATCGATTATGTACGCTTTTAAATAAAAACAAACAAACATTCTACATGCATACATAGGGATCATCCATAAATTACGTCACACGTTAAGGGGAGGGGAGGGGGTCGACAAAGTGTGACATTGTGTGACAAGGGGGTGGGAGGGGTCATAAGTTTCGTGACATCACATTTCAAAATGTGTTATGAGTATCAAAACGCGTTAACTATTAACGACAAACTTAACTCCCTTAATCCCAAGCATTCTTTTTACGTTTTAACTTTGGTTGAGACAATGAGTTTTGAGTTCCCAAAAAAAACAACACTATTAAGTACTGCTTTTATTTAAAAATTACAAAAAAATTAAAATATGCAAAATGTGTGACGTCACGCTAGGGAGGGGGGAATCTTACAAATGTGACCAGCTGTGACAAGGAGGGGGGAGGGGTCAAAAAATCATGAAATTCGTTTGACGTAATTTATGGATGGTCCCATACAAAGTTTCGCGTTTATAATATTAGTAAGGATTTTCTATTCTATTCGTGATACCAACAATTGTTTTTATTAGGACTTACTTGCAACTTTTCTTCGTAAGTGACTGATGAAAACACATTGACCGATGATGATGGTTAAGGCTGCTATCCCAGCAATTCCCAGGATGACGCAGCAAACGAGAACTGGAACCAAATTAAGGGAGCATAAATTATCCCACTTTTCCCACAATTCAAATTATCCCACGCGTGTATCTTAGCCCCTCTGGTGGCAAAGTTTCTTAACGACTGAACTCAATCCACAATAGTCGGGATCGACAGCTGAACGTGCCTTCAGAAGCACGGAAACGCTCGTGATAAATTCCTGCGGTCCACCAACCCGCATTTGGCCTGCATGGTGGGCTATGGCCGAAATAAATCCCCTTCGTGTAGCGAAGGGAGGCCCGTGCCCCGTGCCGGACATAAATAGGCTGGTAAGAAGAAGAAGAATTATTATGACAAGTATACATTATGGCAAGTGTAAGGGACAGCTTGGCAAAAATACAGATAATGCAATGCACGTGACGAGGGTATAAGTTCCATCTGTAATTGCCATATTTACTGCAGAATAAAGATAACTTTACTTTACTTTAACCGTGTGGTGATCGGTTGAGAATAACACCACCCCATCTCTTTCCGTGGGTGTCGTAAGAGGCGACTAAGGAAACACAAATGAGACCTGCCTCCTAGTAATCCGTCCCAGGCAACGACACTTCATTTTTTTCTGAATCTGAGGTGTCGTCCTATGGTCTCATGCGGTGTGGTAGGCTCTGTAAAGGGCCGTCTGGTTCGCGACCACCCTCCTACCGAATTCCGACGCCAAACAGCTTGCTATATTCCGTCGGTGCGTGGGAGTACCACTGCCTGTATAGGCATTTTCTGAGTTAACTCGCTCCATCGTCGACCTCATCTTTGACCTTATGGTCAAGATTGAGGTCAAGAGTTAACCCATCTTATAATAAAAAAAAAAAACTGGTCCACAAAGATTTAGCCTAGGTCAACACGAAGACTTCTTCAAGAAAACATTTTTTTGGCCTGTTTTTTTAATATTTGCTGCTTTAATACTAAATTGCATATTCGAATACCCTCCATTTTGCAATAAAAAGAGCAGAATCTCTTCTTACTGAGATACAAGTAATATTGCTTTACTTACTTCAGACTGAAAAGTGTTATTTTCTTCTTTTTATTTTGTTCACCTAGTCCTTGGTTCTTTACTATGATATTCTTGGTTTACTAAATATATATTTTTACTTGTTTTGATTTCATCAAGTTTTAATCAAATGATTTACACTAGTTAAAGAAGTTTTAGTTCGAATCGTCGTGGTTTATTTTTACACTTGGGACTAATGCACAATTTTATGCCTTTTTTATTAACAAATTAATTAATCATTAATGCGAACCACTAATTTAAAAAAACATTACTTACTATTGTCCAAGACAAAAGATGGGGATTCTGAAACAACAAAAAATATATGAATATAAGATAAACCCATGCATCCCCAGCGGGGTAGATAGAACGTCATGAGCACTAACTCATTCCGCCTGCCCTTTTGTTCTACTAGACGTCCAGACGCACTGCAAGGCGCCTTTATTTTGTCAAGATTCCTCTGTATTCCCGGACTCATCCCAGGCAGCACACAAGTCATATAACTGTTCAAAAATTTAACCTTATAAATAAAAATAAAAATAATAAATAAACGCTTCACACCCAAAGGCCCACAATTAAGGTTTTCCCTTGTGTCGTGGGTCCCTTGGAACACACAAAGACAGACACAAACACCCATGACCCGAGAACAAACATTTGCTTTTTACACAAATATTTGCCCCGACTGGGAATCGAACCCAGGACCCGCCGATCAAGAGGCAGCGTGTCACTACCACTCGACCAAACCGGCCTTTTTTATACGAGGTTAAGTTTTATTACATGCTGTGTGTATTGCATAGTACTGTAAGTATAGACATTTTTTTTGCTATAATCATGCTATTAGCTGAGTTGGTTTTGTAATTTGCCGATTTTATTTTTAAAAGCTGAATAGTCTTCATATTATTATACAGCCTTGTTACTCAAGAGTTTGTGTAACCTTTCGTATAACACTGGTATAAAATTCCACTGTCAAGCATGATACTGGATAATTTGGGTTCTTTTCTCTTTTAGCTGTGTTACAGACCACATCTTGACAATAATTCAGCTGCTGTATAAAGTAGGATATTGTTTCTGTTATGAAGAATATAGCAACATAACAGAAATTAAGATAGCTTTTACAAATATTTTATGCCTCTTTAAGTACGAAATTACCGTCAAGTGCAGCTAACTTTGATAAATGCAATCGTAACAGATTCTTATGCAGAAGTTTGCTGGGAATTCACGAAAAGTAGACATTTTTTAAGCTAGAAGAAATGTCCTGGAACTTTAATCAGCATTTAGTTTGACAATCGCGATTTAAAAAAAAAGTATGTCAAAAAAATGAAAAAAAAAATGCTAAAAACTACTCCAAAAAAGCTAAAAAGAACAAATAATATACTGCTATACTGTGGGTTTTCAATAATGTATAATGGATCCCAATTATTTGATTTGCGATACGAATGTGTGTGATAATAGTTTTCGACCACTTTTAACCAGAAAATAACTTAATAAGTGGACACCTATGGTCTGTTATGCAGACACAATAGTCTATATTGTTAGGTAAAATTATTTCAGTTAGTGATACCAGCACCAAATTTCAGGATGTTGTTAAACATGTTATTTTATGTAAAAAACCGTCAGGACCCCATCTGTAAAGTACCTGGATCCGGAGATATGACGTCATCTTTTTTTTGTATGAAAAAAAAAAAGTTCTGAAACCCATCGTGTGTGGTATCAAATCAAAGGGCGTTTTGAGCTGATTCTAACAATATATCACATCATCACTTTATAGTCACAAATTTAAAATAAAAATAAACATAATTTTTAAAACATACCAAGTTTAGGCTTACTGCAGATGCGACACTGTTCAATATTTTTTTTGTGATATATACCTCAAATGATACATAACATCCTCATATAGAATCCCAAGGAACCGATTTGGAAAATACTAACATTTAGTTTTTTTTTTTTAATTTTTCATTTTTTGCAAAGTGAGGTACTAAAACGATCATAAATGATAAGTTATTTTCGAGCCACTAAGAGGGACAAGGAATGTGAGATGCAAGAAAAGCTCATTCTCGTCCCTATCTGAGGAGGAGAGGGAGGAGGGGGGGGAATTCCCCTCAAAATATACTGCAACGTTCCTGCAAAATTTGTAACGCTAGAATCTTATTAGGCAGGGTATATTAGGGTAAGTAGGATATAGTCCTAGCCCCGTCCCCCACCTTCCTCCTCAGATAGGGATGGATACAATCTATGTTTAGGACGGAAAATAAAAGTAGGTATCTGTACTTATCTGAAGTTAGCACAAACAAAAGGAAGACTACTTTATTTTTGACGAATTTTGATACTTATAAATATTATTGTTATTGATCATTTTCTCTTGAGCATGATCCCTCGCAAGCACAAAGTAGCGTGCAGTTTAAATAGTTTTTTACACACCTACATCTCGTGCACCGCTCTTTACATTTACACGCTAAGAGTTCCTTGCAGATGTTGCTGGCGTCAGGGATAGTTTTCTCTCCCATCCCCAGTTGCAAGGGTCCATTCGAAATGGGTGATGGTTGAGACAATTTGTCCAAATATTCGTCTGTAAAATGGCTCGTTTTAGGTGTTGCAGCAGTGCATCTTGCGTCGGAGGTATGTTTTCTATAGATCGGTTCCTTTTGGTGAAAAGCACTCTCCTTGTTGTATTTACCCTGGAAGAGTCACTGGTTGGATGGTACATTAGCACTACAAATTTTTCGAGCAAGTCAAATTCCTCACTCGTTACCAACGGTTGCTCTCCACGCGAGTATAATTCAAAGGCTGCGTCCACCTCTCGTAATAGCAACCACGTCTTCCATGCACTTTTCTTTCCAATTCCACAAAACGATGACACCGTGTCACAGCCGGTAAAAGCGTGGAAAAATGGCATCAAGTTTGCCATTTCATTGAAAAGAAAAGTGCAGAAATCATGGACGGGCAAGTATTTTACATTTTTTTCCGTACCATATTCTAACCACAGCTTTTGTATGTCAGGAATCTTTGAAAAAGCAAAGATGGCTATAATGAGCACATCAGAATCGACCGTTTTAATGATTACATAACTGTGATCGTTTTATGCAGCGTCTGCAGCGTGCAATAATAGTCTTGCATCTGCTTATTCTTATTATTATTATTCTGTCCTAGTGCTAGATGTATGAAAAATTATTTAAACTGCACCCTTTGAGATACTATGTATTCACTACATTCTAGAATCACTGGCCAGCTAGATGGAAAACGTAAAAGGGAGAGGTCAATAAAAAAATGTATTATTCCCCCCCCCCCCTCCTCTCCTCCTCAGATAGGCACAAGAAAGAGCTTTTCTTGCATCTCACATTCCTTGTTCCTCTTAGTGGCTCGAAAATAACTTATAATTTGTGATCGTTTTAGTACCTCACTTTGCAAAAAATGAAAAATGAAAAAAAATTACTAAATGTAATTATTTTCCAAATCGGTTTCTTGGGGTTTTATATGAGGATGTTATGTTGGGGTTTTATATGAGGATTACAGGTTGATGCTGCGTACTTTGATTTCAGAAAAGCGTTCGACACTGTTGACCACGACATACTTCTACAGAAGCTAGCGACAGTTGGATGTACTCCCAAACTCCTTCAATTATTTGCAAGTTATTTGGGGGACAGACCGCAATACGTAGATTATGCGGGTTGTTCTTCTGAACCGTACTTTACCAGGTCGGGGGTTAGTCAGGGCAGTAATCTGGGGCCATTACATTTTTTGATTATGGTTAATGATCTACCAGAAGTACTTAGAGATGCTGTTTGTCTACTATTCGCAGATGATGTTAAGTTGCTCCTAGCGATCGAAGATAAAAACGACTGTGAAAGACTTCAAAACGATATCACCAGAGTAGTCGAGTGGAGTGAAAGGAACAGATTGGATTTTAATATCTCAAAATGCTCTATAATGTCTTTTGGCCGCAGAAAACTTCCACTTAACTATAACTATTATATAAATGATACGTTGATGGCGAGAGCGAAGACAGTGAGGGACCTGGGAGTAGGGTTTAACATTGAATTAACGTTCCGTGACCACGTGACGCAAGTGTGTAAGAGAGCTTTTCAAAGCCTGGGCTTTGTGCTTCGCCAAGCTGGAGATTTCACCAATATTAAGGGAATCATTATCTTATATAATGCACTTGTAAGGAGCCACCTTGAATTTAACTCTATTATATGGGCTCCACATGAATATAAATATTCAATTATGTTGGAGCGAATCCAGAATAAATTCACGAGGTTTTTGTACCTTAAATATTATGGGGTGTACCCATCCTATCCCCTCATGTACCCCACTCTATTCGTTTTAGGTATGGTGGGATATAATAAGCTAGAGACAAGAAGGAGTTTAGCAATAACATCCTACTTATTTAAAGTTTTTCGTGGAAATATTAATAACTCCCAAATATTACAGTGGGTGAGTTTGAGCGTACCGGATAATTACACGAAGAAACGGCGGCGGCCACGGTTGTTTGCTGTACCACGCGGCAGGACTAACCTGCTTGATAAAACACCGCTTGTACGAGCTATAAGCACACTCAATGAAATAGCTGAAAAAACTGACCTCTTCATTTGTTCAATGAGCGAATTCAAAAGGATAGCGTTACATATTTTATGTTATTTGCAATAAATAATGCATCTTATTGTTAATAGTATTGGAAGTCTACACTATTGTATTAGGTTAAGCCTGTAATAATAGTTGTAAGTATTTTAAATAAATAAATAAATAAATAAATGTGTCATTTGAGGTATATATCACAAAAAAATATTGAACAGTGTCGCATCTGCAGTAGCCTAAACTTGGTATGTTTTAAAAATTATGTTTATTTTAATTTTAAATTTGTGACTATAAAGTGATGATGTGATATATTTTTAGAATCAGCTCAAAACGCCCTTTAATTTGATACCACACACGATGGGTTTCAGAACTTTTTTTTTTTTCATACAAAAAAAAGATGACGTCATATCTCCGGATCCAGGTACTTTACAGATGGGGTCCCGACGGTTTTTTACATAAAATAACATGTTTAACAACATCCTGAAATTTGGTGCTGGTATCACTAACTGAAATATTCTGGTCGATATAAAACCTTACAATAACCGCTACAAGACGAGTCGCTGTACAAGCAGGGTAATTCATAATGAGCGTCGCCAGAATGAATAACATAACCTATTATAATTATATATATATTCTTTATTGCACAAACACAGTAGAAAAATTTAACATAAAAAATAGTGTACAAAGGCGAGCTTATCTCTAGAAGAGATCTCTTCCAGCCAACCTAATTGGTGAGAAATAGTGTACGAGACGGGAAGAGAGAATTGCGCACAACGTAAGAAAATACCAAATAAGAGAAGGGCTTATATTATTAATACTTAAATATAATGAAATAAAAATAATATATATACAAACATATATAATACATATAAACGAATATAATAAATCATACATACATAATATATAATTTGCTCATTACAGTTGGGACAGGTAGTATTCTTTGACTCTATTTTTGAAGGAATGTAAAGATGGACTCTCTTGTAAAGCTGTCGGGAGTTTGTTCCACATCCGTGCTCCACGGACAGTAAAATAATTAAAACGAAAATTTGTGCTAGCTGAGGGGCATTGCAACACGTTGGTATTACAGGAGCGGCGTGGACGAGTATCAGGAGGTAACAGTTGGAAACGGGAACGAAGGTAATCAGGAGAGGAGGGATTCTTGAGGACGTTGTACAGAAAGGACAGAAGGTGCACATCGCGGCGGAATCGAATGGGAAGCCATTTCAGTTGTGCCCGATATTCCGACACATGGTCAAATTTTCTCAGACTGAAAATGAATCGAATGGCCAGGTTTTGGAGTCGTTCTAGCTTACTAAGCAACTCCTCACTCACATCTAAATAGCAAACATCAGCATAGTCGAGAATCGGAAGTAGAAGAGATTGGCTAATAGGATTTTAGTTTAAAATGGAAGGAAGTTCATACATACAGTCGCACAAGAATATAATTAAAACGGGAACGATGTAACTGGTAGTTCACGCAGGCGGAGCTGCGTGAAAAAAGCTAGTCCTTACCAATATTATAAATGCGAAAGTAACTCTGTCTGTCTGTCCGTTTTTCACGCCTAAACAACTGAACTGATTTTCATGAAATTTGGCACAGAGATAGATTAGGGTCTAGGAAAGGACATAGGCTACATTTTATCCCATAGTTGGGCACGATATAACCTGTAGTCCACGCAGGTGGAGTCGCGGGCGGAATGCTAGTTCTCTATAAAATAAAAAAAGACTTATGTTTTCTTCCGAATGAAACTTACCAACGTTAACGTAGACTCGGCAAAATGCAGGGTTCAACCCTGGAGAGACAAACTCGCAGTTCCATGTCCCGTTGTGTTTATGAGTAGCGTTTTTTATCTATAAATAAGTAACTTAATTAAAAAATTAAAAAAAAAAACATGAGAAGAGAAGAGAACACGATTACTTTTATGCTGGAGTAAAAGAAAAACTAGAATGTGCCAGGTGCCATGCCTACTTTTCCCAGGCAAACTGTAAAACTCAGTAAGTAGGAAGCGAGGCTTTTGGTATATTGTGGGTGACAGGCTGACAACATTTCACCACTTACTTACATCAAATTTTATCTTATAATTTTCAGAATTTATGTCAAATGTGGCATCTAGTGGTTTTAAAACCACTGGTTCTCTGCCTAAATCGATTCGAGGCATAAGCGTATGTATGTATGTCTATACAAGTGTACATATTATAAAGAGGAAAGATTTGATTGTTTGTTTGTTTGTTTGCATTGAATAGGCTCCGAAACTACTGGACAGATTTGAAAAATTCTTTCACCATTAGAATCCTACATTATCCGGGATGGACATAGGGTACATGATTTTCCCGAATCCCCACGGGAACAAAGTCCCAAGCAGAATGCTAGTATGTTATAAAAGGAAACTTTTGGTCAAATTTCAGCTTTCTAGCACCAAGGGGTTGGGCTGGGCGTTGATGAGTCAGTCAGTCAGGACCTTCAATTTTATCAAAAGTAATATTATAATAAAGAGGAGAGAGAAAGAGGAGAGATTTGTATTTTTGTATGTTTGTAAGGAATAAACTCATAAATTACTGGACCTATTTTAAAAATTCTTTCACCATTAGAATGCTACATTATCCCTGAGTAGCATAGGCTACATAACCCCATCTCTTTCCGTGGGTGTTGTAAGAGGCGACTCATGAAACACAAATGAAACTTGCCTCCTATTAATCCGTCTTAGGTAACGACATTTCAATTTGTTTTGAATTTGAGGTGGCGTCTTATGGTCCCATGCGGTGTGGTAGGGTCTATAAAGGGCCGTCTGCTTCGCGACCACCCTCTTACCGAAGTCCTACACCTTGTGTGTCGATGGAATGGTCGCCATTTTATCCGTTTAGGTGGCTGAGAACTATCCAAAGGAGAATGGCGGTTGCGTCCCCAATGTTGTATAAGGTTGTGACATAAGTATGTCATTTTAAAGTTAATAATAGTAGCTTCATTTCTTTATATTACAACCATACTGAAACTCGTGCAGGGAAAGAACTATAAACCATTTTATCGTACACTAGCTTTCCATTCGACTCCAGTGGTGTATAAAAATGTGAAATATGTCATTTTAAAGGTAATGACAATAGCTTGATTTCATTATATGACATCAATAACGTGATTCCTGTAGTGACGTTTAGGGCTGTGATACACGTCATTTTAAAGATCACAATAATAGCTATATTTCATTACATTACACCCACAACGTGACTCATGTTGTGACCTTTTTAACGACATACTTCATAACCTTATACACTACTGAAGTTTCCATCCGACTTGTTATGAAGTATGTCGTTAAAAAGGTCACAATAACAGCTTTATTTCATTCTGTAACACTCACTATATGTCGTTAAAAAGGTCACAATAGCAGCTTTATTTCATTCTGTAACACTCACTACAAGACTCGTGCAGGAAATGAACTATGGACCGTTTTATCGTTACCGACTTTTGATCCGGGAGGCTACCACCTAAGTGAAGATGACGCTGGGTAAACGAATGGAATGTTGTCGATTGCTTCTTTATAAGGAGACCTTGATTAATGATATGAACCAAACACAGCAATGTACATCATTCCATTCGTTCAATCAGCATCAACTTCGCTTAGGTGGTAGCCCCCCCGATCTCAGTGGTGTATTCCATGCTGTTGCGGCGTGGATTGCGATGTTTCATACCAGAGGGCACACACGTAATTCGTCCATCAATTCTTAACGGCAACATTGTATCGCTAATAAATTGTATGTTTTTTTCGTAGCGCTTCGTTTTCCTCTTTACGTGAACCAACCTTTACCATCTACCTAAGCAGAATTTACAACAGCAGCTGCAGCTGATCCATCTGAACGAGTCTCGTTGTGGGTGTCATTTCTAGAATAAAAACTATTGTTGTGACCTTTAAAGAGACATTAATAATAACCTTACATACTACTGGTAAAGGATCAAGATGTAAGAATGAAAATCGAATCAGTTTAAGATAAAATGATTCATAGTTCATTCCTTGCACGAGTCTCGTTGTTGGTGTTACACAATGAAATTAACCCTTAGTTATGACCTTTAAAATGTCATATGTCACAACTTTATACTTACACCACTGTATCGGATCAAAAGTCAGTATACGATAAAACAGTTCATAGTCAAGGGCGTCGCCAAGGGGGGGCAGGGAGGGGCAGCTGCCCCCCCCTAGAGATTAAAAAATGTAACCAACTGCAAAGCAATCAGAGTTGCAACCGTTCTTATTATAATCGCCAATTCGCCACAGAGGCAAAGACTCGCGCTGTAATCGTAAAACATCATGCTCTTGACTGTACCTACAATTCTTATTTTTTTCATCCTCCATAATATTAGCTTGCCCCCACCTGGGCCAAGGGCTGGCGACGCCCTTGAGTTCATTCCCGGCACGAGTCTCGTTATAGGTGTCATGTAACACAGTAAAACTATTTTTGTGATCTTTAAAATGACGTATGTCAAAACCTTTTACGCCAATACTAACGAATCAAAGAAATAGAGTTAAAATCCAGTCAGTTCACGATTAGATGTTTCATAGTTCATTCTCTGCAGAAGTCACATTATTGGTATCATATAACGAAATCTAGTTATTCTTATGACCTTTAAAATGACATATATTATAATTTAACACAATGCTGGGGTCGTATATGATAAAACGGTTCATAGTTCAATCCCTGTACGGCTTGGCAAAAAAGTCCTAAAACAGAACTAAAAAATATTATAACTTTCTTTCTGTCAATCGTCAATCACGTCAAGTAGGTATTATTGTGTCATTTCTTCTACACGGTAACCGCTAATCGTGATTTTGTTTTATTTTATGGTGTTACTGTGGAGATTTCGGTGACCAATTGCGCTCAAAATAAAAAGGGTTGTATATATGAAATGTTTGGCAAAACTCGAAGCTGGACAATATATATCCGATCTGAACGATTTTCATAAAAGAACTGCTGATATGACTGGTAAAATGTGGTTTTATTTATGTAATTAGATATTTAATCTGTATGATTCAACTTGCAATAGCTAGAATAAACCCCTCATAGAATGGCTGCTTACTTTTGAAATGAACACCCACGAATTCGAGGTTTTGTGTACTGTGGCGGATGCCTAAGCTCCGTAAAACGGAGCTACCAAATTCTGTGGCTGCTATTGGCCAGCCTGCGAGCGCCAAATACGCGCCAATGTTTAAGCTTGCCAATGAACGACAAGTTTCTTACTTGGCCGTTCCTTTAAATAAGATGGAACTGTGTTATAGGAGACAGTGTGACATTGTGAACACGCAGCGCGGAACTAATAGTTGCTATCTAGTTAATAGACACTTATGTACTTGTGAAAATACAGTGAAATAAACAGTTACTTATAAACTGAGGGATGGGTTTATATAGATAATTTCCTAAACCTCCCCAAATTTACAAATGCAGTAACAAAGGAACGCATTCGAACAATTTTGATCCTTTTTTTGTTGATGTGGCATAAATTACAGAATAAAATTGTTTGTATGTTGTGCAGATGTTAGATGACTATAAATATATCCTTTTTTATAATTTCTTTAAATACCTACTGAGTTTATGTACCTAGTTAATTCTCTGTATTTACTTTTTTAGGTACATTCGTCAGTACTCTAAGACGAATTGTGCTGGAAGGTCAAAGAAATTAAGGTGTTTTCCCCACACCAGTTTTAACTCGCTGTCACCCTGGATGCTTCCAAATTTAAAACTGCCGTAGAACTTGGTAAAATCCATTTAATTTAATAGCAAACTATTTACAGAACAATTATTAATTATTTGCACTAATGCTACAGTTTACTAGGTCTAACTCCTATGACTGCCGCGTAAAGAATGATGCAAAAATGGCCACCTCTCGAATTTCATATTAAACATTTAAGCGGTAAAATGTGGAGCTTTGATTGGTTTAAGTCTCCTGTGGCGTCAGCCAATAATCTTCTTGTTCACAATGTTGGAGGGAAAATAACGGGTTCCTATTGGCTACCGAAAAAGGCGCCAACCAATCGCATCCAAACAAGATGGCAGTCCTGAACGGAGTTGCCATTTCATAAAAACAAAATGTTGCTACTAAAACTTCTTTAAAAATTACTAACCCTAACACCAGGGAAATATAGAGCGGGGCGATCTAGAAAATAATAGGAAAATTTTAATTTGTGTGTGATTCGACAAGAAAAATATTGATAGGCACAATGTAAATACTAGGACCAAGCATAAACTGGGTGTACTAAACAGTCGCATCCACAAGGTCATGAACTCTTTTATTTATTATTTTACTTTACCTTTCATACCGTGATCCTATTGGCAGAGCAATCGCGAGATATGAAATCGAAAGACTCAGAAAATGTACGTTTTTGACTCCTGTCAAAAGAATTATGATGTATAGCATATAATAGTTTTCCTTTCCCGTAACTTGTATTTCACAAAATCGGCTAATAGTGGCAGATAAAAAATTGTATATAAGTCAAAGTATCAAAACCGTTATTGTCGCTGGCCACTTGGCACGATGGCGCCGCCATTATTTTCACGACTTTTTGCCAAACTGTACGAGTCTCGTTGTGGGTATCATACAGGGTGTAAAAGACAGAATTTTTACTATTAGATGGCTAATACGATGTAGAATAACTTAAAGTCTTAAAAAAAACTAGGTTAACTTGGCGATTTACTGAGATATATATTTTTTAAATAAAACTTGACGAAAAACAAACCTGATTTCTGTTAGAAATCTTTTTAGGGTTCCGTTCCCAAAGGGAAAAAACGGGACCCTATTACTAAGGCTCCGTTGTCCGTCCGTCCGTCTGTCACCAAGCTGTATCTCGTGAACCGTGATAGTTAGACAGTTGAAATTTTCGCATATGATGTGTTTCTATGTGCCCTATAACAGCAAATACTAAAAAGTAGAATAAATTAAATATTTAAGGGGGCTCCCATACAACAAACGTATTTTTTTGCCGTTTTTACAGAGATAATGGGTTTCATAGAGTCCGACTCGCACTTGGCCGGTTTTATAGGTAATGGTACGAAACCCTTCGTGCGCGAGTCCATCTCGCACTTGCCCGTTTTATTATTTTCAGTTGAGGCGGTTGTTTTCCCTCGCTTATAATTTTATAAGAACACTCTGTTGTTTCAAATCGTTATTGAATTCATTAAGTTTAAAAAAAATACCGTTTTCTTTTTACGGGGCACGGTAACAAACAAGAATTTTAAAAATTACATAAAAAATTCAATTTTTTTAAAGATTTTTTTTTAGTATTTTTACCGTCGTAAATTATGAAGCATAGTTTCTCTCATTTTAATATGTGCACATTATAAAGACTCACACTGTATAAGTGATTATTTTTTCCCGGAAACGTCAACTTAAGGAGTTGGAGCGCCCCACCGCTGTCAGAATGCGATGAACATTGCTGACTTTCGTGTTTTACGCTTTTATCATTGTTTTATGTCGTAAAATAGAGTGTGTTGTGTGTTAGAATAAATAATTAACTTTTAAAACAGAAAATTTTAAAAAAACATGAAAAAAAATGAACATTTCGCTGGAAAAACATTCAGAATGATGGTCTGAGTTTAGGGATTCAGTTTTTGGTAAACTGTCATCCGTATACCTACCTGAAGGTATGCTTCATAATCCGGTGCAAGCACTGTAGTCTCTCGTTCATAAAACGCAGTTACACGTTTAGTAAAGTCTTTTACGGTAAGCAAACTCTTGTTACTGTTTTCCAATGAACAGCTGAAAAATAAATAGGTAGCTTTCCACTCGTCCAAGATCTTTCTCCAATTTTTTGATCAATGATCTTTATATCGAGTCAAAAATGGAAATGGAGCTGCTTCACAATTTTTGGCATTACTTTAAAATTAAAAATGTTGTACGGCTCCCGACATTTATCTAGCTATTCATGCATCACACGTGAATAGAAAGAATAATTTCGCTAATTCTTCTTTTGTTGTTTTTGCTATTGTCAGAAAAAGGTTCTTAAAAAAAAATACTTTGTTGAGTAGAACATTAGAAAATTTAGGAAAACAGAACAACGTCTGTCGGGTCAGCTACTTATATAGTCGCTTATAATTATAATTCTTAAACGGCTGAACCAATTCTGATTAAATATAGTTAAGAACCATCTCGATTACGTCAGCTTTCAAACAAAAAAGCAGCATTGAAATCGGTACATTACTTTAGGATCTAGGATGCCACAGACAGACACTCGAAAGGGATAAATTATACAACAACAAAATGTGTCTGTGTCAAGTGGTTGATGTTTTGTAGTAAAGCAGTTATTGCTTATATCTCTTACGTGTTAAAACCAAATTTGATCAAAGATACTCGTAGCTAAAACCATCTCGATTACATCAGCTTTTAAACAAAAAAGAAGCAACCAAATCTGTACACTCGTTTAGGAGCTACTATGCCTCAGAGAGACATACAGATACACAAGTTCTTATAACACCTGTCCTTTTTTGTCAGGGGTTAAAAAATACTCACGAAGCATTGTACAGCCTATAATGATAATAATCCCTTGACGAAAATATAACCCTGACAACAATTCCGTCGCCATTTTTGACATTAACTCTGACTTGAGAAACATTGCAAAATATGATTTTATCTTCAACGTTCACGTTCTGATATAAACGAAAGATGATTTCTGTAGGATGGTGTCCTGAAACTAAGAAAAAAGATTTTACTTGTTACAATTTAAAAATAACACTTTTATGGGGTCCTTTGCGCCAGGATCGACTGTGGGCGGTTTAGCAGACTGATACACACATCAAAAACGTCTAAGCAACACGCACGATTTTTCATACAACAGAGGCCTCTTTGAGAAGCTGTGAAAAGTATTTAAGACACGTATTTTTAATAAAATCTTTAGTGTGACCAAGTTCTATACCCGAATTTAAAATTCCTATAAATGAACTTTATCTAGCTTGAAGTTTGTGAAAAAGAGACGAAAATGAAAATTTAATTTCACCATTTCCATACTAAAAGCAAAGAAAAACTGCGTTTTCATTTTCATTTTTCCCTCTTTTCCACAAATTTCAAGCTAAATAAAGTTCATTTATAGGGATTTAAAATTCAGGTATAGAACTTGGTCATACTAAAGATTTTATTAAAAATACGTGTCTTAAATACTTTTCACAGCTTCTCAAAGAGGCCTCTGTTGTATGAAAAATCGTGCGTGTTGCTTAGACTTTTTTGATGTGTGTATCTCAGTTTTTATTGTAATGACTGTGTGATTTTTGTAAAATAACACTAACATAAATATGTATAGTATATAAGTAACTCCCGATATTCATCGCTTAAACGGCTGAACCAATATTTTGATAAAACTTATTTCTAAATAATTTTCCACGTTAAAAACGTATGAGTCACCGACTTCAATCCCAACAACAGTTCGCACGAAGTAGATATCTAGTTTTTTGCGGACTACAATGCCTATTAGCAAATAACTACAAACAGAAATGTCATTCATTTATTTAGATGATGTTCTAGTTTGTAGTATATTTTGTTTTTGTTGATTTTTTTTAAAAGCGCTGAATCATTTTCGATAAAATTTATATGGGACCTCTTCAGGAGTATACTCTTTCGAACAAATAAAGAATTTTGAAAATCAGACAACAGTTGCCGGAGTAATCGCGTAACAAATATACAAAAAAAAAAAAATACAGTCGAATTGAGAACCTCCTCCTTTTTTGAAGTCGGTTGAAAAAGGACTAGCTTTCCGTGCACGAGACTTCGTTCCCGTTGGAATTCGGGAATATTATGAAGCCTATGTCACTCGGGGATAATGTAGCATTCTAATGTTGAAAGAATTTTTGAAATCGAGTAGTTTTTGACCCGATTTCAAACATTCGTTACAAACATACATACATATAGCCCTATCACTACTAATATTATAAATGCGAAAGAAATTCTGTCTATCTGTTACGCTTTCACGCCTAAACTACTTAACAGATTTTGATAAAAGGCACAGAGATAGATTAGACGTTGGGAAAGGACATAGGCTACATTTTATCCAACTGCTGGGCACGATATAACCTGTAGTCAACATCATATTGTTGATTTACTTCATAATATATTTTACAGGGTGTAAAGGACAGCTTAGCAAATACTTAAATGGTGGAATCTACGCATAACTATCATCAACCATAATTAATTATTTTTTCCCGGAAACGTCATGTTAAGGAGTTTTCATTATTTACCTACTTTGGCGCTAAGCAACGTATCGTGAAGCCGCGCCCCGCGCGCGATCCCCCCGGGCTGCGCTGCTATCGCAGTGCGATGTACATTGCTGGTTTTCGTGTTTCACGTTGTTATGATTGTTTTTTATTGAAAAATGGAGTGTATTCGATTAAATTATAAAAAATGTAAATGTAACCAAAATATTAAAAAATATGAAAAAAAATTAAATTTCCGGAG
Organism: Aproaerema taeniolella; assembly: GCA_949987775.1. NCBI lineage: Eukaryota > Metazoa > Arthropoda > Insecta > Lepidoptera > Gelechiidae > Aproaerema > Aproaerema taeniolella. Next base: position 6,284,179 of record OX465272.1, on the reverse strand, counting down.
ATAAATTCCACTGGAAAATAATTCAGCATGATTGTTTGAGTTCAGGGTTTCAGTTTTTGCTAAGCTGTCTTTTACACCCTGTATAAAACAATGTCCCCGCTAAAAACGCCGCTTCTATATGTCTGTCTGAACGCGGTAAACTCAGAAACTGCAGAACGGATTTTCACACGGTTTTCACAAATGGACAAGTGATTGAAGAGGAAGGTTTATGTGTATAATTCATTACCGAATTCCCACGGGAACGAGATCCAGGGCGGGAAGGAAGTATATAATGAACGAGAACAAATTTAAAATTATATTAAACTAATGACAATGCAATGGTGAAATAGTACATTGTTACTTTAGGGGTGAAAGCAACTTATGTAAGTCCCGAAACGGGATTTAGCGACCGAGCGTAGCGAGGGAGCTAATAGTTCGAGGGACTAAATGAGTGTTTCACCCGAGGTAAATACTGTGCTTTTCATTACGAATACAAAGGAAGTAAAAATAAAAACATGAATAAGCTGAACTCATTGCTGCTATGCGAAGTTACAAAACTCTATAACTCGAAAAAACAAATGAAAATCGGAATGCCACTTTCCTGCCTATTATGTTTTTTTTTTCTGTGGCTGGTCAGCTATTCAGCCATTATTTTTCATTTTCGTCATTGAAAAAAATGGTAAATATTTTGCCAAAATCTAGGTTATTTTAAAGAAATAGGTAGCTTAAATTAAATTACTATAAAGTCATTAAAAAAGTATTCTTTAGTGAATACTTAACTTTTGTTATTTTTTACATCGCGCTGTAATAGAGTGGCTGTATAAGAAGTTGGAATATGTTTTTTTAATACTTAATTTGACAGCTGTCAGTTGAAAGCGATTCTCCCTAGGCTTGAAAAGTATTACTTTCAAGCCGCTCCGTAGGCAACTTCAGACCTACTTTCCGAGTATGAGTAATGAAAATAAATATAACAGTTCTATAAATGAAATTTTAGTTTTAATTTAGTGCAGTTAACTTACTACGTAGCAAGGATAAGGTAATCTTGTTTATTTGTGCATAACCTTCTGAAAAATTGCTGCGAACCATCTCGATTACGTACCTACCTCCATTCATTTATAAGCTATTTGTTTTCTTCTGCAAGGTTCATATTACAGAACGCGAATCAGACTCTGATCTATACTTAGGTAGCAGTCGTCTTTGTCATTTTGATAGTGAGAGAAAGAAACAATCAATATTTGAGTATAGATCAAGATTCGAGTCTCCTTCTAATAATGCGGGCCTGAGAGTCTGAATCATACTTCATAGATATCTATATAATCAAAAATAAAAACAATTATGGAGGGGAAATCCCTTAGAAGTCTCGGAACAGACGCAGTTGTTCGTTTCATGTTTACATCTTATTAAACATCAACACTTTAATTTCCTTCTGTAATAAATAGTAGAAAAATGATTTTTCTATTTATTCTAATACGGGCCTTCGTCTGTAAAGGTTTGCAGTCAAGAGTTAAATTTACATTCATACAATATATACCACAGACAGACAAATAGATACACACGTCAAACTTATAACACCACTCTTTTTATGTCGGGGGTTAAAAAATCTAACTTGATTCATTTAAATGTAGTGGAGCACAGTGCTAGATACAAGGCTCTTACATTACTGATTCATACTTATAATTTTCGCTATTAAAAGGCACCCCATATAAAAATGATAGTCCTGACTCACTGACTCATCAACGCCCAGCCCAGCCAATGGGCCTAGAACGCTGAAACACAAAGTTTCCTTTTTTAACGTAGACTAAGAATAATGAAAGATTTTTTAAAATACCACGGAAACAAAGTCCCTGGCATCCTCTATCTGTATTGTAGAGTAAACGCGGTGGTTTGTGAGGATCGTTGGATGGACTTTCGTTATTCCTTCACGCAAAAACTACTGAAATTCTTAAACATCAGAATAAATAATACATAGGTTACATAATTTTTTCAAATTCCCCCAGGAAAGCTAGCTAAGAAGTTAAACTTAGTTAAACTGTACTTACTTCTAAGTATTACTTACTTGCATACAAAATTGAAATCAACGCACACAGAAAACTGATTTTCACTTTATAGCACATTTTCAAACTTTTTCAGTCGGCCATATTTAATTTTAAAAATTATATTTGGTAGAAAATAAATGTATTGTGAAGCTACAATTATTAAATGAACTGAAATAAACAAAGGCGGGATATTGTGCAATTTCCCTTATTAATCCGTCGTTCACCACATTTATTTTTGTGATTTTTACACGCACGAGAAAAATAAATCTTATTGAGTGTTGTTATACAGATAAAAAGTTAATGTGAAATGTACCTATTTCACCAACTTCGTTCGCTCGTAAAAGTTATAATACAAAACAATACAATACAATACAATATACTTTATTTGCACACAGAGACATACAGTACAATTAACGGAACTAAAACAAGGCGACCTTATTGCTTATTGCTAAAGTTGCTATTCTATTCTCTTCTCTCACTATTAAAAATGACAAAGACGACTGCTACCTAGGTATAGATCAGAGTCTGATTCGCGTTCTGTGATATGGACCTTACAGAAGAAAACAAATAGCTTATAAGTGAATGGACGTACATAATCGAGATGGTTCGCAGCAATTTTTGAGAAGGTTATGCACAAATAAACAAGATTACCTTATTCTTGCTACGTAGTAAGTTAACTGCACTAAATAGAAACTAAAATTTAATTAATAGAACTATTATATGTATTTATTTTCACCATTATCATAGTTAAATTTAATTTTAAATTTGTTCTCATTACTTAAGTGGCCAATTGTAATTTTCTTATAATTACAAATTTACCTTACTCCTGTTTCATTGACAGTCATATAGGTACATCAGTGTAATAGACTTCATTATATACTTCCTTCCCGCCCGGGATCTCGTTCCCGTGGGAATCCGGTAATGAATTATACACATAAACCTTCCTCTTGAATCACTTGTCCATTTGTGAAAACCGTGTGAAAATCCGTTCTGCAGTTTTTGAGTTTACCGCGTTCAGATAGACATGAAGGGGCGTTTTTAGCTAAGGACTTTGTTTTATACAGGGTGTAAAAGACAACTTAGCAAAAACTGAAACCCTGGACTCAAGACAATCATTCTAAATGATTTTTCAGTGGAATTTTTATCCGGAAAATTTTCAATTTTTTTCATATTTTTTAATATTTTCTGCTTACATTTAATATTATTTAATCGAATACACCCCATTTTGCAATATTGGGCATCAAAGCGGTTTACGATCCAAGTGGTTTTTCCACATCCAGGAACTCCATTTATCCACGATATTTTTGGCACCTCCCAGGAATCAAAGCTTTTGCCGCCCGAAACATCCATCAAAACCGCTTCAGCCATTTGAAGGATCCTGTCATCTAGCATGACCTTCATGCATGGAGCTGTGACAACTATAGGATCATCTGAAGGGGTTTCGAACGTTATTGTACCCGTGCGGCGAGTCACTTCCTCATTGAGAGTAACAAAGCCACTGGTTTTGTTGTATGTGGCCATGTGTGGACTCATTTCTATACCTTTTAGAATTTGGGAGGTGTCATTGTCGTAAACAGTTTCATCCGCTTCCTCGAGTCTCATCTTAAGCAGACCTTTATTTTCTATCATGAAAGATTGCAAGATATTCTCGCAAGTCTCATTGACTTCTCTGGTCGCTTTTGTTATTGCTAGGAACTGAAGAAATGCGTTTACCATGTGGTCAAGATTGGGACCATCAAGATACATATGTGCTCCAAATTTGATAAATATAGCTCACACGTTTATTTAGATATTAACGTCCATATATCGTCATTTTTATCACCTTAGATGAAAACTTTATCCCAGTTTCAGATGACCTTGAAAGTCCAAATTTGGCATCCAGATAGCTATTTGGGTGAATACAATGGAAAAAATCAGAAACTAGTAAATTATTGTCATTTTATTATAATTTTTAAATTAATTGATTCTATTTATACAGGGGCTTTAGGTAAAAGAGGTTTCAACCTCTCGAGGGCTAAATCAGTCCATGAAACTGAATAACTTCCCAAGGAACATAGGTCAAAATACGAAAAAAAATGGGTGCGTGTACTTATGTACGCGCGTGAGAAGTTATACTTCTTTGAGCGGTTAAGCAGACAGCTTCATACTGTTAATTTTGTGTCACAGATGCGCGCGCATCTTAAAATTTCACTCTCATCATTTTTTCATAACGCGCCTAGCTTCATACTGTTAATTTTGTGTCACAGATGCGCGCGCATCTTAAAATTTCACTCTTATCATTTTTTCATAACGCGCCTAAAGAAGTATAACTTCAAAAATGTTGATCTCTCATACAAAATGCGCTTATATGGTGATGAAGTTTGTATGGGAACTCAAATTTTTTTTCCGTATTTTGACCTGTGTTCCTTGGCAAAGTTGTTCAGTTTAATGAACTGATTAACCACCCGAGAGTTTGAAAGAGAGATACCTAAAGCCCTGTATAATTATGTATTTATTCTTTATTGTACAATGATAATACAGAGGATAACAAGTTTACAGTAATGGAAGTTGATGATGTATTTAATCCTGAATGTTCTATGAAACAAATCTATTTTGAATTTAATTTGAATTTAAGTTTAGAGGAATCTTCGCTACTTTCATTAGGCTTCGCCCCAGCAGTGTGTGACATACACTAGAAGATCCCCATTGATCGTCCACGGCGAAAGCCATATTGTTGATCACTAAGTAGGTCATTAGCTTCTAGGTATGTCAGCAGCTTGCTGTTCAGTACTCTTTCCATAACCTTATAGAGTATGGAAGTGATGGCAATAGGACGGTAGTTACAGGGGTCAGCACCTTCTTGGGTACTGGTTGCACGTTGGCAAGCTTCCAGGACTTAGGTACGGTTTTGGTCTTGAGAGAGAGACGGTATAAGCGTGTCAGTATAGGAGACAACTCAGGACCACAGTGCTTCAGGACTTTAGCAGGTATCCCATCAGGACTGCTCGCCTTGTTCACGTCTAGACTCTGTAATGCTCTTCGGACCTCTTTATTGTGTATTGTGACTTCCGGCATTGAGAAGTCACAGCGAGGCATATTCGGTGGTTGTCGAGAGCCAGTGTCCAGACGAGGATTGCTCGCAAAAAGAGATGCAAATAGATCTGCTTTCTCTTTCGCGGAGTGAGCTAACGATCCATCAGGTTTCTGCATGGGAGGCAACGTTGGACGGCAGAAGTTAGTTTCGACAGACTTTGATAGGGACCGAACTGCTTACTACCGAGAGGGTAAGATGCTAATCTAGTCCCTATTCGTCTAATATGGTCAAAACGAGCCTTCCGGATAACCCATTTGCATAACTTGGCAGCTGAGTTGAATGCCCTTTTCTTCGAACGAACCCTCCTAGCTCGGATTCCACGATCACGTGCTCGAAACCAGGTGTCATAAAACGAACACACACCTTTTTTCTTGACCATAAAACGAACTGACGTTTTAGACTTCTGTGGTAAGCTTCGCTAATAAGAACGTACAATGAGATTAATTGACTGTTATGAAAATTATTAATATTGTGAGCATTAGTAAGTGGACGTGTAATAATAAACGAGATTCAACTAGAAGAACGTTTTACTTGAAGAATCCGAGAACATCCCAAAAATTGGCAACCGTAAAAGGCGAAAAATCTGCAAGGAAAAGGTACGCTTTGCACAAAAATGGACGCCGCTATCAAAGAACGCTCCATACAAAGGCGGCTGTTCACAGTTACTTTTAACAACCTTGATCAATTACTGGCTTATGGCAGAGCCAAAGAGACGGACATTATTGTTCAATATAAAAAACTAAGCCAACTCCACAGCCGGTTAGATGAGTTAAATAAAATTATAAGAGATGCCATGATGGCGTCGTGCCGGGAGGAAGAACTAGAAAAGGAGCTGTGTGCGTGCCTTGAGTACGACGAGAAATGGCTGCAAATTGAAACAAAGTTTAAAGAAGAAAAGCCAGAAAAAGAAAAAGAACCGAAAGACAAAAGATATTTCAAACTTCCAAAAATTGAGTTTGCAAAATTTGACGGATCAATTAAGAATTGGCTCAGCTTCTGGGGGCAATTCGAAAAAATTCACAGTGATTCGAACATCGACAAAGGAGATAAATTCTTATACTTATTAAATAGTGTAAAAGAAGGCACAGAGGTGCACAGTTTAGTGCACAGCTACCCCACCGGAGGGATATCATATGATACGTGCATTGCAGAATTGAGGACCCGATATGCCAGAGAAGAACTTCTCATAGAAGTGTATGTTCGGGAGTTGCTGGCTTTAATCCTTCAAGGTAATGGAAAACTGTCTGAATTATACAACCAATTAAATGCCCATTTACGAGCGCTAAACACCCTAGGAGTAGAGAAATGTGCGGCATTCATATTGCCGTTGGTGGAGTCAGCCATACCTACAGAAACGTTAAGATTGTGGGAACGAACAAAAATGGGCAATAAAAGAAATGCGGATGAGGCCCTTACTGCGCTCATGGAGTTTCTTCGGTTGGAGGTTGAGGGTCAGCAAAGAGTGGAGATAGCAAAGAACACATTTCTAAAAGAGAAAGAGGAGTGCAAGCCATCTGAAGCTTCAGCGGCTTGCTTATTTACTGCAAACAAGAACACTCAAGATAAAATAGACAATAAGAAAAAATGTATTTGGTGTTCAAAGGAAACTCATGTAAGCGTAGAATGTTATAAAATAAGCAAGATGTCTTTAGAAGAAAGAAAGGAACACCTGAAGAAAGAACGTGCGTGTTTAATATGCCTCAGGAAGGGACACATTTCAAAAAATTGTAAGGCGTTTGTAAAGTGCCACATATGTTGAAAACGACACACTGTGGCCATGTGTCCAGGCAAAGAAGTGAAAGGGAAAGAAAAGGAAGTTGAAAAAGAACACAAGCCTGCCAAAACGACCACCAATTTATCATCAGCAGATGAAAAAGGAACTACCCTTTTGCAAACACTAATAGTGAAAGTAAAATATGGCAGCAAGTCGGAGGAAGTACGAGCACTAATTGATAATGGTTCACAAAAAACATATATAAAAGAAGACATAATAAAAAGACTAGGCTGCAGTAGGATACGGGAAGAGGAGTTGGAACACTGCCTATTTGGAGGGGTTACTTTGGGAAGAAGAAAGCACAAAGTATACGAACTCGAGATAGAGGCTTTGAAGGAGAACTTCAGCATGAAAATAGAAGCTCTTGAACAACAATCAATTTGTAACTACACAGAAAAAATTATATTAGATAAAGAGACCAATAAATTGTTAAATAAATATAATATTAAGTTAACAGAGATAGATAGTGAAGTCGAAGAGGTAGGGTTGTTGTTGGGAGCAGACTTTGCTGGAATGATGATGACTAGTGGGATCATTAATTTAGAGAATGGTATGATAGCATTAAAGACAAAATTAGGTTGGACCATACAGGGTAGACAGGGAGGGAAAACTTATAATTTCATAAATTCTATGTTCTGTATGAGTACTTCACAGGATTTGTCAGAGCTGTGGTCACTGGAGACGTTAGGAATCAGGGATCCCGCTTAAACGAAGACCAGGACTCAAGCAGAAGCCGAGGCAATGATGTCATTCGAGAAAACGGTGACCAGAGAAGACAATGGGCGCTATCAAGTGGGACTGCCTTTCAAGGTAGGTATCGAAAGTTTGCTACCTAATTATGAAAAAGCCAAGCAACGACTTAATACAACAACTAAGAAATTGATATCTTGTGACAAATATAACGAATATGATGCAGTTCTTAAGGAATGGCTTAAACCAAATATCATAGAAGTAGCACCAGATAGTAAAAAAGGCCACTATTTACCCCATAAAGCAGTCTTAAAAGAAAATAGCCTGACCAGCACAATAAGGCCAGTTTTTGATGCTTCTGCTCCAGACAAGAATGGATTGAGTTTAAAGAGTTGTTTGGAGAAGGGATTAAATTTTATCGACAACATTCCAAGGTTACTTATTGGATTTAGGAAAGGCACTATAGGTATAACAGCAGACATAGCCAAAGCTTTTCTTCAGATAAGTTTACCACCTCAAGACCGTGACTATTAAAAATTTTTATGGTGGGAAGACGAGACTTTAGAAAACATAATAGAGTATAGGCACTGCAGAGTAGTGTTCGGTTTAACAGCTAGCCCTTTCCTACTGGCGGCTACGCTGAGACATCATTTGGAAAGCGTGACAGGTAAATATAAAAACACAGCACAGTTATTATCAAAATCATTTTATGTAGATAACTGCTTGTACAGTTTGGACACAGAGGAAGAAACATACAAATTTATAGAAGAATCGAAGGAGATACTCAAGGCTGCGCAATTCAATTTGAGGATGTGGGTGACAGCTCCTTTGCAAATTAATGAAGCAGGAAAACGGGTTGTTCCTGTTTTAGGACTCCAGTGGGATACCTTGTCAGACGAGCTCTGCTGCAACATAACTGCATTACCATCATCAGGGTCCCTGGGAAAGGTAACAAAGAGAACTGTATTATCTTTAGCTCAGAAAATATTTGATCCCATTGGACTTACCTGTCCTGTGTCACTACCTCCAAAGCTGCTTCTACGCGAGACCTGGAATAGGGGACTTAAATGGGATGAATCTTTGCCCAGAGACCTAGAAGCGGAGTTCTTGAGATGGTATGATAGTGTCCATTATTTGTCACAGTGTAGAATACCTAGAAGATTGTCAGCTGGAAACATAGAGAAGAGCAATGTCAGTATAGATATGTTCTCAGATGCCAGTAAAAATGCCATGGGAGCATGCATAATTTTGAGATCTGAGATCAACAACAATGTAACCTTACGTTTGGTAGCAGCAAAGTCTAGAGTGGCGCCATCTAAGAACGTTTCTATCCCGCGTCTGGAACTAATGGCTGCAATAATAGGTGTTAGGTTGCTGGTAGGGACTAGACAAAGCTTACAGTTATCAAATTGCCAGGAATATTGTTGGACTGACTCAAGTGTCACCATGTACTGGATTTGCAATAACCTGTCCTGGAACGTGTTTGTTGGTAACTGTGTCCGTGAAATAAATGAGAATACTAATACAAAAAATTGGTCTCACATTCCAGGCACGCTGAACTGGGCGGATCTGGCGTCGAGGGGGTGCAACGCCAGACAACTGTTGGAACAAGAGTGGTTTCAGGGACCTCCATTTCTGCTGCCGTCACCTTCAGAATGGCCCAAGTCTCCAATTCTGCTAGATGAGAGTGAAGCCAAGCAAGAACTAAAAAAGATCATTCACATAAATGTATGTACCACTGAGAGCTTCACGGACCGATTACTATACTTTTCAAAGTATTCCAAAATCATTCGTATGTTTGCCTGGATTCTAAGGTTTATCAATGGATGCCAAAAGAAAGGAAGAATTTCATGTACAGATATAACAGGAGAAGAATATGAAGAGGCCGAAAATAAGATATTGAAATTAGTGCAAAAAGAAAACGAAGAGAGCCTACTGAAAAGTACACAAAATTTAAAGGCATTTCTTGATAAAGATAATTTAATGAGATTGGAGACTAAATTGACATTGTCAGGAGTTGCACAGAACATCAAATACCCTGTTGTAGTGTCAGCTAAACATAAAATTATACAGGAAATGGTTAAACAGAAACATGTACAGATGCAACATGCAGGAATAAATATGTTAATGACAGAGATAAGAAAAATTTTTTGGATTTTTGGTATTAAAAGACTTGCTAAGTCTATAATCTCAAACTGCATAGTGTGTAAAAGACACAAAATCAAGCCTATGGATGCTCCAACTGCACCATTACCCATAGACCGGATCCAGAGCTCCATCCCTTTTGAAGTCACTGGGGTTGACCTAGCGGGACCTTTACTGCTGAAAAATGGTGACAAGTGCTGGATTGTACTATACACATGCGCAGTTTATCGTGCTGTCCATTTGGAACTTACATCATCGCTCTCCACTGAATCATTCATTAGAACATTAAGGAGATTTATGGCCAGACGTGGACGTGTCAAGATCATATATTCTGACAATGGCACAAATTTCTTAGGCACGAAAGACTTACTAGAAACAGTAGACTGGAACGAAGTACAAAAAGAAACTTGCACAGAGAAAATAAGATGGAAACTCAATGCACCTACAGCTGCTTGGCGGGGCGGATTTTGGGAAAGAATGGTGAGAACTGTGAAAGAACTACTGCGTCGCACATTGGGTAAGGCTAGTGTAACTTATGATGAGCTACTAACAATATTATGCGTCTGTGAGTCTGTCATAAATAATCGGCCATTAACCTACATACAAGATGACAAGGCAGAATCTCTTGAGCCACTAACACCCTCATGCTTTCTACAACCATTGCCATCATCTGAAACTATTGATTTCGATTTTATTGATAGTAAAAGCCTCAACATACGACTAAAATACCTACAAAAATTAAGAGAGGACTTCCGACAACGTTTTAATGCGGACTACTTATCGAGAGTGTTCAATCACGAACATTTTGATAGCAAATTCAAGTTCCTGCATTTTACTATCGTTTTTACAGCTTAAAAGATACACAATATTGGGTATTTAGAGGTGACTTTGTGAGCTTTTTCTATCGAACCAAAAGTGCTGAATCATGTTTTCAGCAAACTACTTATCTAGTTTATGTCCTGAATATTACCGTAGTATTTTTTTTTCTTCGATTTAATGCAGTGCGTCATGCTTATCTACGCATCACAAAATCGTAATTTAGGTGCTGTAGTCGCCTCAATTGGCAAATGCAAACTGAGTAAATACGTAATACACAGATTACACCATAAGTATTGGTTCTCACTGTAGGTAGAAATAGTACTTTATGGATTAACAGTTCCTAGAATATTTAAGGGGGCTCCCATACAAAAAAAGTGATTTTTTTGCTCGTTTTTATAGAAAGTCTGTCCGAGGCTGTATCTCATGAACTGTGATAGTTACAAGGTTAACATTTTCACAGATGATGTATTTCATTTTATGCTATAACAACAAATACTAAAAAGTAGAATAAATTAAATATTTAAGGGGGCTCCCATACAACAAACGTGATTTTTTTGCCACTTTTATAGAGGTAATGGTTTTTATAGAGTCCGACTCGCACTTGGCCGGTTTTATAGGTAATGGTACGGAACGGAACCCTTCGTGCGCGAGTCTGACTTGCACTTGCCCGTTTTATTATTGTAAGGCGGCCCACACGCACGCGGGAAAAGAAAAACATGTATGAAATGACAGGTTGGGCGGCACGCATGCGGGCCTGGCACGCATGCAGGCCTGGCCCGCACGCGGCGGGCGCAAACACGCACGACAATAAAAGAGCCCTAAGAGTGATATGTTATTGGCTAAACGCTTTGCGAAGCCATAAGGAAAAAAAAAACTTATGAGTGAAGTACTTCACCAAATAAAGAGGTCTTGCAACAAGCTACTTTGCTTGATATGCAATGAGACTTCTCTGAGAGTATAGACTTCCGAATCTATACTACAGAGAGAAGTCTCAATGCGTATGCTAGGGTGGCAGGGCATAATCTCCAAATAAACAAGTGTTCATGAAATCCATCCTCTCAAACACTCAATGGATTGACTGGATGAAATCTCCGTGTGGGATAAATCCGCCTTTCTTTGTAATGTGTCTTGTGTGATTGGTGCTTTGAACAAAAAATAATAAATAAAACAAAAAAATAAGCAAGAAGTTCTAGTTATTATTAGATATATTATTTAGTTAAATATTATAGAAGTTGTAGTCTTTTAAATCGTCGTAAGTGTCGAACTCGTCGTCATAATCTGAAGAATTGTGTTTCTCGTCCATTTCTTGGTATATCATTTCTGAAACAACATATTATAACTATTAAATTAAACATTTTGTTTTACCCCGACATTTACAGAGATTTACAGGTACAAAGGTCAATCATTTGGTGAGCGAAGAGTTAGCGTACACAAGTCGGAATTTTCGGTTTTGTGGATATGCCCATAAATTTAAGAATTTAAGAATAATTTATTAAACAAAACAGATTACAATTACATTTACATTTGGCTTCTTCTGGGTGAGCTCGCTACATCCTCGACCGCATCTTTGCCCTGAGCTAGATTGTAGTCAAGAGCGAACCCATTCTTAATAAAAAAAAAACATGCAATATCAGCGTTAAATAGAGTATAAATTCAGCGTAATTACTGTAAAACGAAATAAATTCTTCACCTTTAGTTTAGAAAATAAAGAATATTATCGGTGTGTACACTAGCTCGACGTCAAGCTAGAGTATACATGGCCGTTCAGAGTTTCTTGCCTGTTCTTCTCTGAGGAAGACTGTACCTTTGCGAATAGGCGTAGAGTCAGTAGGTTCAAAAGAACAAATGCGTATGTATGTATTTAAATCGTTTAATGTATGTTTGTATGTATTTCATTATAATCTTGACTTGTTTTAAGTGACATCCTGAATGTCCTATAAAATAAAGATTTTTCTATTCTATTCTATTCTATTCGTACTCGAAAATAACAGCTTGAGTGTGATGGTGATAGCGCATGTAATGCGCCACGGTCCTATATCAAACTGTCAACATTGACAACGCCAGAGGGCGAGCAAACTTTTGCGCGGGGCCCTCGCGCAATCAAAGTGAAGTTTCAACGTCAGTCGAGTGGCGCGCCGCAAGAGTTTGTCGCCGTCGTGCTCGAGCTGCTGCTAATACTACAACACAAAAAGTTATACCAGAATTTTCAGCATAAATTCAGCGACTGCCGTGCAAAATTTTATAAAGGTTGTTCATCAACTAACGTAGATATAAAAACAATTCTATCGAGCGCCTGTCGAGCCGGCGGACGTCAAGCTAGCGTACACATAATAGTGCGCACAAGGGATGTTGACAGTGTTTGATTTTATGAATTATTGTATCTCCAACAAAAAATAATGCTAGAAATATATTAATATCCGAAAACAGCATTAAAATTGGTTTTTAAATAAACAAGTTATTGGCATTTATATTATCGTAAGGACTAGCTATCTCGTTTTGTGGGGAGAGCTAGCTATCTCGTTTTTACCTACGCAAACAAATGGCGGTGACGTCACATGCCTGTAAGTGCATCTCTTTTTCGTTGTTTGACAGTTTCCCCTCTATTGAAATTTAATAGCTTGTAACTTTTTTATTTCTCAATAGTTTTCAAATAATATTTCGGTTTTGGGTTTTGGATTCAGTTCTTTTTTAAGATAAACAATAAAAAAAATTAGTCAACATCCCTATTAGATTGTTATGTAAGTAAATTCTGCGTCATATTCCGACTCTGTTTGTGCCTTTACTTTCTGAAAATTCGCAGTGGGACAATATGAAAAAACAGTGAATCGGTCGTAAAAATGCTTGTTTCATACCTTGTTCTGGTGCTGGTTTCTTCAAAGCAGGTGTCTCCGTTACAGGAGTCTCTTTAACCATTGGTGACACCCTGGATATCGGAGGGGACCTAAATGACAACGTATGTGAGTTAAAATAAGTTCATTATATAAAATAAAAAAAACAATTGTATGTCCATATCATGGGAATACAAAAAATGACACCAAGGATAGTCAATTTCACCACACACTTGATTATACCTACACGATAGGGATGGATGTGCATTTGTGCATCATGACACTTTGGGATACTGGCAGAATAGCTGTGCTCAGTCGCATATGCGCTTGCAGCGTTTGCTGAGTCAGAGTCTCTTCACTGTTGCAATACCTCACGCCAATGTTTACTTTTAAGCGTGTGTTTTTTGAAGTGAAAACTTCTTTAGCGGCGTTGTGCACTTTTTGGATGGGTAAAAAATTTTAAACTCGCGTCAGGCAGATTCACGTGACCCAGATCGAAAATTCGTAAGACGAAGGGCGAAGTGAAAACTTCTTAGACCGCAAGGAAGTAATATAAGTTGCCGGCAGTCCCGGAGTGCAACCCGTTGTTTTTTATTTTCTTTTTGTTTTTATACTTGTGTGAGGTATTAGACCAGTTAATAAAGTTTTGTCTATGTCTATCTAGACAAGAGTTAATTTGAGCGTTTAAAAGCTTCCTAGTTGATGACGTATTTACAAACCTGGCAGCATTAGGTGGGATATTCGGCAAAACCTTACTCAAAGGCTTACTCGGCGCAGGCCTCAGTCCAAGTGGTGGTTTAGGCCTCTCGTTTTGAGGCCTATGATCTTGAAGACCTTGGCTTTCTGGACTCCAGTTTTGAGGCTTCCGATCTTGAATATCTGGACTCAAGTTTTGAGGCCTGAAAACTTGACAATCTTGAGTTTTAGAGGGCCCGCATTGAGGCTCTTGAGCGAATCTTTGAGGTTTATTCGGAGGCTTTACTGGCTGAGCTTCTGAAGGCCAATTCTGATCATTTTTTCGAGTTTCTTGACGCAAATGTGAAGGTTTCAAAGGCAGTGGAAGTGCATCTGTCATTTTTCTAGGAGTTTCTTTAGTTTTTTTGCTAAACAATACGTTTTGAGTTCGCAGTTCTGATTGTACTTCTGGTCGGCGTACGTCAGTTAAGGGTTGTTGAAGGTAAGGCGTTTGATGGGTGACCGATGGTGCTGAATCCGGTGTTTGTTGATCTGTTGGAAAATAAATATGACAGTTAGTTTATAAAGCGTGTTGTAAGATCATCGGTTGAATGATGATTTGACGCATGTTTTACATCATTTCACCTATGTTCCTTTAGGAAAGTTGTCCATTTACCCCTCATGTTATCCAGGGAGGCCCGTGCCCCAGCAGTGGGGACGTTATGGGTCGATGATGATGTATGCTGATTCATAACCTTAATTTTTCGCTAACTAACTTAAAGTCCTTCTGCAACATCGTCATGAAACCGAGCGGTCCACCAACCCGCATTGGGCTAGCGTGGTGGACTATGGGGCTTCGAAGGGAGGCCCGTGCCTCTCGGTGGGGACGTAGGTATATGGGCTGGTAAGAATTCAAAGTCACCCAATACGTTTGAAAACTACTAGTACTCACTGTTTTTCTTCGACTTTAAACGACTGCCTAGTTCAGCCATCATGGACGCTCCACCTAATAGGAAAAAAGTAGATTATAAAAAAAAGAATTTAAAGATTCCGTTCCACATTCGGGTAGATGTGAATCCAGACCTCAAAAAAGGTTGTGGCCACAGCCACCCGAAGATCGGCTAAGCCACCACGTTTCATTTCCGGGGCAAAGATTTCCATAAATATTAAATGCATAAGACAATATTAAAATTAGATCGTATGGACAAGGTCTTAGATTAGACCACCATTTGCTTGACTGTTTGCAAGTTTTTATTTTTTTATTATAAGACGGGTTAACTCTTGACCTCAATCTTGATCATAAAGGTCAAAGATAAGGTCGACGATGGAGCGAGTTAACCCAGAAAATGCCTATAAAGGCACTGGTACTCCCACGTACCGACGGAACACAGCAAGCCGTTTGGCGTCGGACTTCGGTAGGAGGGTGGTCGCGAACCAGACGGCCCTTTACAGAGCCTACCACACCGCATGAGACCACGACACCTCAGAAAAAATAAAGTGTTGTTGCCTGGGATGGATTATTGGGAGGCAGGTCTCATTTGTATTTCCTTAATCGCCTCTTACAACACCCACGTAAAGAGATGGGGTGGTGTTATTGTCACCACACGGCTTAAATTAAGTTAAAATAAGTTGAATTAGTCCTCTGAATAAACGTCGTAATTGTGCTGATGCTGTTTTCTTATACAACATTTTAAACAAACTCGTAGATGCCCCTGCGCTTCTTCATAATATTTAATTTCAGTTTCAGTGTCGTAGGCAAGAACGTCAGTGTCGTAAAAAAACATTATTTTCAATACTAAGTACCTATACTAGTTGAACCTCCCACGTAGAAAAAACTTTTTTGAAACATGCATGTAAGCTATATTATACCTAATGATAAACTGGTAGATTTAGATATTTTTTATGTATAACTAAATTCATTCAAGAAAGCCTCCATTAAAAAGATATGTGTAACTTTAATCAACCCGTATTTTTGTACTTTTGCTTTTATAAATTTAAATAACTATTTAGGTACTCCTTTATGAGAACTATAGGTCTTTTAGTAAACCATTCACGTGTAACACTAGTGTATAAGACTGTTTGTTCTTAAATAATAAAACAACGGGTCGCACTCCGGGAGTGCCGGCAGAAGTGAAAACTTGAACATTAACGTTGTGCATTAATATGGAAATAAAACAAAATACACAAAAAGAGTCCGTTATTCTCTCAGGATCCAAACCCTCGACCTGTTGCTTACAATCTGGCAACTTTTCCACTCGTCCAAACTGTCTGCTTTCAATTCAGTAAAATAGTCTATCGGTATTTGCGCACTATGTGCGAATAATCGTTGACATCGTTGACATCTGTCACAGAGATAATTTTACCATAGGGCTGCCATCCGTCCGGGTTTCCACCCATACTTCAAAGTACACAACGCTGCTAAAGAAGTTTTCACTTCAAAATAGGTGGCAACCCTATCCTACGCATTTTCGATCACGGTCACGTGACATGTGACGATCTGACGCGAGTTCATCGCGAGTTTAAAATTTTTCCCCATACTAAAAGTGATCAACGCCGCTAAAGAAGTTTTCCCTTAAAAATTAATAAATGAAATCCCCACCTGGCCCACCAGTGGACATGGGTGCAGCTGCCTTACCACCACTTGTCTTAGGGGCTGGGGGAAGCGGCTGCTTCTCTGACTTCGGTTTCAGAGGCCTCGGCGGCGGCGGCAGCGGAGCCTTCTTACCGGGACGACCTGAATGGTTTGTGTTAAGATGTATTAAAGAAAATTTAAAAATTCAATTCTTGATGGCATCCACGATTTTCGTGATTTTGCCTATGGGCATTTTTATAATTCGAACGGAAGAACACCAGATAATTTTTATAAGTCTTTTATACAGCCCTATTAAATATATATTTTTTTGTATGTTTCGTAAAGCTGAATATCGTTCAAAGTTTTTAAATGCTGTTTGAAACCTGCAGGTCCATCTCAATAATTTTTTACCAACTTGAAGTTTTGAAAAGATTTCGCTGAAGTGCTTATAAGTTAAATTTAAGCCATGTTCCATAATGATGAGGGACATAGTTTTTTTTTTAATAGTAGCTGAAATTTCCTTCATTATTACCATAAAGATTTTTTAAAATAATTTTAAACATATAGAGAAAAAAAAATCGATGCTTGGTTGTAGAAAAATTCATTGAATGTGTAATAACTTCCAAAATGGCGGAACATACCCAAATTTTGCGTCCAAATTTTTCTTTTGGACGTCACCCGCTGGGCCATCCTGTATATACCTTATAACTTTTAAACACATAGGTATACACAGACATACAGATACACACGTGAAACTTATAACACCCCTCTGTTTTTTCGAGAGTTATAATAGAGCTGGTGCTGTCGTAAGAAAAATTGGTGAGATTTCTATACGAAGGTTGGAATGCTACCATAGGAATTGGCATCTTCCATACAAAATTCTATGGATTCAAGCTATTTCTGACAGAGTATAACATAGCATTCCAACCTTCGTATAGAAATCTCACGAATTTTTCTTACGACAGCACCAGCTAAGTCCTAGCTACGAAAAACTTAGTAGCAAGCTACAAAGTGCTACGAGATACGTATCTTGATAAAACTACGAATTTTTATTATTTTTCCGACATTTTTCATTTAGGTAGTACTGTGGTATGTACTATAGCTAAGAACCATCTCGATTACGTTAGCTTTCAAACCAAGAAACTGCATCGAAATCGGTCCATTCGTTTAGGAGCTACGATGCCACAGACAGATACAACGTCAATTTTATAACCCCGCACTTTTTTGTCGTGGGTTAAAAACAAAAAATACTTACATTTAAATATCTTATTGTTATTAGATTCAGTCAGTAATTCCGCTCTATCAGGATAGTCGTATTCTTCCAATTGAACTGAAAAAAATAATAGGTAGTTTTACAGTCTATACAGGGCTTTAGGTATCTCTCTTTCAACCTCTCGGGTGGTTAATCAGTCCATGAAACGGAACAACTTTCCCAAGGAACATAGGTCAAAATACGAAAAAAATTATTGATCTCCCATACAAAATGCGCTATATGCTGATGAATTTGTATGGGAACTATAGTTTTTTTTTCGTATATACTAATATTATAAAAAAGCCCTGTATATACTAATATTATAAAGAGGAAAGATCTGATTATTTGTTTGTTTGTTTGCATTGAATAGGCTCTGAAATACTGGACCGATTTGAAAAATTCTTTCACCATTAGAATTCTACATTATGCGTGATGAACCTAGGGTACATGATTTTTCCGAATTCCCGGGCGGAAACGTCCCAGGCGGAAAACTAGTAATCATATATAATTATGTAAAAAGATGTTTGCTCTCGGGTCATGGGTGTTCATGTCTGGTCTTTGTATAAATTCCAAAAGGGAACCCCACAAGGTAAAAGCTAAGTGTGAGCTCTTGAGCGTGTAGCGTTTATTTATCTATTATAATATTTAACTTACTTACCTGGTTTGTTCAGGTTCATCGTACTGTTGTATTCTGTAAAAAAAAGATTATGTTTACGTGGGGAGCAAAGGTAAAATCATAATATACAGGTGTCCGGCAGATAGTGGAACATACGAAAATGGGGGGTAGGAGGGGTCATGTCCTACCTGTTCGGGCAATAAAAAAAATTCCTGGTTATAAACATTTTTAATAGGATTTTTTTTAGATTTTATTTTATTTAGTTACTTTCGTACCTTTACACCCGTATTCTTGGAAGTTAACTCAAGATTTCCTCGACTCCACTCAAACTCTGTCAAGGATTTTGACGTTTTTATTTGACACTTCCGTCCTCGACTTTACCGACTTTCCTCGACTTTGAGTCGAGGATGATTTGAGTAATCAATTGTCAAAGTTAAGGTACCTCGCGACCTACCTTCAGATTTTGTTAACGCTTTATTCGATGCTTGAACTTGTCGTATGCTACTTTTTCATATGAAAAATGAATTATTTTGAAGATTTCGTGGATTATCTTTATGATAATAAATCGTTAAAGATTAATAACGAATAAAGATTTACGCTAGCTAGTGCCATCTATCGTCGAGTAGCTGTATGCCACGTTCAAGGAATCTTGAGGTGACAACTAAGAATACCGAATTCGAGGTCGTTTCGAGGATTTCCTTAGCTGAAGTGGAGTGGAGGAAGTTTCGAACTAATTTCTTAGAATACGGGTGTAAGACCCGTTTTAGTAATAAATTATGTGTTCGAGAAAGATTAAAGTAAGTGAGATGTGACGGTTTTGGGGCGCGGACGAAAGGCTGACAACCTGTCAACAAGTCAACAAGTCCTTCCGTAGAACCGTATTAGGAGCAAACTCACCCGTAGCCGGACTTGTCACTTGTACAATAGATATTGTGCTTCAATTGATATGCACCACATAACCTTAGCGAAAATTAAGCAATTAATCATTGCACTATAATTCTAAAATTATTCACTGTTTTTTTTTTTCTTTTGTTTTTTTTTCTTCTTATGTTCCTTATTAACTGTATGTAAAATTTTCTCTTTATATTAGTGCATGTGGAACCAGTCTGTAATAAATTGTGCACTTAGTAAGTAAGTTGCATGACTTTTAAACAAATGTATTAGTGTAACAATTGTTGACTGGTCAAAAAAAAAGTCAAGTCAATATCAAGGCCGCCTATTTGTATACATTATTTCAAATTCGCTGTTTAAACATATTCTGTAATCCTATGTGTGCAATAAAGAATATTGTATTGTATTGTATATCATGTTTCATTCAATAACTCTCGGAATGAATGTCAAATGAGGTCTTGCGGTCCGCATACATCACCGTAACTTATACAGGGTGACTGGTTGAACGACGGACGCGTTTAAGGAGGCAAACTAGTAACCCATGTACTATCACGTTCATATATGGAGGCATAGTCAATACAAAACGCAGAAAACAAATCGCTTGCAGCTGCTCGTATACTCACACATGGACACAAATCAGTATACCGCATACCCCACTACGCTTGTTGCTCTGATAACAAGCATAATTTCACGACCCAAAGTAAAAGCCTTGGTGGCGCAGCGGTAACACCGTCTGCCTGCTGTCTGTAGCGAGGCGCGGGTTCGAGCCCAACTGTCGCCTATTAGCTGTGACGTTTTGTTAGATATGTTTTTGTTTTCAAACATTTTAGTCATAGACCATACCATACAAAAATTGAATACAATGAAGTTAGTTTAGATTCGTTCGGTTCGGTGTTCATAAGCAACCTGTTTGTCATTGCTAGATCGTTAGCAAAGGTGCTCGTGTATTCTCACCGTATCGGCAGTTTACTGTGATTTCTTTTTTCGACATGCATACAAATAAATATAAGTTTGCAGGAGAGGCAGCGTATTGTTGCGCTGCACAATATAGGATATAATATATCCCAAATTGCTAATGAGACTGATCTTACTGTGAGTATCATAATGTTTACTTAATATTAACACTGTTTTTAAATTTATAATTTATTTTGAGAACGTAAACATGTCATCTGAATGGTTAGCTTAACTATTGTAATGCAATTTATTAGTGGTGCATAGTTTTTGTTCCTTATAAGGTATATTAATCTTGTTATTTTGGTTTTAGTGAAGGACCGTGCAATGTTGGGTGAATCATTACGGAATGAGGGTAATGTATAATCTCGGCCGCGCAGTGGACGCTCGCGACTTATCAAAGAATCACAGCGTATGGTGCAAAAATATAAAAATAATGGATTCATACGGAAGATAAATGGAGTTCATCGATTTTAAGGCTTAACAAGTTTAATTATATATTGTTATATGTGAAATTGTGATATTTATCTATAACTTATTCTTTAGTTATTATAAACTATGTAAGTATCTACTGACTTTGTAGTGCAAGTTGAATTTAAATTTTTGTTGAGGTTAAGTTTCAATACTCTTTTCTTCAAGAAAACGAATCCTTAAGCTATAACCTTAATAAAACTGTAGGTGATCAAGTTGCAGAAAAAAAAAGATTTTGTTAATAGGAAATAAAATTACCTAGTTGAATTTTATGTTTGTTTTATTCAAATACTTTATCACTGATACAATAATGTAACATTATTATTATTAATGTAATATTATGTGTAAAAATAGTTGTTAATGCTTTAATAAACAAAAATAAAATACAAAAAGAAACCGTTCACCCTGCTAGGACAGTGCTTATCCGCTGGACCATACTTAACGCTAGTAAGATTGACAAAATAAAGATACACTACATCATGCTTACATTACCGATTGTTTGATATGACTCAACAGCAGCGGTGAGTGGAGGACAGTGCAATGTTGGATGAATGCGTTCTACAAAAACTTCACCGAGGAGCCAATAGATGTCGCTAAGCAAAATAATGTTCTTAGAGAAGGCTACAAGCTTGTGTGCGTGAGAAATGTTCAGAGGAACATAGTCCCTATTGCAACGCGCTAAGTGGTTTAACTATGACTCCATTATTGAACGACACTGTACATTCCCTCTATGAAATAAAAAGTGAAAATTATTTTAAAATATGTAAGATTTTTAATTTTTTTGAAATGTGAAGTTTCTGTAATTTTGCGTATACTACATAAACATGTAGCGGCGGCGCAGCGGGGTAGTGCGCTATGAGTTCATGACCTTGGGAGGTATTGTCAGCCGTTCGTTGCGCACGCATCACAGCGAGCGTAGTAAATGGTAAAAAAGGAGATGGTCATTTTAAAAATAAAATAAAAATGAAAAAATAAGGTGTTGGTTTTTTATGCTTATTATCGGCTTCCTACACACCTCCTTTAATGGGTCCGTCGTTCAACCAGCCACCCTGTATAATTATACTACTTTACTGGAGAATAGCCTAGCCTACTTTGTCTTAAGATGGTATGTACTTACTGGGTAGAGTGTCAACCGAAGGAGGAATAGGGGGCGCAAACATGTTTTGTAGAGTTTGACCATCTGAAATAATCGAAATGTATGGTAACTTTAATTAGCGCTTGTAGCCCAGTGATGCTCGTTGATCTAAACCGATCAGTGAGGTTAAGCACCGTACACATTGGCAGGAACCTAATTGGTGACCAAAGTGGCGATTTATCACGAGCGTTTCCGTGCTTCGATCCCGGTTATTGTCGATTGACTTCAGTCGTTAACCGAAGATAGAGGCTATTTGGCGGTTTGAAAATTCGGACACCAGTATTAGTGTTTGTTTATTTGTACTTCCTTCATATTGTAAATTCTCGTGACATAATTTACGGTTAGCCCCTTACATGTATCGGGCACATATTATAGACTAGAGGTTACCCGTGGGAATAACGCCACATCCTTTTTTATTCCTTGTCAAACCCGTGATATAGATTATAAATTCCCGGTACTTTGTGAACTGCCCCATATTTTTTTCACATTGATGGACTTTTTAACAATATTAATGCAACCTTACTTAGCCGACCTAATCTAACATAACCTAACTTAGCCTATTTTCATGCAGGCGGCCTAAATTTATTTGAGTAGGCAAATTGTAATATCGCGAGATAATTTTTACGGCTTTTACAACTTTCTGGTGACCTGCGATAAGTAGGTTTGTTAGTAGCCGAACACAAAACCCGTTAAAGGTTGGTTGGGTTAGGTTAGGTTAGAACTGCGAGGGGTGCTAGTTCAGGTAACCTCCAAGAGCGCCTTGCCT
Organism: Aproaerema taeniolella; assembly: GCA_949987775.1. Classification (NCBI taxonomy): domain Eukaryota; kingdom Metazoa; phylum Arthropoda; class Insecta; order Lepidoptera; family Gelechiidae; genus Aproaerema; species Aproaerema taeniolella. Next base: position 6,261,506 of record OX465272.1, on the reverse strand, counting down.
ATTGCTTTTCCTCCTTAATGCGTTCGGGGGAAAGGCAATAGGTCTGGGACGGTGCACTCTAGGCATCTAATAATAAATTTTCTACGGAATTCTTATTATCTGATGGCGAATAACCTGACACTGGCGCGGAACGGGACCGTTTTGGTTAGACAGAGGGCTCTCCACGCATCTCTCTGATGAGCATAGAGTGACGTGGACGAGCGAGGGGAGGCGCAGGAGGGGGAAGCTTACCGTGGGTTTCCCCATCCTCCGTAGAGGGGCTAGATGCATGAGAAGGGCTATGAATGCAGGCTCCTTTCATGCATCCCAAAAAAGAGGCCTGGTGGCAGTCACAGGGGGACGTCATCGGAAAACCGGTCTCGCGATTGGAAGGCGCGCGATAAGTTCCGTGCACGCCTTCAAAATGAGGTGGTAAATGCGGGGGTCAGCTATTGGCCTCCCGTGAGATGGGGACCGCTACATAGCGGTCCATCGCCCGGTGGGGTCACAGACGAATGCTAACGCGATACCTAGTCCCACCCCAGGCGGGAGAAGGAACATCTTGGGGTTTTAGTCGGTTCGAGTCAGACATAACCCTCCCACTGCCCCTGCAGCGAGAGGGTATGGGTGGGCACTTGCCCAAGTAAAAAAAGAGGTTAGAACTGCGACCCCCGACGCACGAGACGAGCGAGCGAAGCGAGCGTGCCGCGGCAGCGGCCGGCGAAGTGCCAGAAACGACTATGGTTGCGTTAAGCGGTTATCGCATCGGCCAATCACATATTACGGATGTCAGTTTGACGTGAAAATGTACACTGAGCAGCGATTAGTCCATTCGTGCATGATTTGACGTGTAGCAAAATGGTTAGTTTATAAACTTACAGCCAGGCCGCGTAAGTTGATCAATTAGCTAAAATGTATTGCGTTTAAACAAAACAATACATTTCAACTGCCGTCTATGATATTCCGATAGCTGATAAACTACCTCGAAAATTGATCAACTTACGATTCTTATTATTTTCCGGCGACATATATAAGCATATGTTTACCATCATATATGTGTTCGTCATCATCATCAGAGGGTAAAGGCATCGGCGGTCTGTGTCTTATAAACGGTGGGGATAGACCTGAAAAAAATAATAATCGGTTAAGTAACAGTTTCAATGATGGCCTATGGCTAGTGGGTCGGTCGGTTAGACCATCAGGAGATTTAATCCTGGGGTCGTGGGTTAAAGTCCCATTTTCGCCGATAATTGTTTCTTTCCCTAAAATTTGTTGTTTTTTTCTTGTGAGATGAAATGTAGCCTATGTCCTTTCCCACTATCTCTGTACCTCATCAAAATCTGTTCTGTAGTTTAGGCGTGAAAGACGGACAGAAAGACAGACAGAAAGAATTACTTTAGCATTTATAATATTAGTAAGGATTTTAGAATCTTTAGAATGTAGCGAGCTCACCAGCGATTGATCAAGAGTACTGACCACCCTAGGCTAATTACGAGGACGCGCCCCCATGTTACGGACGGCCTAATAAGTAGTAAGAGAGTAGAGTAGTAGTGTGAAAATTTTAACATGGTTCATACTACCTATGAAAGTTTTCAAATCAATCTGCAAGCGAAACTAACGTTGTCCTTTAATCTGCATGACATATATTCAACCTTAGGGTGGCAAACCATTTTTTAAGGTGACTGTACATAAAGGCAAAGTACCTCACGCATTATAAGATATACATAATTATGTAGGGTAGATGCAATGATGCCAGATTAGTGCAGCGAAGATACGATTTTAGCGCGCCCCCCCCGATCCTTGCGCCCAAGGCTGCAGCCTAATTAGCCTAAGGGTTAATCAGGGCCTGGAGCTCACCCAGAAGAAGCTTATTCCATCGAACTTTGATGGTGTTTACCTGAGTTCTGAGCCATTCGGAGGTTTTCCAAGCTTTGGTAGATGCCACTCTCTTCTCTTTTTTTTCGAAAACTTCTTTTTTGTCCCGGCATCTCACTATAACGGGCTTTAAAAGAAAAAAGGTCAATATTAACCTCCAATTTCCAATTATAGCTAAGTCTGGGCAAGTCTGTTGGGTGGTGATCGGTTAAGAATATCACTTTCCTATCCCTTTCCGTGAATGTCGTAAGAGGCGACTTAGGAAATACAAATGAGACATCCTAAGCAAAGACACATCAATGGACTATAAGCAAGATTTTTAAAATTATTTTATTTTTTTATTTTAAGCAGGTTTAAGATCCCATATTCAAATAAAAAAATCTAATAATTTTGTTCATACATAAAAAATTATTAATTTTTAAAATTTGGGTTACGATTTGTTGTTTACTACAGCATTCTACGGTTTGATTCCTGTGCCAAAGTAAAAAAAAGACGTTTGACAGTTGGTTGACACATAACCTAACCGTTGTGTTTTTGAGTTGTTGGTTGTTGAGTTAGTTTCTGTTTTGTGGTTTTGATTATTTTGATATTTACTGACGACTTGGACTTTCAAACTTTCCCAATACACTGGATTCTGAAACTATGGATACCTCTCAGTTCGTAAGAGCTGATTCTACCAACTTGCCTGAAGTAACGACCAACCATACTCGGAAATAAACAACCAAATACAAAATAAAACAGTTTATGTTTTTTTTCTTAATTGACATGACAGTTTGGCAAAGGAATACGATTGCATATAATGCCGTACTTAGGATTAGTTTACCGTACTGAGAATCTTTTGATTATTATATTTTCATTTCAAAAGATAGATTTTTTAAATATTTTTTTTAAGAAATGGGACCTTATTCCTTTATGTTAAATAATAAATGAAACAAAATTAAAAATATTTTTAAAATGTCATACATAGCCCATTTGTTTCAAATCTGAGGTCTTAGAGGCTTTCTAAAAAGCTTTTGCGACCCCCCTCCTACCGAAGTCCGACGCAATACAGCTTGCTGTGTTCCTCGGTATGTAGGGGTAACCAGTGCTTTTGTCATTTCTGGGTTGAATCGCTCCATCGTCGACTTATGATCTTTATCAAGATTGAGGTCAAGATTTAACCCATCATATAATAAAACTAGCCACCCGGGACTTCGTTCTTGTAGGAATTTGGGAAAATTATGCAGCCTTTGTTACTCAGGAATAATGTAGTATTCTAATAGTGAAAAAATTTTTCAAACCGAGAAACATAGAATCTTTCCTCTTTATAATAATAGAAAAAGAACTGTTTTCAACAAATTAATCAAGGAGTTCGCTAGAACATCATCTTTGCCCTGAGCTAAATATAAAAAAAACGATGATGCTCTACCTACCCCATTAGGGAATATAGGATAGGCGTGAGCGCATGTATGTATGTATGTATGTTAAAAGTTTCGTAATTTATTTTATTTTCATTTCGTTATTGACTCCACTGCATATAACCAAAGATCTAGATCTGACCTAGATATATCTTTCGCGATTTGAAGACTAAAAATAAATTTATAAAAATCACACATTTTATTTATTCCCTGTGTCGTCTACTATACAGACAGAACCGTGAATCATTCCACTAAATTGAACAACTTGAACGTGGATCTAAAAATCTTTATATCTCCATCCTTACATCCATATTATCCTAACTTCCTTACCGATTTTGATGAAATTTGGTACAGAGATTGATTAGAGCCTAGGAAAGGACATAGGCTACATTTTATCCCACAGTGGGCACGATATAACCTGTAGTCTTCGCGGGCGGAGCTGCGGGCGGAAAGCTAGTGATAAATATGTTCCTCTTTAATATCATTACATATTAGGATAATTTCCTTTCCTTTAAAAAAACCTTAGAAATAATGAAATAAGGAACAACTTGAAAAGTTGGAAAACACCCGATATTTGCACTTCAAAATCAAATATCTCTGAATGAAACCGCTAGATAAAAACATATAATATAGAAAACCTGCTTTTAATTGTAAAAAACTGTATCCAAATCGGTTCACCCGTTTAAGATCTACGGTGCCACCGATATACACAGACAGACACACATAGCGGGTAAAAAAACATTGCTCACCTCTGTCATTGTTGCGTGCAGGACGTCTTTCTAAATGGGACAACGATGAGTCTTTTGAAACTAAAAAAAAGTTTAATTGTTAATTTTAGCTGTTGTTCACCATACCAAAATCACTACTTCCTTAGAACAAATTGTACAATAGGCTATGTCTGACATTTTCAGAATATTTTAAATCGGTCTGGTGGTGGGTGGATATTAAAACAAAAGAACTTTTTTGACATTGGAAATGTTTTTTCGTTCGCTCCAGTGTAGACCCCGACTTCATTAAAAAGTGCAATCTCCTTATATCTCGGAGAGTTGTGAAGATATGATATTCAAAAAAACTCAAAAGACGCGTATTTACAAGAGCTGTAAGGTACAAAAAAGAATTATTCGATAAAGTTAAAACGAAAAATGTTATAGCTGAAATAGTGAAAAAAAATTTTTTTACCAAATTTTTGATTTTGACACTCGATATTTTGGAAACGAAGAATGATATCAAAAATGTGAGAAAAATTCCTCTGGAAAATTTAGTCTGTTACAATTTGAGACTAAAACAAAGACGGGAGTGTCAGAACGACATTTTTCACATTTTCTTATACCGAAGAAATAAAAGAGATATTAATTTTCATAATCTCACTACGCTAATCTAACACCTATAAGTACGGAATTATGGGAAGTTTTCCTTTGCCAAGCCGTCAGCTAAAGAAAAAAAAATTATCATTGTGTAACAACCTTTTGAAGTTTTCTTTTCGTTGCCATATAAAATTAAAATGGCAAAGGAATGAAATCTTTGGATTCCGTAGAGGAATGATGTAGCGAAGTGAAAAGTAAAGATTTTTTAAATTTTATTTATTAACAAAAAGAAGAATGATTTTTTTACAAATCTAGGACCTTACGCTACTAATACAAAAAAATCAGAACATTTAAAAAATTTTGTACATAATAACCCATTGGTGATCTGTGGTCTCTGCCTACCCCAATGGGATAAAGGCGTGAGCTTATGTATGTGTGTGTATGTGTTCACCATACGCTCAGTTGCTAAGTTGTACTGTAATAATAATAACTCTACAATAATAAAAAATATGTGTCACCCCCTTCATTCGATTGCTCATAACTTTAAACAGCTGAACGAATTTTGATAAAATATAGCTAAGAACCATATTGATTACGTAAGCTTTCAAAAAAAAAAAACATTCTTCATCCATACATACAAACTTTCACGTTTTTAATATTAGTAAGGAGTTTCTATTCTATTATAATGTGATACCAACAATTATTTTTATTAGGACTTACTCGTACTTGCAACTTTTCGTCGTAAGTGCCTGATGAAAACACATTGACCGATGATGATGGATAAGGCTGCTATTCCAACAATTCCCAGGATGACGTAGCAAAGGAGAACTAGAATTACATTGAGAGAGCATAATTATTAACCAGCGGTAATAGCCCAGTTGGTAATGAGCCAGACTTGTAATCCGAAGGTCACCAGTTCAAATCTGTACCACTAAACTCGTCGCCTGCAGGCCTGTGTCACTAAATACGTCTTTTTGGATTTATGTACGGATTTCTAATTAATTATCACAGCGGTGAAGGAAGAAAACCGTCTTAAAATCCAAACGTCTAAGAAAATTCATTTTCGAAAGATGAGCGACCAACCCGTATTGAGCTAGCGTGGTGGACTATTTGCCTAAATCCCCTTCGTGTTGCGAAGGGAGACCTGTGCCTCTAGGTGGGGACGTATTTGGGCTGGTAAGAAGAAGAAGAATTATAATGACAAGAGTAAGGGACAGCGTAGCAAAAACTACAGTTAATGCTATGCGCGTGGCTGAGTACTGGCCTACAAAAATTAAGCCTAGGTCAACACGATAAGAAGAAGAAACAAAAATTGAAGAAGAACATAAATTCATACTATCATTACAAATGATTTACCAGTGCAATTTTCCTGCAAAAATATTCTATTATATTTTCCTTTTTTTTCTGCTTTTAAGCTAAACTATATACTTATTTGAATACACTTCATTTTGCAATAAATACAAAACAAAATACAAAATAAACAGCGTTAAACACGAAAACTATCAATTCCAACAGAATCTCATCACATCGAGATACAAAAAATATTTATTAACTTACTTCAGGAAAAAAAGTGTTAAGGTATTCCTTTTATTTTGTTCGCCTAGCCCTTAGTTTTTTACTATGAAATTCTTGGTTTTATAAATATATTTCTTCACTCGTTTTTATTTCTACAAGTTTAATCATATGATTTACCCTAGTTCGAATAGTGGTGATTTATTTTAATTGGCACTGATTACACAATTTTTCTGCCTTTTTTTATTAACAAATTAAATAATTATAAATGCTAACCACTAATTACAAAAAAATAACATTACTCACGTTTATCCAAGACAAAAGGTGGGGGTTCTGAAACAACAAAAAAAATGAACATAAGATAAACCCATGCATCCCCAGCGGGGTAGGAAGAACGTCATGAGCACTAACTCATTCCGCTTGCTCCTTTCTTCTAATATACTTCCAGACGCACCGCGGGGCACCCTTATCTTGTCAATATTCCTCGGATCCGTACTGAGCGCTTTTCTTCATCTTTTACATTGCACACTGCTAAGGAATTTAATTATTTACCTGCGTCTGTATTCCCAGGCTCATATAACCCAAATCTTTTAAAAAATCGAGTGAACGCTATGCCAGCGGTCAACTCTGCTGTAAAAGTCAATCATTTTCGAAAGACGAGCGGTCCACCTACCCGCATTGGGCCAGCGTGGTGGACTATGGTGTTTCGAAGGGAGGCCCGTGCCCCTCGGTGGGGACGTATATGGGCTGATGACGAGTAAGTGAGACGCGAGGGTTTTGCTGTATGGTGGACGAAAGGCTGACCACCTATCACCACTATACTCATGTTCCATCTAATAACCCTCAGAATGCTTGTCAAATGAGGCGTCAAGTGGTACCCGAACTACATGATGTTCTGCCTACCCTAAAAAGGATTATAGGCGTAAGTGTATGGATTGATGGAATCAAAATCTTCTGGGTGAGCTTGTGCTACCTCGACCACGTCTTCGCCCCTAAGCTAGATTGTAGCCCAAGCGCTCGTAGCCCAGTGGCTCTCGCTGATCTCAACCGATCAATGAGGTTAAGCAACGTACACAGAGGCAGGGAACCTGATGGGTGACCAAAGTGGCAATTTACCACGAGCGTTTCCGTGCTTCGGAGGGCACGTTAAGCTGTCGGTCTCGGCTGTTGTCGATTGACTACAGTCGTTAAAACCAAGTCAGAGGCCATAGTGCGGTTTGAAAACTCTGACACCAGGGTTAGTCAAGTTCGCCACATACTTGACTATACCTACACAATAAGAAGAAGAAGCTAGATTGTGGTCCAGAGCGAACCCATTCCCGGTAATATTAAAAAACCGGCCAAGTACGAGTCGGACTCGCGCACGAAGGGTTTCGCACCCTTATCTATAAAAACGGCAAAAAAATCACGTCTGTTGTATGGGAGTCCCTTTAATTTTTTTTTCTGTTTTTTAGTATTTATTGTTATAGGTTATATGGCACATAGAAATACATCATCGGTGAAAATTTCAACTGTCTAACTGTCACGGTTCATGAGATACAGCCTGGTGACAGACGGACAGACAGACAGATGGACGAACGGACGGACGGACGGATAGCGGAGTCTTAGTAATAGGGTTCCGTTTTTACTCTTTGGGTACGGAACCCAAAAAAAAACCAATTGTTTTCTTCCTTTTCTAAAATAAAAAGAACTTACCAACGTTAACATGGACATGGCAGTTTATTTTTGTGTAGTTTTTTCCATTGTACATGAAATACTTTTCCAAAGTCATGTGCCGCGTAGACAGAAACGTGCAGTTCCATTTCCCGTCGTGCTCTTTAGTAGCGTTTTGTATCTATAAATAAGTTACTTAATTGTAAAAAAATCTTGAGGAAGAGAAGAGAAAACGATGGTTGACGAGTAAAGTGGTTTCCCGAGACTGCGTTCCCATGGCAACTTCGTAAAATCCTTTCTTATTTCTTGTCAACGTTATTACTTCCATGCTGGACTGGAGTAAAAGGAACACATAGAATGTGCCAGCTGCCTACTCTTCCCAGGCATACTGTAAAAGTTAGTGAGTGGGACGCGAGGGTTTTGCTGTATTATGGGCTAAAGGAAGACAACCTTTCAACAATACTGGCATCATATTTCATTTTATAACTCTCCGAATTGATGTCAAACGTGGCATCTAGTGGTTTTAAAACCTCTGCCTACCTCTATAGAGATCTGAGGCGTGAGCGTATGTATGTATTTTTATTATAAGATGGGTTAACTATTGACCTCAATCTTGCCCATAAATTTCAAAGATGAGGTCGACGATGGAGCGAGTTAACCCAGAAAATGCCTATACAGACACTGGTACTCCCACGCACCGACGGAACACAGCAAGCTGTTTGGCGTCGGACTTCGGTAGGAGGGTGGTCGCGAACCAGACGGCCCTTTACAGAGCCTACCACACCGCATGAGACCATAGGACGACACCTCAGATTCAGAAAAAAATGAGGTGTTGTTGCCTGAGATGGATTACCAGGAGGCAGATCTCATTTGTGTTTCCTTAGTCGCCTCTTACGACACCCACAGAAAGAAACGGGGTGGTGTTATTCTAAACCGATCACCACACGGCCAAAAATATTAAAAAAAACATGAAAAAAATTCAGAATGATGGTCTGCGTTTAGGGATTCAGTTTTTGCTACACCGTGTGGTGATCGGTTGAGAATAACACCACCCCATCTCTTTCCGTGGGTGTCGTAAGAGGCGACTAAGGAAACACAAATGAGACCTGCCTCCTAGTAATCCATTCCAGGCAACGACACTTCATTTTTTTCTGAATCTGAGGTGTCGTCCTATGGTCTCATGCGGTGTGGTAGGCTCTGTAAAGGGCCGTCTGGTTCGCGACCACCCTCCTACCGATGTCCGACGCCAAACAGCTTGCTGTGTTCCGTCGGTGCGTGGGAGTACCAGTGCCTTTATAGGCATTTTCTGGGTTAACTCGCTCCATCGTCGACCTCATCTTTGACCTTATGGTCAAGATTGAGGTCAAGAGTTAACCCATCTTATAATAATAAAAAAAACACCCTGTTTACTTACCTGAACGAATGCCGTGGAATCCGGTGAAAGCATCTTCCTCACACTTTTCTCCGTAGTCACTGGTTTGTGCTGGTTATGGATAACTTGATCATAAAGTTGAGAAAAGTTGTTTGCGGTCAAAAAACTGTTGTTACTGTTTTCCAACGAACAACTGAAAGAAATTTAGGATTGTTTCTACTCGTCCAAGATAGATAGATAGATAGATATACCTTTATTTATTTAACTGCTTCCAAACTATACAAACAAGTAGAACAACATAAAATTTATCTGAAGCAGTCAAAATGGCGCTGACTCAGCATGTGCTGTAGCACTAGACTAAAGCGCTGATTTTCAGTCAGTACCACAGTGTCAACAAAGATCTTTAGGCCAATCGAGCTAAAAATGTGTATTGATATATTGTTTTTTTCAACCGACTTTAAAAAGGAGGAGGTACTCAATTTGACTGTATGTTTTTTATAATTTTTATTTTGTATGTTTGTTACGCGATGACGACTCTGCCAACTGTCGGCTGATTTTCAAAATTATTTTTATGTTCAAAAGAGTACACGCTGAAGTGATCCCATATACATGTTATCGAAAATGATTTAGCGCTTTTAAAAATATAAACAAAAACAAAAAAAAATACTACAAATCAAAACATCATCTAAATAAATGAGTGACATTTTCGTTTGTGGTTATCTGCCAATGGAATAGAATAAAATATAAAAAATCTTTATTTTATAGGAAATTCAGGATGCCACTTAAAACAAGTCAAGATTACATGAAATATGCATGAAATACATACAAACATACATTGATTTAAATTTCCTATTTTTTGCCAATTCATATGTTTTGTAGTCCACGAAAAATAGGAAAACTAAGGAAATAAAACCATGAGGTTTCAAAAGTTGCAGGATTATGTAGGGATAGCTCCCCTGAATGTTTTGGAACTTCATAAATTAATTCTTTCTTAGCACTAGTTTGTTGGGATTGAAGTCGGTGACTCATACTCATACGTTTTTAACGTGGAAAATTATTTAGTTAAGGCGACTACAGCACCCGATAAAGGCAGCACACATAGGAATAGTGCCATCTCCGTCTCTCAACAGGCCTGGGCCGGCAGTGCGAACAGTGTCGATACACGAAGTTTACGGACTATGAAAGCGTGCGTGCGCAAAAACATGTTCGAAAGTTAGAAAAATGAGATTTATGGAAAGGTGACAGCTTAAATCGAAAAATACGTTAACTACTTATCGAGAGTGTTCAATCACAAACATTTTGATAAGTAGCAAATTCAAGTTCCTGTATGCATTTTACTATGGTTTTTACAGCTTAAAATATACAAATATTGGGTATTTATAGGTGACTGTGAGCTTTTTCTATCGAACCAAAAGTGCTGAATCATGTTTTCAGCAAACTACTTATCTAGTTTATGTTCTGAAATTTTTTCTATATTTAGTATTTTTTTCTTCGATTCAATGCAGTGCGTCATGCTTATCTACGCATTATAAAATCGTAATTTAGGTGCTGTAGTCGCCTTAACAGTTTGTTGTGCATCGACAGTCATTATGTATGTGCCCTTGTCTTATTAGATTTGATATTGTTATTTTTATACTCTCCATATGCGTTTACACTTAAAATGCCAAAATATAAACTATATATACTATAATATAAAAGGAGAAACTGACTGACTGACTGACTGACATATCAACGCACAGCCTAAACGGCTAAACGTAAGCACTTGAAATTTGGAAGGGACGTAGCTTAGGTACCGTAGAGGTGCACTAAGAAAGGAATTCCCGAAATACCCACGGGAACGTGAGTAAGCGGGAAAAAACTTTTGTATGTAAAAATCTAAATCACGTAAGATAGATGTTTTCAATCTGTGTACTCTGTACAAAAAAAAAAAAACACGGAAACGAAGTTGCGGGCATCAGCTAGTATACTATAATAATATAACCTATTCCTTTTGATATCCCATAACTCCAGGGTATCAATAAGATCACGTATATGAAACAAATAGCATATATATACATTATTTTTCAATTATTAATAATTTCAAATTTTAATTTTTCATACAATATAAGGTCCTAATTTATTAGTGACTTTCCTTTTAACATGTTATTGTGTAGGTCAAAATATATAATTTGAGTCAAAAAACAAAGGCATAATATTAAATTGAAAAGGTCTTGAAAAATTTTGTTATGTTTTTTTTTTTAATTACTATGATGAATAAACCCATCCATTCAAACGTAAATAATAATGGCAGTAGCAGAGCGGGCGAGCGGGGAGTGGCCGGCTTCAAGTGATAGAGAACCATTCCTTTATCTTTAAATGGAATTTTTTTTATATTTTTTTTTGCTAAATTTTATTTTAAGATAATTAAATTTTATGTTGTTTTTTGGAATACTATTAACCTATACAATAACGTCTTTGAAGGAAAGTCACTAATAAATTAGGACCTTATATAATTCGGTAATAATTTTCCACGTTAAAAACGTATGAGAAACCGATTTCAATCCTAACAGTTCGCACAAAGTAGATATCTAGTATTTTTTGTGGACTACAATGCTTATTAGCAGATAACTACAAGCAGAAATGACATTCATTTATTTAGATGATGTTCTAGTTTGTAGTATTTTTTGTTTTTGTTGTTTTTTTTAAAGCGCTGAATCATTTTTGATAAAATTTATATGGGACCTCTTCAGGAGTATACTCTTTCGAACAAATAAAGAATTATTCAAATCGGTTTATAATTGCCGGAGTAATCGCGTAACAAATATACAAAAAAAAACAGTCGAATTGAGAACCTCCTCCTTTTTTGAAGTCGGTTGAAAATGAAAATTTCTTATAAAACACATTTACGTTAGAAATAACAATGTCACATTATCGTATTCTAAATCATGAATGATTTAAAACTAATTTTATTAATTAAAGTGTACCAACTTAGGACTCGTTTTATGGGAGAAAGATTTTAAAATATTTTAATTATGATTGATGATTTCTCCGAAAATACCCATTTTAGAACATATAATATGTTCCTTGGACTTTTCATAGGGCCGTCCATTAATCACGTGATGTTTTTTTATCATTTTTCAATCAAATATTGCTAAGAATCATTTCAATTACATCAGCAGTTCGAGCACAATGTGCTTGCGATCGGAATGCGCCGCGGTCCTATGTCAAAATGTCAACATTGACAACGCCAGAGGGCGAGCAAGCCCTCGCACAATCAAAGTGAAGTTTCAGCGTCAGCCGAGAGGCGTGCCGCGCGAGTTTGTCGCGATCATGCTCGAGCTGCTGCTTTCAAACAAAAAAAAACAGCATCTAAATCGGTACATTCATTTAGGAGCTACGATGCCACCGACAGACACACAGATACACAGACATACACATACCCACGTCAAATGCCGTGTGATGATCGGTTGAGAATAACACCACCCCATCTCTTTCCGTGGGTGTCGTAAGAGGCGACTAAGGAAACACAAATGACACCTGCCTCCTAGTAATCCATCCCAGGCAACGACACTTCATTTTTTTCTGAATCTGAGGTGTCGTCCTAAGTTCTCATGCGGTGTGGTAGGCTCTGTAAAGGGCCGTCTGGTTCGCGACCACCCACCTACCGAAGTCCGACGCCAAACAGCTTGCTGTGTTTCATCGGTGCGTGGGAGTACCAGTGCCTTTATAGGCATTTTCTGGGTTAACTCACTCCATCGTCGACCTCATCTTTGACCTTTATGGTCAACCCATCTTACCATCTTATAGTAAAAAAAAAAAAGAAAAACCCGTTCTTTTTTGTCGATGATTAAGAAAATACTCACGAAGCATAGTCTAGCATATCAAAATCCCCTATTACACTGACTAAAATTCCGTCGCCATCTTTGATATTAACTCTGACTTTAGAAACATTGCAAATGACGTCATGGTTCCCGTTTAGTTTTACGCGAAAGATAATTTCTGTAGAATGGTATGCTGAAACTAAAAAGACAACACTTGTTACAATTTAAAAAAAACATATGGGCTATAGCAGTGATAGCCCAGGAGCCAGACTTGTAATCCGAAGGTCGTAGGTTCAAATCCTGGTGCAGGCCTGTACCACTAAATTCGTCTTTTCGGATTTATGTACGGATTTCTAATTATCACTTGCTCAACGGTGAAGAAAAACATCGTGATGAACCCAGGACCCGTCGATCAAGAGGCAGTGCCACTACCACGTGACCAAACCGGCCGGGGGTATATTTTTATGTTATCGTTTTTTTTTACCAGCCCATATACGTCCCCACCAAGGAGCACGGGCCGTCCTTCGAAACACGAAGGGGATTGAGGCCATAGTCCACCACGCTGGCCTAATGCGGGTTGGTGGACCGCTAATCATTCGAAAATGAATTTTCTTGGACGAGCGGGTTTCATCACGATGTTTTCCTTCACCGTTCAGCAAGTGATAATTAGAAATTAGAAATCCGAAAACGAATTTGGTGGTACAGGCCCGCACCGGGGTTTGAACCCGCAACCTTCCGATTACAAGTCTGGCTCATTACCAACTGGGCTATCACCGCTATGGCTGATTCATACTTATAATTTTCGCTATTAAATGTCACCCATATAAAAATGATAGTCCTGACTCACGCCCAGCCCAGTCCTTGGCCATAGAAAGCTAACAAATGTTCATTTCATAACGTGGGCTAGGAAACATTAGAGATTTTTAAAAATCCCACGGGAACGAAGTCTCTAGCATCCTTCTTAACCCTTTCGGACCGGCATGGGGGTACAGTGCCGGGACTGCAAATGAAAAATTTATGATTTGCTAGATAATCGGTTTCAAACGACTGAATATGCCATCAGGCATGTGTAATTAGTGGCTACATTTTTTTTCGGGCTGAAAATAAGCATTTTTCAGCATGGGACTATATGTCCCATCAGTCTTATGACTAATGAAATTTCCATAGCATTGCCATACATTTTTCAAGAAATTTTGGAGTTTTGCAAAATAAAAAAATAAAGGGTTACCAAATTTTTTAATGTTATTATTATTAAAAAGTTGCTGTGCCGCAACATTTTCATTAAATCTAAAAAAATAACCATTGTCAAAATGAAGTTAAATAAGTGCTTGACTGTTTGGGACACGCAATACCATTTAAAAGGCAAAAATGAAGCATCAGTCCTGTCCGAACTTTTCATGGGATTTTATGTCCCATCAGACCTCAGAAGGATGGGACATATAGATATCAACCGGACCGAAAGGGTTAAACATCAGAATGAATAATACATAGGCTACATAATTTTGACAATTTCCCACGGGAAAGCTAGCTAAGAAAAGGGAAAGCTTGGTTAAACTGTACTTACTACTAAGTATTACTTACTTGAATACAAAATTGAAATCAACGCACACAGAAAACTGATAATCGCTTTATAGCACATTTTTAAACTTTTTCAGTCGGCCATATTTAATTTTAAAAACTAAGTAATTAAAAAATATATGTATTATGCGGCTGCAATTATTAAACGAACTGAAATAAACAAAGGCGGGATATTGTATAGTTTTCCTTATTAATCCGTTGCTCACCACATTTATTTTTGTGATTTTTACACGTACATTGAAAAATAAATCTTATTGTGTGTAATTATTAAGACTAAAATGTAAAGAAATGAGTTATCTAAATAGTTATTGTTGTCTTCTAGGCAAAATTCTTCTTTCCTTATTTAACTACTAGCTTTCCGCCTGCGGCTCCGACCGCATAGACTACAGGTTATCATCATCATCATCATGATGACGATTTTCCGCCCGCGGCTCCGCCCGCGTTGACTACAGGTTATATCATGCCAAACTGTGGATAAGATGTAGCCTATGTCCTTTCCCAGGCTCTAATCTATCTTTGTACCAAATTTCATTAAAATCGATTCAGTAGTTTAGGCTTTAGGCGTGAAAGACGGACAGATAAACAGACAGACAGAGTTACTTTCGCATTTATAATATTAGTATGGATATAGTAAGGAAGGAAGGATAAATAAACGCTACACACTCAAAGGCCCACACTAAGGTTTTCACTGGTGTCGTGAGTCCCTTGGGACACACATTAAGACAGACACGAAAACCCATGACCCGAGAACAAACATCTGGTTTTTAAACAAATATTTGCCGCGACTTGGGAATCGAACCCAGGACCCGCCGATCAAGAGGCAGCGTCACTACCACTCGACCAAATCGGCCGTCAAGTTATGCACAAATAGTCTTAAATATGTACAGATTTAGATAAATCTACATAAATGGCAATTGGCAACACTGCCACAGTAAGAGAGTTACTTTCGCAATTTATAATATTGGTAAGGATAGTTAAGGATTTTTCTAATTTCGTTCTCGTAAAAATTGCTATTCTATAACAATAATGTTTTAATTAAAAAGTAAGCTCACGATCTGTAAAACATATTTATAACTTTTTATATCTAACAAATATTTTTTGAAGTGAAAACTTCTTTAGTGGCGTTGTGTACTTTGAAGTATCGGTAAAAATGTTAAACTCGTAAGACGGAGGGAGAGTGAATACTTCTTTAGCGGCGTTCTTTTTGGGATGGGTAAAAAATGTTAAACTCGCGTCAGGATACGGAGGGAGAGTAGACCGCAAGGAAGTATTATACAGGGCTTTAGGTATCTCTCTTTCAACCTCTCGAGTGGTTAATCAGTGCATGAAACTGAACAACTTCCCCAAGGAACATAGGTCAAAATATATTTAAAAAAAAATGATCTCCCATACAAAATGCACTATATGCTGATGAAGTTTGTATGGGAACTCAAATTTTTTTTTTCGTATTTTGACCTATGTTCCTTGTGGAAGTTGTTCAGTTTCATGGACTGATTAACCACCCGAGAAGTTGAAAGAGAGATACCTAAAGTCTCGGAGACAGATGTCTCCGAGGATGGAGACCCGTGGAGTCATATAACGCACGGGCCCGGCTTAGTTTAGGCTCCAGGCTCTTTCAGATAATACATATAATACCACTAGCTGATGCCCGCAACTTCGTTTGCGTGTTAATTTTTTTTTCGTACAGAGTACACACATCTATCTTATTGTAAGTATGTAAAAATCTAAATCACGTAAGATAGAAAACATCTATCTTACGTGATTTAGATTTTAACATACAAAAGTTTTTTCCCGCTAACTCCCGTTCCCGTGGGAATTTTGCAATATCCTGTTGCAACTAAGCTTTAAATTTACTAAGGTACCTGCATGCCAAATTTCGAGCGTCTAACTTAAGCGGTTTAGATTTTTCATACAAATGGATTTTCCCGCTAATTCCCGTTCCCGTGGGAATTTCGGGAATTCCTTTCTTAGTGCACCTCTACGGTACCTAAGCTACGTCGCTTCCAAATTTAAAGTGCCTACGTTAAGCCGTTTAGGCTGTGCGTTGATATGTCAGTCAGTCAGTCAGTCAGTTTCTCCTTTTATATATTTAGATTTGAAATTAAAGCTATTCTTTTAGTAATATGGTTATTTTTATCTGTTAAAAGCAAATAAATGTGGTTTATTATATTATTATTTATAGACTAGCTTGCTCATTGACGCAAAGTATCTTGCCTATGTGTTTTCTAAGAGATGTACTTCGGAGTGTGCTCATGAACTGCACGAGCTCAGTCTGTCAGCTTATTTCTTCTACCGGACGTCTCGGATTTCAGGAAAAAGATGAAGATGAAACAGAACTAATTGATGCCTAGGATGGATTGATAGGAGGCATGTCTCATTTGTGTTTCCTTAGTCGCCTCTTACGACACCCTCAGTGTTTAGGTGAGATGGCGGCAAATGAAACACTGAGATGCTATTAACTATTGTCGTGTTGAATCCAGGAAAAAAGAGAGTGGTTAATGCATGGTCTTATATAGGGTAAGCCTGGTGATGAATAGTAGTATTAATTAAAAGCTTCTTCTAGTCACCGACAGGGGCACCCTTACAATAAGTTCCTCTATTGAATACAAGATGGCGCTGTCATCGGCAATAACACACAGAAATAGATGGATTGGAGTTATTCTCAACCGATTACCACACGGCAGCTACACAGTCTGCCTGGGAATAGCTCGCAGTTGGAAAATTCTAAGTATCTCAGCGTGGAAATACATTCAAATGGTGTGAATGATCTATTTGAACAATCTGTCTAAAAGAAGTTCCTATGCTATTGTTAATTGCGACCAGTAACATACAAAGACGTAATTTTTTAAACAATCGTGAATTATAATAATATTGTAACATCAACAACTAATAACATCCTAAACTGTTAATAAAAACTACCTATTCATTGTTTAATAATGTAAAACGCTGTTGCGCTTTCTGATCTCAACTAATCATCTCAGAGGCAGGGAACAAACGTACACATAGACAGGGAACCAAATGGGTAACCAAAGTGGAATTTTATCACGAGCGTTTCCGTGCTTCGGAGGGCACGTAAAACTGTCGGTCCCGGTTGTTGTCGATTGACTACAATCGTTAAAACCAAGTCTGAGGCCACTTTGAAAACTCTGACACCAGGGTTAGCCAAGTTCGCCACACACTTGACTATACCTACACGATAAGAAGAAGAAGATTGTTTAACAAAGTCTTTGGTTCGAGAAAGGTTTTTTATACAAAAGCTGCCCTAACATACGCAGTGAGACTTATCTCTAATGAGAGTATCGACTTCCGAATCAATACAAATAAAACATTAATAATGTACAGTCAACAGCACATCAGGTTACCACAAACTGTCAAATTTCCCCAATGGATAATTAACTCTAATGCTTGGAGATAAAATCAATTGAAGAAATTTGATAGTTTTGGATAGCATGATGTGCTGTTGTCCCTGTACTTCGGGGAGTGTGCTTAGGAGCTGAATGAGCTCATTCCGCCTGCCCCTTTTTCCATCGGACGTCTAGACGCACTGCGGGGTATCACCCTTATCTTGCCGAGATCCATCGGATACGCACTGAGCGTTTTTAACCCCCGACGCAAAAAGAGGGGTGTTATAAGTTTGACCGCTATGTGTGTGTGTCTGTGTGTCTGTGTGTCTGAGTGTCTGTCTGTGGCACCGTAGCTCTCAAACGGGTGAACCGATTTGGATGCGGTTTTTTTTATTTACAAGCAGGGTTTTTGGCGATGGTTCTTAGATACGTTTTATCAAAATCGGTTCAGCCGTTTCAAGGTCATCAGCTCTTTTGTTAGCTGCGGTAGGGTTCTTAGACTCTTAATGTGTATTTACTTTACTTTCAAACATACATGTGACCTAAAACTTGAAACACTCATGTATGCTTAATAACTATGCAGGATTATGGAATTCTTGGTCTGATGCTGCAGCCAGGATATCCAGAACACTAGCACACTCTTAAAAAAATAATAGCAGATATGTCGTGTTTGGACTCGTTTTGTTCAGTATTTGATTCTGCATACAATGCAATGGTGGCAACACGGTGAGCTGATGCTGCGGCCAGGATATCCAGAACACTAGCACATCCTTGAAAAAATAATAGCAGATATGTCGTGTTTGGACTCGTTTTGATCAGTATTTGATTCTGCATACAATGCAATGGTGGCAACACCGTGAGCTGATGCTGCGGCCAGGATATCCAGCACACTAGTACACTCTTAATTATTTTGAAAATAAGTTAAAAATTTTGAAATAAAAATTAAATTAAAAATTTAAAACCCCCCCCCCCCGCAAAAAAGTAAAGCGGACATTTAAAAAGTAAAAAATAATACCTTTCGTTGAGCCATCAAATTCATTTCAGAAATACCTATATATATTTTAATTATCGAAATCGATGGATGGCACGATAGGGTTTGCTCATTAAAATGGCGCTATAATGTCGCGTCGGGGTACCGCTTTAGTGAATCAGTGAATAGTCAATCAAATGAAGGGTCTGATTCACTAAAGCGGTACCCCGACGCGACATTATAGCGCCATTTTAATGAGCAAACCCTATCGTGCCATCCATCGATTTCGATAATTAAAATATATATAGGTATTTCTGAAATGAATTTGATGGCTCAACGAAAGGTATTATTTTTTACTTTTTAAATGTCCGCTTTACTTTTTTGCGGGGGGGGTTTTTTAAATTTTTAATTTTTCTTCATCTAAATATATAAAAGGAGAAACTGACTGACTGACTGACTTACTGACATATCAACGCACAGCCTAAACGGCTAAACGTAGCCACTTGAAATTTGGAAGGGACGTAGCTTAGGTACCGTAGAGGTGCACTAAGAAAGGAATTCCCGAAATTCCCACGGGAACGGGAATTAGCGGGAAAATCCTTTTGTATGAAAAATCTAAACCGCTTAAGTTAGACGCTTGAAATTTGGCATGCAGGTTGCATGCCAACTTAAAGCTTAGTTGCAACAGGATATTGCAAAATTCTCACGGGAACGGGAGTTAGTGGGAAAAAACTTTTGTATGTAAAAATCTAAATCACGTAAGATAGATGTTGGGACCTTTTTTATTTTATAAGTTTTGTTATCAGAGTGTTTTTATAATAGATGTTTTCAATCTGTGTACTCTGTACAAAAAAAATTAACACGCAAACGAAGTTGCAGGCATCAGCTAGTCTTTTATATTGCGCACTGCCAAGGTGTGGAATTCTCTGGCGGCGGCGCCGGCGTCTGTATTGCCGAGCTCATACTACCCGAATATCTTTAATGTACGACTGAATAGGCTTCTTCTGGGTGAGCTGGCTACATCCTCGACCGCTTCTTTGCCCGTGGTCAAGAGCGAACCCATTCTTAATAAAAATATAATAATAATACTTTTAACCCTCGACAAAAAAGAGGGGGGTTCTAGGTTTGACCTGTCTGTCTGTGTGTCTGTCTGTGGCATCATAGCTCCTAATAAACGAATTTAGATGCGGTTTTTATTTTTGAAAGCTGACATGATCTGGATGGTTCTTACCGTTATTTGATTAAAATCGGTTCAGCCCTTTTAAAGTTATACAGGGTGTAAAAGACATATTAGCAAAAACTGAAACCCTGGGCTCAGACAATCATTCTGAATGATTTTCCAGTGGAATTTTTCTCCGGAAAATGTTCATTTTTTTCATGTTTTTTAATGTTTTCTGCTTACATTTTTTATTATTCATTCTAATACACTTTATTTTCCATTAAAAAACGATTATAACAACGTAAAACACAAAAACCAGCAATGTACGTCGCACTCCGATAGCAGCGCGGCGCGGGGGAATCGCGCGTGGGGCGCGATATCACGATACGTTGCGTAGCGAAAAAGTAGGTAAATAATGAAAACTCCTTAACGTGACGTTTCCGGGAAAAAATAATTACTTATAGTTGATGATAGTTATGTTTAGATTCCACCATTGAAGTATTTGCTAAGCTGTCCTTTACACCCTGTATAAGCAATAGAATTTCAGGGGTTGCTTTGATCACCGCATCGCCGCACCAGTTCGCTTGCCTTATTTTTACGACTTTCACATAAAATAAAATATTTCAGCCAAAATCGTAAATAATAACATATTAATTATGTACGTAGTAAACTCTTTATTGCAAGCTCTTACATACTAATAAGTTAATTACTTAGTTAGCACTGAGTATACTTGTTTATTTATTTGTAAGCATCCACATCTGTTTCTGTTAGCATCTACTTCCTTTTTTTTACTTAACCTGTGAATAATGTTGTTGGTTGTGTATAAGTTAGCCTTTAATTGTAAGACTGTCTTATATAAACTTCTGTACACAGCTGTTTTCTATTCCAAATAAACAAAAAAAACATAGCGTGTACAAGGGCGGACTTAACCCTGAAGGGATCTCTTCCAGTATACCAAGGCTACAACGTCTAGGGCTATAACGCAATAATGTGTGCATTACATACCATTAATAAATAAATTTAAAAGTAATATTAAGGCGACTACAGCACCTAAATTACGATTGTATGATGCGTAGATAAGCATGACGCACTGCATTAAATCGAAGAAAAAAAATACTACGGTAATATTCAGGACATAAACTAGATAAGTAGTTTGCTGAAAACATGATTCAGCACTTTTGGTTCGATAGAAAAAGCTCACAAAGTCACCTCTAAACCCAGATACAAATACCCAGTATTTGTATCTTTTAAGCTGTAAAAACCATAGTAAAATGCATACAGGAACTTGAGTTTGCTATCAAAATGTTCGTGATTGAACAATCTCAATAAGTAGTTAACACATTTTTCGATTTAAGCTGTTACCTTTCCATAAATCTCATTTTTCTAACTTTCGAACATGTTTTTACGCACGCACGCTTTCATAGTCCGTAAACTTCGTGTATCGACACTGTTCGCACTGCCGGCCCAGGCCTGTTGAGAGACGGAGATGGCACTATTCCTATGTGTGCTGCCTTTATCGGGTGCTGTAGTCGCCTTAAGCTTATGAACCTATTCAGGGGGGCTTATGAACCTACTATACAGGGTTAACGGAAACTCGATGTATTCCTGGCAGGACATGATAGGGCAGCCAAAATGCAACAAAAACCTACCTTAAGTATGGTCAAAAGTTAATATTTTTCGAGATTTTTTAAATTTAAGATTTTTTACGAAAATACCTAAATTTCCTCATTTTCACCAAAATTTTAAAATAATTGCTTATTGGATGGGATTACATTTTACTTTTTTTTCAAAGTTGATTTTTCAATAAAACTACGAAAGTCATTACAACCCGAAATTCCTTAACAGTTTTAAATCACGAGCCAAAAAGAAGATTAAAAATTTTAAATTTTAATTTGCAACAGGTTAAACAACGATGTCTAGGTAAAAACTTTACTATGACACCAAGTGTACAAACAGCTTTACTTACTTCCTCATTTAATAAGCTATACAAAAAGGTATGAATGTAAAAAATTTTGAAGCAATTTCTTAGGTAAATACCATTTTTCCAAGCAATTCTTAGGTAAATACCATTTTTTAACCGACTTCAAAAAAGGAAGAGGGTCTATGTTCGACTGTATCTATTTTTTTATGTATGCTCACCGATTTCTCCGCCAATTACTTATGGACCGATCTTCAAAAACCTTTTTTTGTTCAAAAGATTATACTCCAGAGGTGGTCCCATACAAATTTTATCGAAAATAATTCAGCTCTTTAAAAAAAATTAAACAAAAACAAAAAATACTACAAACCAGAACATCATCTAAATAAATTAGTGACATTTTCGTTTGTGGTTAATTGGTTATCTGCTAATAGGCATTGTAGTCTGCAACAAATACTAGTTATCTACTTTGTGCGAACTGTTGTTGGGATTGAAGTCTGTGACTTATAACGAGGAAAATTATTTTTATCAGCCCACAAGGCCCACATAAGTCCCCACCGAGAATCACGGGCCTCCCTTTTATACACAAAGGGGATTTTGGCCATAGTCCACCACGCTGGCCCAATGCGGGTAGGTGGAAAACGAATTTTCTTAGGTTTCATTACGATGTTTTCCTTCACCGCTTAATAAGTCATAATGAAAAGTCCGTACAATCCGCAAAGACGAATTTAGTGGTACAGGCCCGCACCAGGATTTGAACCCGCAATCTGTAACTACCTTTCCGCCCGGGACTTCGTCCTCATGGGATTTTTTTCGTCAATTTACCAATGTTTTTAATAGTTATTCTGCTATTCGGGACGGACACAAATACAAAAAATCAAAAACCTGAAAAGGGACCATCCATAAATTACGTCACACGTTAAGGGGAGGGGAGGGGGTCGATAAAGTGTGACATTGTGTGACAAGGGGGTGGGAGGGGTCTAAGTTTCGTGACGTCACATTTCAAAATGTGTTATGGGTATCAAAACGTGTTAACTATTAACGACAAACTTAACCTCCTCAGTACCAAGCACTCTGTTTACGTTTTTACTTTGGTGGAGACAATGAGTTTTGAGTTCCCAAAAAAAAAAGAACAACACTATTAAGTACTGCTTTTATTAAAAAATTACAAAAAATTGAAAATATGTGACGTCACGCTAGGGAGGGGGGAGTCTTACAAATGTGACCAGCTGTGACAAGGAGGGGGGAGGGGTCAAAAAAATAATTAAATTCGTGTGACGTAATTTATGGATGGTCCCAAATAGGTCCAGCCGTTCTCGAGTCATAAGAGTTCGAACAAACAAGACTTTGTTTTTATATATTAAGACTAGCTTTTCACCCGTAACTTCGTTCCCGAAGGAATGTTTTCGTCAATTTTCCAATGTTTTTAATATTTATTCTGCTACTCGACACGGAGATAAATACAACAAATCAAAAACCATGAAAAACGATCCAACCGTTCTATATGTTAAGATACCTGGAGTCGAATAGAGTCAAAGACGGCTATCTGACATTTAAAGTAAAAATGAGCTTTTAATGTAGCAACACTCAGAATTTTGAATACCTTCTACCATTATTCAAAGTTCGTATCAAAGTCGGCTATTTCTTATAGAAAAACCACTTCAAAGTATGAAATCAGTTTCAAATCCAGGAATCTGTAAAATTTAACTTAAAAAAAAACTGTTGTCTAAAATAAAACAATATTGCATATTATATATTGTTGTGTCCTACTTAATTAACTAAAGTAAATATTGTTTACAATACATATTTAAGTTTACGATGAATAATTCGTCAGTAAAAATTTGTATGGAATACCTTATTTTGACATTTGCCAATAATCACCCATAAGTCAGATATAGCCACCTTTGCTTCTATACGACTCGACCTAACAGAGAGCTGCGTGGCACAACTATAACGTACTACTATTTAGGTATAAAGTGCCCCTTAGCGAATAACCCTTAAGGTATTGTAGTCGCAAGTTTGGAATGCTAGGTCTTAAGATTGTTCTAAGTTAAACCACAAGATGGCACAACGGACGCAAAAAAATCCTGATTCTTAATTTTTTTTTCTTTTTTTAAATGCTTTTTGATATACTTTTTTAGTTATAAATGAAAATATTATTTATTGCAGTAAAATATTAGCATTATGGATTTATTCAGCAGTTATGTAGCCCGAGATACAGGTTGCATTGTAACCTTTATTCGAGCCAAATATGTATAGTTCTCTGTGCACTTTGAAATAAATAAACAATTTTACTATTTATTTTTTATTTATAAAAAGCACACTTTTAGATTTTTTATGACAAAAAAGGAGAGATAGCTACTTAAGTAGGTATTTGGTTTTACAAACTTATTGTTACGGTATAAACCAATGACTTTTATACGCAATAGGTAACGATTTTCAGTAAAAACGTTACATAACTGTCGGACATGTCGTTCACAATGAAATGTATTCCAAAACGATCATCAAACTTAAATGTATTATCTTTATCTACCGTCAAATGTTCGCGGCATCGTTAACCTGTCAAAAGCGGGTTTGCGGGCATGTCACGACATAGACGACCGGGCGACGAAGACCCGCGCATGCGTACGGTTAACCCTGTTACCCCAGCTAGATTCAAGATGGCTACCGAGCGGACCGTGCCGAATTGATTTTTTTTCCACCTAAGTTATTTAACACTTCTCATGTCTTAAGCTACACCACCACGTAAACAGAAAAATAAACTAGACTTATCGCTAAATTTAACCTGCGGCGCGCACCGAAATAGATCAGTACCGTTTTCTAACCTAGTGGGTTCTTACATCGTTATAATTACTTCATTTCTACTGTAGTTTCAATATGTGTTTCTAGCATTTGTGTTTCAAAATTCAGTGCGTTTTTTTCTCCAATGAAAATTCTGCTGGTCGTCGGCGGATTTTACCACGGTGAGTACCGCTCACGCCTCAATCAATTTAGGGCTCTAGACACGGTTTGCATGACCTAATATCTAGATTGGGTCTAATGTAGTTAGTAAAGCGGCTTCTTGGTTGACGCCCGTGCTAAAAAAACTGCGGCCTTCTAAGTGTTATGTTGTAAAAATAATTTATGTTCCATAAGTTCAGTATTCATAATTTTTAAAAAAATTGAAATTAGTATAGATTTTAAATGCAAAATTCGGAAATTTCAAGAGCTTTTTGATAACTTTTGAATGTGGAACATCAGTGACATAACGTGACATAAGTGTGACATATTAACTCAGTCATCGGTTTTCCCTGAATTTTGGGAATGGAGTTGCTATCTCGCTCGCACTTGCATTATCTGTCTCGTGTGGGTGTTCCTCAATGGGTGAAGGACATGCGCGGTTCGTCTTTTGGGCGACTTTTTTTAAGCAAAATTCCTTTGACAACCATCAAGGCGTTAGCCTTTTGTGGGTTAAGACAATGCAGTTACCTCATTTAAATATTGAAGTCTAAGAAAAAAAAGAATTATTGGATTTTCTGTAATTAATTAATGACGATTTTAAACGATTGCTGAATTTAAAAAAAATGTTTTTTCGAATGTATCTGGCCTCCTTCGAACATCTTTAATTTTGAAATTCACTTGTTTTTGGCTTATTAGTTTCCGTAGTCGGGTTTTTCAACACCCGACGCAAAAAAGAGGAATGTTATAAGTGTAACGTGTGCATCTGTGTCCGTCTGTGGCATCGAAATGAATGAATCGATTTTTTGATGCGATTTTTTTTAAAGCTGACTTGATCGATGTGGTTCTTAGATGTGTTTTATCAAAATTGGTTCAGGTGTTTAGGAGTTATCAATTTTCAAGTTAATTTTTAAGAAAAAAATTGTCCTTAAACCTTCGCGTGCTTTTTGAACACATGGTGTACGAGATTTGTATCGCATTTTTTATTTTAAAATGTGTTCAGTTTAGCGATGTTATTCTACTTTACTCCTATAAAATTACTAACCGCATCTTCGCCCTTGTGTTAGATCGACTGTGGTCAAGACCAAGCCCATTTTAAATTTAAAAAAAAACAAAGATCGCTAATTAGGTATATATTATAAGTGTCTAAATTCGTCTTTTCGGATTTATGTACAAATTTTTCATTAATTATCACTTGGTCAGCGGTGAAGGAAAACATCGCGATGAAACCCGCACGTTTAAGAAAATTAATTCGTTTTCGGCTCGTGCTCCTGGTTTTTGGCTCGTGCTCCTGGGCCAGCGTGGTGGACTATTGATTGAATCCCATTCATGTTTCGAAGGAAAGCCCTTGCCCCTCGGTGGGGACTTATAGATATATGGGCTGATAAATAAAACAGGTATAAGTATCATATATTATATTAGTTTTTTTTGTGTTATGTTTTGTTTAACCCTCAGAAAATACGCCAAAATTTAATACCTCACGATGCTGTACCTATCCCCAAAGTCATTATACGAGTGAGTGTATGAATGAATGGATGGTTAGTGTGTCAATTTGTTCATATCTATTTCGTAAGCGTACTTCATATTGAATTGAGGATATCCGGGATCATTACCAGGGCTTTAACCTTTATAGCTCAGTGGCGAATGCCCTACATTCGAGGATCAAGGTTCGATCCGAGTTTTTTCATAATCGAACTTAATATATTTTTTCTATTTGTTTTTTTGTTATGTGTTTTCTACTGGCAGAAAAGCGGTGATAGCCCAGTTGGTAATGAGCCAGACTTGTAATCGGAAGGGTTCAAATCCTGGTGCAGGCCTGTACCACTAAATTCGTATTTTCGGATTTATGTACGAATTTCTAATTATCACTTGCGTAACGGTGAAGGAAAACATCGTGATGAAACCCGTTTCGTCTAAGAAAAATCACTTTCGAAAGACGAGTGGTCCACCAACCCGCATTGGGCCAGCGTGGTGGATTATGTCCTAAAGCCCCTTCGTGTTTCGAAGGGAGGCCCGTGCCCCTCGGAGGGGACGTAAATGGGCTGGTAAAAAAAAAGTTTTCTACTGTACTGTCCTTAAATGTTTGTGTTGTGGTGTCCTGTGCAATAAATAATTATCTATTCTGTCCTATTCTAATGTTTTTAACAGACTTTTGAAAAAGGAGGACGTTCTCAATTCGACTTTAGATACTATTAAGATTAAGGCACATTATGTTAAATACGTTTAGTACATTTTGATTTTGTTATTTTTTTTTGTTTGCATGTTATTTGTAACTATATGTATGGTGTGGAGACAATAATTTTTTTCTATTCTATTCTATTCTTACGCGATTACTTCGTCGGTAGGTTTTTTTGCTTCAAAGAAATGTATATGGGACCCGGGGGGCTACCACCTAAGCGGAGCTGATGCTGAGTGAGCGAATGGAATGTTATCGATTGCTTCTTTATAAGGAGACCATGATTATCGACATGAATCAAACACAACAATGTATGTACATCATTCCATTCGATCAATCAGCATCAGCTTTGTTTAAGTGGTAGCCCCCCAGGAGAGGTGAGGTGGTCACGTATAAATTTTATAGTAATTAAATTAGCACTTAAAAAAACCAATAAAAAACACGTATACACATTATACTTTAGATGAAGTTTCGGTTTGTAGTTATTTATCTACTGATAGGCATTGTTAGGATTGTATTAAACTTATTTATTATTATTCATCATCATCATCATCATCATATCAGCCTACTGCAGTCATATCGTATTGCTGCACTCGCGCCCGGTGTACTACCTCGTAGGAGGCAGCTGAAAATCAGTGTTTTGCCACTTACGGTAAAACTTTATACTGAGTTGCAACCTAGTTTCCTGCAGCACACACTTACTTTGCTTTGTTTTTTTTTTGTTTTAATTATTGTTATTATTATGTGTGTTCTATTTCTCTATGTTATTACGCTCTATGTCTCTGTGCTTATCTTATCTACTTTCTCTGCTATTTATTGTTTATTTGTTCCTTATTTCCTTGTTTGTTGTATTGTAAAACTCTATCGTTGCTTTTGAGTTTATCTCTTTCTGTACTGACTCTTTGTAAGTGTGTACTGTGATGGAAATAAATTTCTTATATATCTATCTATCTATCACTGCTGAACATAGGCCTCCCCCAAGGTGCGCCACTTTGCACGATCCTCCGCTGTTTTCATCCAGCCACTACCCGCAATCTTCTTTAGGTCATCTGACCATCTGGCTGGCGTCCTTCACTTTAAGTTTGCCAAGACGTGGTCTCTATTCGAGAACCTGTCTACTCCAACGCTTGTCGGTTCTGCGACAGACATGGCCAGCCCACTGCCACTTCAGCTTGCTACACTTTTGGATAATATCCATCACTCCGGTTTTCTGTCGGATAACAATTTATATCCTATTATTATTAAATAATCATCATCATCATCAGCCCATAACGTCCCCACTGCTGGGGCACGGGCCTCCCTCAATAATATGGGGGGTAAATGCCACACTCATCACGCTCGGCAGACGGGTTGGCGAGGGTTTTGATATAATTGCAGAGTTTTCCTTCTCTGTGTGCAGATGAACTTGCTTGCATATTTACGTTAGTCGCCTTGTACGACACCTCGGTAAGAAAGAGGGTGGTCCTATTCTACTCTGCCGAGGACTCACACGGCCAGTTATTAAATAATAATATTTTTATTTTATTATTATTATTATAAATATTTGCGCCTTTCCCGCATTTCAATTCGTATCACTCCTATACCATAAGGTTGCCTGGAAGAAATTGCTGCTAAGCAATTAGGCCGCCTATTTGTATGCATTTAGTCAAATTTTCTGTAAATATTGTTATTTTTATCCTATGTGTGCAATAAAGTTTATTGTATTGTATACATACATACGCTCACGCTTACCCTAACAGGGTAAGCAGAGCATCTGTGGTTCTAGAAAACCACTTAATGCAACGTTTGACACAAATGGTGAGGGTTACTAGATGGAACATGTTGTGTAATGGTGCGAGGTGGTCAGCCTTTCGCCCATGATACAGCAAGACCCTCATGTCCCACTTACTGATTTTTACAGTATGCCTGGGAAGAGTAGGCAGTTGGCACATTCTAAGTTTTTCCTTTACTCCCAGTCCAGCATGGAAGGAACATTTTTATTTTATTTTTAAAAACGCTTCTCACTCAAAGGCCCACATTAAGGTTTTCCCTTGTGTCGTGGGTCCCTTGGAACACACAAAGACGGACACAAACACCCATGACCCGAGAACAAACATCTGCTTTTTACACAAATATTTGCCCCGACTGGGAATCGAACCCAGGACCCGCCGATCGAGAGGCAGCGTCACTACCACTCGACCAAACCGGCCGTCAAGTTATGCACAAATAGTCTTAAATATGTACAGATTTAGATAAATCTACATAAATGGCAATTGGCAACACTGCCAGAGTAAGAGAGTTACTTTCGCATTTATAATATTGGTAATGATAGTTAAGGATTTTTAACTATCCTTACCAATATAACCAAGTTAATAAGTACTCGTACCTATATGAAAAACTTAATGGATTTTCCCAGATGCATGTGTGAGACCGTTAATAAGAAAATATTTACGATTTTCGTATTACAATGTAACGATAATGTGTTACCAGTTCATAAAATAAATGCTAATAATTTATGTTAGTTTTAGGGTCTTGTTGTAAAATAGTGATAACTCTAACATAAAAAAAAATTAGTATAAGCCCAACATGGGCTTTACAACAAAAAATAAAACAAAAATACAGTTTTTTTTTTGAATAATAGTAAAAATGGCTTATGTCAAATGACATAAAAGTCAGTTTTAGACCTAGATTTTTTTTTTAAATAACTATTAGGAAGGTACACTCAGGAGCACGTCAAGCTTGATACTTTGGACTATGGACCGGCCCTGCATTGTATGGCGCGAAGTATAAATCAGAGCTCAGCTTAAACTGGTAGTGTAAGCGTGACCTGCTCTTGACTGTACATTTTGCTTAAACTATAAAAAAAATATGCCAACTACATGGTGGTCAAGATACAACAATAAACATTTCGTAAAAAAGTCGCGATCAAGATTTGAACTGAATTTTTATGCACTTTACGATTTCTAGATTTGAAAAAAAAAACTTTGTAAGTATAATAATAATAATCTTATTTATTACTAGTTTTCCGGCCAGGACTTTGTTCCCGTGGAAGTTAGGGAAAATTATGTAGCCTATGTTCATTGGGGATAATGTGGGATTCTAATGGTGAAAGAATTTTTCGAATCGGTCCAGTAGTTTCAGAGCCTATTCAGTGCAAACAAACAAACAATCAAATCTTTTCTCTTTGCAATATTAGTATTGTTAAATATGTGATTGGACAGTTAAGGGCGTTACTTTGTAAAACTGATACTTTTGAAAAATATTTTAAACAAATTTTAAAACGAAAACATTTTTTTTTAACTTGTTTTATTTTGTTACAATGTAGTATTTTTAGCACAAGGCTTGATCGTAGGGCTAAAATATTGGTTCTGCTAAAATTTATTGGAGTATTTACATGGGTACAAGACCCTCAAGCGGGAGTGCTACTCGCACTTGGCCGGTTTTTTTAATTTCTGAAACACCTTCAGCTGTAATCAACACGGTATAAAATTTTAATTACATACTTAGTCATAGTCAACCCCTATTTATTATTGTAATTAATTACAAAGTTATTTATTAATTATGTAATAATAAGTTATTTATGACATTGTTCAAAACTACCTACATGGTCTCAGGCTGTGAAATTGTTCTTTTGAATTGAAAAAACATAGTATAATTAGTAAAATTATAAAACGTGAATTGCTCAATGAAACTGAATAAATTTCTTCACGAAACCCATTTTGAATTTTTTATAAACATAATTTTCCACGTTAAAACGCATGAGTCACCGACTACAATCCTAACAGTTCGCACAAAGTAGATATCTAGTATTTTTTGTGGACTACAATGCTTATTAGCAGATAACTACAAGCAGAAATGTCATTCATTTATTTAGATGATGTTCTAGTTTGTAGTATTTTTTGTTTTTGTTGTTTTTTTTTAAAGCGCTGAATCATTTTTGATAAAATTTATATGGAACCTCTTCAGGAGTATACTCTTTCGAACAAATAAAGAATTATTCAAATCGGTTTATAATTGCCGGAGTAATCGCGTAACAAATAAAAAAAAAAATACAGTCGAATTGAGAACCTCCTCCTTTTTTGAAGTCGGTTGAAAACTACTTATTTCTTTCGATTTTCCACAAGGCGATTACTTAGTTTGATCGCATATATTGAAGCGCTCGTAGCCTAGTCTCGCTGATCTCAACCGATCAATGAGGTTAAGCAACGTACACAGAGGCAGGGAACCTGATGGGTGACCAAAGTGGCAATTTACCACGAGCGTTTCCGTGCTTCGGAGGGCATGTTAAGCTGTTGGTCGCGGCTGTTGTCGCTTGACTACAGTCGTTAAAACCAAGTCACAGGCCATAGTGCGGTTTGAGAACTCTGACACCAGGGTTAGCCAAGTTCGCCACACACTTGACTATACCTACACAATAAGAAGAAGAAGATCGCACATATCATCTCTTTGGGGTAAGTTGTTCAATTTCGTAGTCTGACTCACATTCCCCGTACGTGTTTACGGCGCGTGCGTTACAAATCTTGAACACACGTGTGTTAAAAAAGCGCGTAAAGGTTTAAACGCTAGTTAATTTAGAGTCACCAGTTAATTTAGAGTCACGATTCAAAAATAACGTGAACTATTTTTGAATCGGTACGCAAATTTTTTGTACGTAAACTTTATGAAAATTTAACAGTATTTTTTTGTTTTACATCGTTTCATATAATAATTTCAAGCTAGAATTGACTTGAAAATTGACCAAAATTGTCGTCTGCTAAAAATTGACTTGAAACTTAGTAATAGTACTCTTTAACACAATTTGTGATACCCGTGTTTCTGTGTTTGCAAAATTCATGCTTACCGTATCAAAATCTAAAAATTTTGGAAAAAAAAATTTTTTTCTCCTTATT
This sequence comes from Aproaerema taeniolella, assembly GCA_949987775.1. Classification (NCBI taxonomy): domain Eukaryota; kingdom Metazoa; phylum Arthropoda; class Insecta; order Lepidoptera; family Gelechiidae; genus Aproaerema; species Aproaerema taeniolella. The sequence goes on along the minus strand of OX465272.1, from coordinate 6,229,664 downwards.
TACGTTCTATCAACGTTACTGATACCGTAAGAAGAATTTGGGTACTGATAAAAAATTCACTGTATTTTATTTTAGATAATAGGTAAGTCACATATTTTCTTAAATTAATTACTCGCCAAATTAAACGATGGCGAGACGTACTCTTCCATACTAATATTATAAATGCGAAAGTAACTCTGTCTGTCTGTCCGTCTTTCACGCCTAAACTACTAAACCGATTTTGATGAAATTTGGTGCAGAAATAGATTAGAGCCTGAAATAGGACATACGCTACAATTTATCCCACAGTTGGGCACGATATAACCTGTAGTCCACGCGGGCGGAGCCGCGGGCAGAAAGCCAGTTATGTGGACTACAGGTTATATCGTGCCCAACTGTGGGATAAATTGAAGCCTATGTCCTTTTCCAGGCTCTAATCTATCTTTGTACCAAATTTCATCAAAATCGGTTCAGGCGTGAAAGACGGACAGAGTCTGTAAGAGTTTGCAATAAAGAGTTTGCTGTGTGGTGATTGGTTGAGAATAACACCACCCCATCTCTTTCCGTGGGTGTCGTAAGAGGCGACTAAGGAAACACAAATGAGACCTGCCTCCTAGTAATCCATCCCAGGCAACAACACTTCATTTTTTTTCTGAATCTGAGGAGTCGTCCTATGGTCTCATGCGGTGTGGTAGGCTCTGTAAAGAGCCGTCTGGTTCGCGACCACCCTCCTACCGAAGTCCGTCGCCAAACAGCTTACTGTGTTCCGTCGGTGCGTGGGAGTACCAGTGCCTTTATAGGCATTTTCTGGGTTAACTCGCTCCATCGTCGACTTCATCTTTGACCTTTATGGTCAAGATTGAGGTCAAGAGTTAACTCATCTTATAATAAAAAAAGATTGTGATCAAGAGCGAATCCATGTTCTATATTATGAGGTGACTTAAATTTAGGGGCTGATTGTCCTCAAGAAACAAAAAAAAACCACCACATCTGTTTCTCTCTTGCCATCTCCAAGGTAGACTAGAAGAGATCCCTTCAGGAATAAGTCCACCTTTATGTTTCTTTTGTATTAGTTTGTAAGACACTCACGCGCATAATCCCTAACGGTGTACCTATAGGCAGAGCATCAGTGTATTTATGTATGTATGTATGTATGTAAATCCTTTATTGTAAGACACTGGTTACAGACATAAAGCGACATTAGGTACAAAGGCGGACTTATCCCACAAGGAAATCTCTTCCAGTCAACCCAGTAATGTTGAGAGAAATCTTGAATAGGCGGAACAGTACAACCGGATAAAAACACAAAAACTATGAGACTATTAATACTTATATAATAATAAAATAAGATGAGTGGTTCTAGAACCAAAATTATTTCACTGTAATTTTATATTTTATATTAATTAATATTTTTGACGATCGTATTATGGGCTGAAATGACTAACATATTTTATTATAAACTTGATATTTGTGGCTATTTATGAGATAAACAAATCTAATCTTACAGACTTTTACTGTATTCCGGGTAGAGTAGGTAGCTGGAAGTAGTTTGTAAGAGTTTGCAATAAAGAGTTTATAAATGTTTCCATTTAGGAAGAACGGAGTAAAATTGGAGCATGTTAAATCAAAATCGCGTTTTGTGCCACTTAAGACTGGTGGCACGTGACGACAGATCTCCAAAAAAGCGTCATGGCCGACATTTCACGGTAGTTATCATATTTAAACTGACTCAGTGGCTATCTCTTCAATAACTATCACGGTTAGAAAGTTTGGTTTAAGTTGTAGAAGGTTGAGGATAAATCTAAATATATAAAATGAAAAACTGACTGACTCACTGACTGACTGACTGACATATCAACGCACAGCCTAAACGGCTAAACGTAGGCACTTGAAATTTGGAAGGGACGTAGCTTAGGTACCGTAGAGGTGCAATAAGAAAGGAATTCCCGAAATTCCCACGGGAACGGGAATTAGCGGGAAAATCCTTTTGTATGAAAAATCTAAACCGCCTATGTTAGACGCTTGAAATTTGGCATGCAGGTACCTTAGTAAACTTAAAGCTTAGTTGCAACAGGATATTGCAAAATTCCCACGGGAACGGGAGTTAGCGGGAAAAAACTTTTGTATGTAAAAATCTAAATCTTAAACTAAATCAATATTAAATGGACCGTCAATAAAGTGTAGTCTGTTCAAAAGAAAAAAATTAACAAGCAAACGAAGTTGCGGGCATCAGCTAGTAAGTCAGTAAAAGCATTTCAGAAAACTTCAAAAAATATGTTTTTTTTAAATTATAAGATGGGTTAACTCTTAACTTAAATCTTGACCTTAGAGGTCAAAGATGAGGTCGACAATGGAGCGAGTTAACCAAGAAAATGCCAGAAATGTTATTTCACGCTCAAACGGCTGGAATTTGGTATGGAGGTATCTGACACCCTGGATTAACAAATAGGCTACATAATTATCCTAAATTTCCACAGGAACGAAGTCCTGGGTGGAAAGATATTAGTTAATGTTTAAAACTAGTGAAAATAACCGCGAAAATCTAACCAATATACCTACTACAATATTTAAGTATCGCTTTGCAAATTAAATGGTGGAATAGCAATATTTCGTTTAATACTTTCGTTTACCTACCTATTTGACCTTTTTTTAAAATTTTATTATAATTTTAAGTTTTGACATGCAATTTAATTATACATACAATTACAGAAAAAGGTATAAAATAGACCTTTGTTATGAAATTTACACCCAATTAACATATTATTTTATATAAAAACTGCACGAAAGCGCCGCACTTTTTATTCTAAAAATCCAAGAAAAATCTGTTTTTTTTTCTAGTTGAATTTTTTTCTGCCGCTTATAACTTAGGACGCACTTCCGTAACATAGTCTTTACAATCCAGTGGTTACCTGCCAGTACTCATCCGCGCTGGCTAACGGTCGGTTGCCTCGGAACTCGCATTTCAAATTTAAACGTTTAAAACGCATCGAACGAAAACGAAAGTTAGTTCGAACTTTTTGTGTAGTTATTAGAATAGGTGCGTTGGATGTTTGCGAAGTAAGTTTTGTATTGTAAGAATTCTCTGTTTTGGTATGAAAGTTTTTCTTGAATTTTCAAGTAGTTTTCACTCGGCTTTGGAAGTGGTTGTGACTAGTTTGCGTGCAGTCTTAATATGGAGAATTTAGAAAAGTATTTTCGAAAATGGATCAAAGAGAATTTGTGTTCGTGTTTCTTTTATTTTAAAGATTTTTCAAGCAGGTAATTTTGTTAAATAATGTTTCTCGAAGAACCTGGTTAATTTTAAAAAAGAATTATTTTTTTTTACCAGCCCATATACTTACGTCCCCACCGAGGGGCACAAGCCTCCCTTCGAAACACGAAGGGGATTTAGGGAGTTAGGGGTCTTTTGAGTTCCCACACAAACTTTGTAACGAGGCGGCATGCGCCTCGTCTTCATCCTCCTTCTCCATTCTCTTTTCGCGACATTTTTTTCTTCAATTTTGGCATTCCTAATCCAAATTCGAAATTGAACACTTCTAGTTGTCATTAGCTGGGATGACACATACCCAACTGAGTTTCCATCGGAGGCGCTCGCCCGCTCATAATATACCGTCTTATAAAAAAACGTTTTTTAAAATAAACTAACGTCAAAAGTTAAAGTGTTTTGTGTAATAAATGAAATCAGCCTAAATGTAATCTTCTTATTACTTCATTGTGCTCCGACTCACCCTGCTCCCGCAGTCAGCCGGCGCAACTTCATCAGCTCAACATATAGCATTTTGTATGGGAGATCAAAAATTTTTTTTCGTATTTTGACCTATTCAATTAAATAATAAAATACGTAAGCAGAAAATATTAAAAAACATGAAAAAAAGTAAAATTTTCCGGAGAAAAAATCCACAGGAAAATCATTCAGAATGATTGTCTGAGTCCAGGGTTTCAGTTATTGCTGAGCTGTCTTTTACACCCTGTATAAGTCTATATACTATATACTTTATATGTATACCATATTTTTGTTGTATTTTCAAGAGAGCGCTCTACATTGTTTAACTAGGTCTTTCCGGTGGACGTGAAATCGGATAAAACCGGCTGTTTTCCCATGAAATTCTATTATATTAGTTTGTTCCATCCATTTGCACATTCACGCTTGTAATCCCTCTTGGGATAGGCAGAACATTATGCGGTGTAAGAACCAATTAACGTCACATCACATCACATTTATAAAGGCGAAAGTTTGTGACTGTGTGTATGTTTGTTACTTCTTTACGCTTAATATTGCGTAAAGAAGTAACAAGTAACAATATTGGCTGGGCCAATATTGATAAAATTTGATATGGAGGTAGCTGACAACCTGGATTAACAGATAGGCTATTCAGTTTTCCCGAATTCCCACGGAAACGAAGTCCCGGGCGGAAAGCTTGTTCTTATTATAAAAAATATAATAATTTTCCACGTCAAAAAACGTAAGAGTCACCGACTTCAATCCCAAAAAGACAATTTTTTCGAGAGTTTCCCTCAATTTCTTCAGGATTCCACCATCAGATCCTGGTTTCCTTACCATGGGACCCCCTTGGATTATCAAAACCGGTTCATAAACGACGAAGTTATTCGCGGAAATTTTTTGAAGTCGGTTAAAAATGCGGGATTTTAAATGTACAGATACAGCGGCCAGCGCATCAGGTTACTCCATTTTCATTGCAAACCCGCTCTTATCGCAACAGCAAAGAGTGCACGCGTGTAGTACGCATCCCTCCGTACAATGATGAAATTCTGAGCTTGAGAAAATGTAAAGAAATTTTTTTAACAAATAAAAATGCTAATGTATGACAAGAATTTATAAAAAAGCCAAACAATTGTACGAATGTGGTAAGAGTCCTTTCAATACGAAAAGTGAGCAATAAAAAAATATTAAGTTGTGTAGTGGTTTCCAGGAATTAAAAAAAAAACTGACAAAACTTACCAATTTGCTGGCATACCTATAATGTATATATTGACTTCAAATACATTTTTTTTCTAATAAAATTGTTTCTAGGCTATATTTTATCCTGAAAAAAAACATAGAGTCGAATTGAGAACCTCTTCTTTTTAGGGTTCCGTAGTAATCTACGAACCCTTATAGTTTCGCCACGTCCGTCTGTCCGTCTGTCCGCAGGTTTCCTAAGAAACCCTTGGTACTACAGAGCTGAAACTAAGCATGATTATACATATGAATCACGCCGACAGAACTGTAGAGTAAAATCTTGGAAAAAAAATTTTTCGGGTGTCTCCCATAGACGTGAAAGGGCGATGATTTTTTTTTTCTCGCCAATATCATTGAGTGGGGTGTCATAGGATAGCATTTTAAAAGATAGAAGGGGTTTACTAAGAACGTTTTTCGATTCAGCACTCCGTTTGCGAAATATAAATTTTTAAAGTGAAAATTTTTGTCAAACACAAGTGTCCCCCCCCCTATACCTGCTAAACGGTTGTTTCTAAAAATGTGAAAAAATTCACGTTGGTAGAATATACAACGAAATTTAAAGGAAAACCATCACACGTAAGTTGGTCCTTCAAATTTGCGAGTAATAGTCGACCAAGTGCCAAACACTGTTGGGATTAATAAGAATGTATTTGAACCATGCTGCTACGGAACCCTACAATGCGCGTGGCTCGACACGCTCTTGGCCGGTTTTTTTTTTTGAATTCGGTTGAAAGGAAGAGTTCCTTTCTTTAATTTGACAAACTTTTTAATTACCTAAAAATTTTTTTTAAATTGAGTAATTCTAAGATGGAATATTCCATACGCTATAAAATTTGCAATATTATTAATTAACAACAAAAATAACTGGATTTGACGCGAACGAAGCCGCGGGCGGAAAGCTAGTGTCCATATTTAACGGAAAGTAAAAAAAAAACAATTGGATGAACATTATTTCAAGGCTGGACTGGGAGTGAAATAAAAACTTAAAATGTGCCAGCGCCAACTTTTCCCAGGCATATTAAAGGAGCCAGTAAGCGAAAAAAAAGCGGTGATAACCCAGTTAGTAATGAGCCAGACTTGTGATCGGAAGGTCGCGGGTTCAAATCCACTAAATTCGTCTTTTCGGATTTGTTATGTACGGATTTCTAATTATCACTTGCTTAACGGTGAAGGAAAACATCGTGATGAAACCAAGAAAATTAATTTTCGAAAGACAAACGGTCCACCAACCCGCATTGTGCCAGCGTGGTGGACTATGGCCTAAATCCCCTTCGTCTTTCGAAGGGAGGCCCGTGCCCCTCGGTGGGGACGTATATGGGCTGATGACGAGTAAGTGGGACGCGAGGGTTTTGCTGTATGGTGAAAGGCTGACCACCTATCACCACTATACTCATGTTCCATCTTACGAGTATAACCCTCAGAATGGATGCCTAATGTGGTGTCAAGTGGTTCTCCAACTACGTGACCATCTGCCTACCCCGAAAGAGATTATAGACGCGAGTGTATGGATTGGAAAATCATTTCTTGCCGTGTGGTGATCGGTTCAAAATAACACCGCCCCATCTCTTTCCGTGGGTGTCGTAAGAGGCGACTAAGGAAACACAAATGAGACCTGCCTCCTAGTAATCCATCCCAGGCAACTACACTTTATTTTTTTCTGAATCTGAGGTGTCGTCCTATGGTCTCATGCGGTGTGAAGGGCCGTCTGGTTCGCGACCACCCTCCTACCGAAGTCCGACGCCAAACAGGTTGCTGTGTTCCGTCGGTGCGTAGGAGTACCAGTGCCTTATAGGCATTTTCTGGGTTAACTCGCTCCATCGTCGACCTCATCTATGACCTTGGTCAAGATTGAGGTCAAGAGTTAACCATTCTTATAAGTAAAAAATAATAATAAAAAATACGATTTGCCATTTGACGACAATACGAGATTTCACACATTTTGAAAACTATTTTTGTCTAACTTTCGGTTGCATTTAGCATAATTTGTTCGGTATTTTACGCTGCAAATTACCACGACAATTTTCCAATGTTTTTTTAAGTTATGTCAAATGTAATATACAAAATATATTCCTCGTCATCAGCACTTCTACGTACGTCTCCACCGAGGGGCACGTGGACCTCCCTTTGAAACACGCAGAGGATTTGAGCCATAGCCCACCAAGCTAGCCCAATTTAAGCCCCCGACAAAAAAGATGGGTGTTATAAGTTTTACTTGTATATCTGTGTATCTGTATGTCTATGTACAGTCAACGGCACATCAGGTTACCACAAACTGTCAAATTTCCCCAGTGGATAGTAAACTCTAACACTCGGACATAAAATTGAAAATCGATTGAAGAAATGTGACAGTTTTGGATAGCATGATGTGCTGTTGACCCTGTACATGTGTGTGGCATCGTAGCTCTTAAACGAATGAACCGATTTCGATGTGTTTTTTTTTGTTTGAAAGCTGACGTAATTGAGATGGTTTTTAGCTACATTTGATCAAAATTGGTTCAGCCATTTAAAAGTTATAAGCATTCGAATGTCGGGCGTGATATTTTTTATTTTTATTTTAGAGTTATATCCCAACGGAGAGCCGTGAAGGTACTACTCATACTATTGTATCTTCTTATCAGCCCATATACGTCCCCACCGAGGGGCACGGGCTTCCCTTCGAAACACGAAGGGGATTTAGGCCATAGTCCACCACGCTGGCCAAATGCGGGTTGGTGGACCGCTCGTCTTTCGAAAATGAATTTTCTTTGACGGGCGGGTTTCATCACGATGTTTTCCTTCACCGTTGAGCAAGTGATAATTAGAAATCTGTACATAAATTCGAAAATACGAATTTAGTGGTACAGGCCCGCACCAGGATTTGAACCCACGACCTTCGGATTACAAGTCTGGCTCATTACCAACTGGGCTATCACCGCTATTGTATCTTATCTATTCATTTATCAGTTAAGAATATAAATTTACGTGATATCAATCAATATTACTTTAGACTTTTTCAGAGAATTGTTTTGATTGTGTCTTTCTGTATATCTGAACTCGATAAACTAAAAATTTACTGAACGGATTTTTATATGGCGGATAATTCAAAAGGATTATGTGTATAATTCATTCCCGAAATTGCCGTAGGAACGACGTCCCGGGCGGGAAGCTAGTAGGTAATAAATAACGTGATTTTTTATACTTAAGAATAGTTATTTTAGTTATGTTTTTTTAAAGAAACTGACTCTGTTAAAAGTTCTACAACCTGTTCCGTTTGATTTCCAATTACTCCAGGGTATCCATGAGAACACGTATATGAATCAAATAGCATATACATTTTATTATACATTTTATTTTTCAAATAGTATTAATTTCAAATTTTTCATACAAAGTAATTCGGTAAAAATGAATTTCCTATTAAACACCTTTACGTAAGAAATGTTAACGACGAATTATCCTAGATGCATATAAAAAATGTGACGTTAAAAAATGTGACGTTAAAAAATGTGACGTTAAAACTTGTTAAAAAAATTTACGGCCATACAATGGACATTTTTTCCGTAAATGTCTACCCTTGATCTCGGCACTTTTGGGGTAGCCAGAGCATCAGTGGTTCTAAAACCACTTGATGCCTCATTTGTCATAAATCCCAAGGGTTATTAGATGGAACATGATGTATAATAGTGAGAGGTTGTCAGCCTTTCGCCAATAATACAGAAAAACCCTCGCGTCCCACTTACAGACTTTTACAGTATGCCTGGGAAGAGTCGGCAGCTGGTACACATTCGTATTATAGAATGCGACTCCGACTCTGATTTACAGGGCTTTAGGTATCTCTCCTTCAACCTCTCGGGTGGTTGATCAGTCCATGAAACTGAACAACTTCCCCAAGGAACACAGGTCAAAATACGCAAAAAAAATTTTGATCTCCCATACAAAATGCGCTATATGCTGATGAAGTTTGTATGGAAACCCAATTTTTTTTTTCGTATTTTGACCTATGTTCCTGGTTCTATGTTCCTGGGTTTCCTTACAAACTTGTTCAGTTTCATGGACAGATTGACCACCCGAGAGGTTGAAAGAGAGATACCTAAAGCCCTGTATACTTGAGTAGCAGTCGTCTTTGTCATCTTCTGTACACACGGTAGCACATCAGGCTATACTTGTTGATCTTGACGTCATCCTATGCATTTCGAAACAACGAACGCCGGCTTTCGTAGTGAAAATGTGTAACCTGCCGTGCTGCTCTCTGTACTGACGCGTTCGTTCGGTATGTGGTGAAAGCTGACTGTACTTATTTGAACGTGTACTAACTCAAATATTCTTGCCAATGACCTTTATAGTGAAAGTCACTCTGCTTCTACTAGTGTTTACACTAAGGATCGTATTCTACTATGTTTTCTAATTAAAATATACACATCAACACGGTCTAGGGATATTGCACGATTTTTCATACAAAAGAGGTCTGTTTGAGAAGCTAAAAAAGCATACTCGAGATAGATAGAGCGCTATAATTTTTAAGACGATCAAGTGCTATACTTAAATTTTCAATTCTAATCAATAAATTTTGTTTTACTTGAAATTTGTGAAAACGTGACAAAAAATAATTTTTTTTTTGCGTAAATTCGACTATTTTCATACAAAAAGCAGGCAAAAAGTGCATTTTCGTTTTCGTTTCTGTCACGATTCCACAAATTTCGAGTAAAACAAAATTTAGTGACTAGAATTGAAAATTCAAGTTTAGCACTTCCTCGTCTGAAAATTATTGCCCTCCATGTATCTCGAGTATGTTTTTATAGCTTCTCAAACAGACCTCTTTTGTATGAAAAATCGTGCAATATCCCTAGACCGCGTTGATGTGTGTACTTAACTTACTAATATTATAAACGCGAAAATTTTTATGTTTGGATGCATGGATGTTTGTTACTTTTTCACGCTCAAACGGCTGGACTAATTTTGATAAAATTTGGTATGGAGGTAGCTGACAACCTGGATTAACACATAGGATACATAATTTTCTCCTAATCCTTAATGGAACGAAGTCCCGCGTGGAAAGCTAGTAAATATGAAAGCTTGTGAGGATGGATGTTTGTTACTCCTTCAAGCAAAAACTACTGGACTGATTTTGATGAAACTTTGCAGTAATAAAGCTGTATTATACCCATCAGAAGAACACATTAGCTTTCTTTAAAAAAATAATTTTGAATATCGGTCCACAAATGGTGGAGAGAAATAGATGAAGATACATAAAAAAAAGATACAAACAGTGAAACAAACATAAAACCTTCTTCTTCTTGAAGTCGGTTAAAAATAAATTTACCATTTGACCAAGAATGATATAACAAAACACACAAAACGAAATTTCTCAATAACTTTCTGTGATACGCCTGTCACCACCGCAACAGACATTGCGTGACTCATCGCGCTTTCTCTTTCTAATGTATGCTAATACGGTGAGACATCAATGCAGCGATAAAAGATACATAATTGCATATCAATAAATAAATAATTTTGTCAATAATTATAAGTTTTTTCAAGCGATATATTTTTTTATAATTTATTTCAAATAAAGACTACACTCATCGCCAAACTAGGTACAAGAGTAGTTTGTAGGCGTAGCGCTATTCCTATGAAGTGTCTTCTATGTAGAGTGGTGTCTACGTTTAGGAAAAAAAAATCCCCCCCCCCCCCCAAAAAAAAAACATATATATATATATATATATATATATATATATATATACAAAGTGTTCAGTATGTGATACTGGTTCAGGATTTTGAATATAGCTAGGAGGTTTTTTCTCAACCTGTATAAGGAAGAAAAACATTTTTTTTTCCAAAATTTGCAGATTTTGATACCCCTCTTTTCAACGTCTTAGAGGACGAATTTGTAAAACGCAGAAACACGAGTGTCACAAATTGTGTTGAAGTTTCAACCAAGTTTCAAGTCGATTGGACGATTTAATTTTTTATCCATACAAACATTTTGATTTATTTTCATGCTTCAGACGATCTAGATTGAAATTTTTTTATGAAACGATAAAAAACAAAAAATACGGGTCTGTTAAATTTTCATAAAGTTTACTTACAAAAAAATTGCGTACTGATTAAAAAATAACGCGGTATTTATGGTTAATTTCGTTTTTAAATTCTTCCTTATGGTATGACACTAAAGCTATTAAATAGTACATTTTCTTATTAACAGTATATAATCATATTGTAAGAATTTAAAAAAAAAATATCAACCCCGGCATTCGATTGCTTATAACTTTTAAACAGCTGAACCAATTTTGATCAAATATAATTAAAAACCATCTCGATTACGTCAACTTTCAAACATTCGTTTAGGAGCTACAATGCCATAGACAGATATAGGCGACTTGAAATTAGAGGTATTCCTCTGAAAGGGCTGTAGAAGATGGTGTTTGCAGTATTTTTCTAAAGGAGTACCATATGCGAAAGTGAACCATTTCAGAAATATTTGAGAGTCAGTCGTTAAAAAAAAAAACAATATCGGATTTAACAAAAAAAAAAAAAAACTTGGCACCATCTTGATATTTTTTGATTAGTTTTGTGTCATTGACATTTCATTAAATCAAATAAAGTTACTAGATTGACATAAACTTCAGCACTATGTTGCAAAACGTTTGGAAATTCACAAAAAGAATCGAAAGACTTACACAAAAAAGCAAGTTTAAAACAAAAAGTCACTAGATAATGTGCCGTACATACAAACATAAAAACATCTACATTTTATCAGCTTTTGAATAAGGCATAACAATCTCAAATCGTCACAGGAAAACCAAAGATATGACCAATACAATAAGTATAAATAATATATAAAACAAATTAAATACTTACACGAAAAAACGGATTTATTTGAGTTCATTTTCAAAGTGTATACCCCTATATCTACTACAAATACTTTTCTTTTTATTTTCCTCATTTCACTTTTCACAACATTAGTAGTCAGTATTATTAATTTGTTGCGCTGCAGCTATTATTCGTCGTCTCATGGTAGATTTAAGTCTTCACACTTATCATATCTTTGGTTTCCCTGTTACGATTTGATATTGTTATGCCTCATTCGAAAGCTGAGAAATGTAGAAGTTTTTATGCTTAATGCACGGCACATTGTCTAGTGACTTTTTGTTTTAAACTTGCTTTTTTGTGTAAGTCTCTCGAATTTTTTTGTGAATTTTCAAACGTTTTGCAACATAGTGCTGAAACTCAATCTAGTAAACTTAATGGCTTTATTAGATTTAATGAAATGTAAGTGACACAAAACTAATCAAAAAATATCAAGATGCTACCAAGTTTATTTTTATTTTGTTAAATGCGATATTGATTTTAATATTTTAAAAACTGACTTCCAAATATTTCTGAAATGGTGCACTTTCGCATACGGTACTCCTTTAGAAAAACACTGCAAATACCATCTTCTACATCCCTTTCAGAGGAATACCTCTATATTTCAAAACAGACACATACTTCAAACTTATCTTTTTGCGTCGGTGGTTAAAAATATAGCTCGTTGATATAACTGTAGCATGGCGGCCATCTTTAAAAAGTTCACAGCTTCCCGCGGCTTGTCCTTGATGTCGGGATGAGAGGGTCATTGACCGATCTTGACCCCTATCGATCTGGGGGAAAGTTACTGTCTAATTTTACTACTCTATACATTACTCGGAAGCGATGTTACCCTATGCGCTCACTGTTCGAAATCAATCAGTGAGGTTCAGCAACAGAAACGGGGCAAGGACCATAGTGATCATAGGACTTATGAGCCTAAACTCTTCCTAACAGTACTATTGGCTGTTCCGTTCCTGCGCTGGCTAAGGCAGTAGCTGAAAATCAGAGATTTGCATTTTAGCAATACAAACGCTGAGCTATGGCCGGTTTGCGCTGCTTACAGCACACACATTTAACTTTTTATTTTTATTTTTCCTCTCTAATGTATATTAAGTTGTATTAAGTTTATATACACTTCTGTTAATTTGCACTTGAAATAATTGTGCATGTGTGTGACTGTGCAGACAAATAAACTTTTTATTTATCTATATATCTATCACTTCTAACAAAAATTAGGTTTTGATAGGTTGGGTTTGGCGTTTTTAGGTTCAGTTAGGTTAGGTTAGGTTGCATTAGTAGGTACTTATTATAAATAATTTTCCACGTTAAAAACGTATGAGTCACCGACTTCAATCCCAACAATAGTTCACACAAAGTAGATAACTAGTATTTTGTGTATACTACAATGCCTATTAGCAGATAATCACAAACGAAAATGTCACTCATTTATTTAGATGATGTTCTGGTTTGTAATATTTTTTTCTTTTTGTTGATTTATTTAAAAACACTGAATTATTTTCGATAAAATTTATATGGGACCACTGTTGGAGTATACTCTTTCAAACAAAAAAATAATTTTGAAAATCGGTCCATAATTCGCGGAGAAATCAGTGAAAATACATTTAAAAAATACATACAGTCGAACATAGAACCTCCTCCTTTTTTGAAGTCAGTTAAAAAATCAGTTTAAGTGAAAAAAAGGGGCAGTTCACAAAGAACAGGGAGTTTATAATCTTACGTCGACAATATTAAGGGTTTGACAATGTTGCGGTGATATATATATATTAATGCTCGTGACTGTATGCAAGGATTTTCCGCAAGCTAAGAAACTAGGTCAATTACAGTTAAGTTGCCATAGTAACAGCTGTAAATATAGCTCACGCTCCATGGTTGGCTTGTGTAGTGACGCCGATCGCATTTGTGGGATTACGCGACACACAGGCATGACATCATTATCACATAAGTATATACATTATAATAGGTCTTTACCTATGAAATTGCCGATTTTTTCTCAAGCTTTATTTTATTCATAATTTATTTGATTGAACAGCTATTACTAAAATTGTTTTTTATTTAAAACCTTGGCCATATAACGAAGATATTGAGTCAAATTAATACATATTTACTTTAGATTTATTTGCTGAAAAAGAAGCTCAAATATAGCTCGTTTCATCCGTTGCCCGTTTCATTGCTTATTTTTGCTGTACCTTTGTTACAGTTATAACTTTCAATAAAGTAAGTATGATAAAAATTAACTTAATGTTGTCCCTCCTACCGAAGTTCGACGCCAAACAGCTTGCTGTGTTCCGTCGGTGCGTGGGAGTACCAGTACCTTTACAGGCATTTTCTGGGCTAACTCGCTCCATCGTCGACCTCATCTTTGACCTTTATGGTCAAGATTGAGGTCAAGAGTTAACCCATCTTATAAAAAAAAAAAAAAAAAACCTTCCCACAAAATTTTGCTACATTCGGATTTCTCATTCCCGAGAAAAACCCAAAAACGTTAGTATGGAAAATTCAGTTTTCCAAAAATATTGTATGAAAAACGGCAATTTCATAGGTAAATACCTATTATATACTTAAACGGCACCTATATCAGCGTGTCAGAGACAGCGTAGCAAATACTTAAATGGTGGATTCTATCAACAATTTCGATCGGCTATAAGTTATTTTTTCTTAGAAAAAGTTTTCGTCAAGTAAAGGAGTTTTCGTATTTTACTGGTACTCCACACAAAAACGGAACACAGGAAGCTGCTTGGCGTCAGATTTTGGTAGAAGAGTGGTCGCGAACAAGACGGCCCTTTACAGAGCCTACTACACCGCATGGGACGATAGTACGTCACCTCAAATTCAGAACAAATTGAGGTGTCGTTGTCTAGGGTACAACGAAGAGGCAGGTCTCATCTGTGTTCCCTTAGTCGCCTCTCACGACACCCGCAGAAAGAGATGTGGAAGTGTTATTCTGGAACCGATCACCAGTTCTACATGTTTTTTTAAATTATAAGATGGGTTAACTCTTGACCTCAATCTTGACCATAAGGTCAAAGATGAGGTCGACGATGGAGCGAGTTAACCCAGAAAATGCCTATAAAGGCACTGGTACTCCCACGCACCGACGGAACACAGCAAGCTGTTTGGCGTCGGACTTCGGTAGGAGGGTGGTCGCGAACCAGACGGCCCTTTAAAGAGCCTACCACACCGTATGAGACCATAGGACGACACCTCAGAAGAAAAAAAATGAAGTGTCGTTGCCTGCGTTGTGTTTACTTAGTCGCCTCTTACGACACCCACGGAAAGAGATGGAATGGTGTTATTCTCAACCGATCACCACACGGTGGGGCGGTTTTTATATTTTTTATTTATTTATTGTATGTTTTTTTGTAATAAGTATACATAAAAGATCAAAGTCGTTACATTGTAGTATAAATCTAAATTTTGTTTCTGGACTATAATCCACTGAAAATGTACAAGCTAGATCGTCTGAAGCATGAACACAAATCAAAATTTTTGTATGAAAAAAAAATCGTCCAATTGACTTTAAACTTGGTAATAGTACTCTTCAACGCAATTTGTGACACCAGTGTTTTTGCGTTTTACAAAATTCATCCTCTAAGAGGAAAAAAGGGGAACCAAAATCTGAAAATTTTGGAAATAAAATGTTTTCCTCCTTATTTACGTTCTATCAACGTTACTGACACCGTAAAAAATTTGCGTACTGATTAAAAAGTCACCCTGTATAGGAGGCAGGTCTCATTTGTGTTTTCCTTAGCCGCCTCTTACTAAATCCACGGAAAGAGATGTTGTGGTATTATTTTCAACGGATCACCAAACGGATTTCGGAAATGGTGGATTTAACACCATTTCCTATCTTTTTTCTTTCTAAATGTAACAGGATAAACCAAACTCATCGTTTCTAACGATCTGAATACTGGTCGTCCGCAGACCACCGCTTAGTAACCACTACTTTATGAACCCCCGACAAAAAAGAGGGGTGTTATAAGTTTGACTTGTGTATCTGTGTGAGTTTGTGTTTGTCTAAAGCATGGTAGCTCCTAAACGAATGGACCGTTGTTTTGATGCAGTTTTTTTGTTTGAAAGCTGACTTAATTGAGATGGTTCTCAGCTATATTTAATCAAATAGATTCAGCTGTTTAAGAGTATATTATAAGCCATGAATCTCGATTTTTTTTACCAGCCCATATGTCCCAACGAGGGACACGGGTCTCCCTTCGAAACATAAAGGGGATTTAAGCTATAGTCCACCATGCTGGCCCAATGCGGGCACGTGGAGCGCGCCAAGCGAAAACTGATTCAGGGTTTATAGATTTTTTAAATCAAAGAGTTATTAAATGTAAAGTCTCATTTCATAAACTCTCAACAAACATAATCTACGTCAAATCTTTTTGACGGATGCGGACATTAGAATTTCTTTACTGCCAAAATGTAGCTGGCTGACGTCGAAAAAATAAGTTCACAACCAATTTTAGGTTATCTGCGCTAAGTGTCATTCGCCATAAATCAAATTATATTTTACAATATCAATGAAAATAAGGGATAGAATTGATATTTATTGAAGGATTATAATAAAACGAATTGGTTAAGTGAGATTTTGTGCCAGAAACATGATGTTTTCAAGATCGAAATACAAGTATTCGTAGGACATCGAATAGGCAACTGACGTTTTATAACGTGCCTTTCTAAGCTGTTTTTTTATCTAAAGAAGTGTCGGTAAGATTTTACCTTATATAATTTAGATATATCACCCTTTAGTCGAACAGATTCAGAGGTCTTATTTCCAAAAACTGATAAACAAATGTCTCTATATCATATGATCCTGTTTCCAACGGTGTTACTCGATATTTTTATGAAAAATTACTTTTCTAGATAATCTCAAACGATCACACGAAAATATCAACTATTCTTTACAAGAAATTAGTGCAAAATGTGAGACAATGCGTAAATTCTGTAGTTTTTTGTACGAGCAACGAAACGTTGAGTTGTACAAAAGATAACTGACACTTTTAAAGCCTTCGTTTAAATGATGAACTTGAACTTAAAGATAAACCTTATAAAGGTTCCCTAGAAACCCTTTAAGTTTTACCATGTCCGTCTCTTCGCATTTTTTCTCAGAGAGCCTTGGTATTACAAAGCTAAAATTTGGCACGGTCAAACATACTGATTACGTCGACCTACCGCAAAAGTAGATGATTTTTTAACTCACCAATTCCATTGTATGGGGTAACATTGGATAGCTTTCTAAAAGATAATATGGGTTTGTGTAGAATGTTTTTCTCTTCAGTGATCCGTTTGCAAAATATTAAGCTTAAGGCGACTACAGCACCTAAATTACGATTTTATGATGCGTAGATAAGCATGACGCACTGCATTAAATCGAAGAAAAAAATACTACGGTAATATTCAGGACATAAACTAGACAAGTAGTTTGCTGTAAACATGATTCAGCACTTTTGGTTCGATAGAAAAAGCTCACAAAGTCACCTCTAAATGCCCAATATTGTGATCTTTTAAGCTGTAAAAACGACAGTAAAATGCACACAGGAACTTGAATTTGCTATCAAAATGTTCGTGATTGAACACTCTCGATAAGTAGTTAACGCATTTTTCGATTTAAGCTCTTACCTTTCCATAAATCTCATTTTTCTAACTTTCGAACATGTTTTTACGCACGCACGCTTTCATAGTCCGTAAACTTCGTGTATCGACACTGTTCGCACTGCCGGCCCAGGCCTGTTGAGAGACGGAGATGGCACTATTCCTATGTGTGCTGCCTTTATCGGGTGCTGTAGTCGCCTTAAAGAGACAATTTTTGTTAAAGTCAAGTGTTTCCCTGCTCTACCGGCTGAACCGTTGCTTTTAAAAACATAAAAAAATTCACGGCGCTAGTACATTTGACAAAGTTACAAAAGGAAAACTATCACAGCATAGTTAACGAGTAATGGTCGACCAAGTAATAAAATGTGTAGTTTTTCAACTAAGGATCCCTTAGCATTGCCTAGATCCGTGAGGTTAAGCATCGTATACTGAGGCAAGAGACCTGATAAGTGACCAAAGCGGCAATTTATCACGAGCGTTTTCGTGCTTCGGAGGGCACGTTAAGATGTCGGTCCCGGCTGTTGTCGATTGAGTACAGTCGTCAAAACCAAGTCAGAGGCCACTGTGCGGTTTAAAAACTCTGACACCAGGGTTACTCAAGTTCGCCACACACTTGACTATACTACACGATAAGAAGACTGCGCGTGGCTCTTCACGCACTTGACTGGTTTTCATGTGTTAACATTAGCAACCGCGAGGCTTCGCCGCGGACTTCTCTCATATTTCCACCGGTTTACACAAAACATCAATGTATCATCAACATCAAACTTTCTTGACACTCTCCGTCCGTCTCCGTCTTCTTTCGGTAGTTTTTAGTTTTTCGTGATAAACAGACAGACATTTTATAAATGTAGAATAGTAATTGCATTTGGAAGTATAACAGGTCAGATGGCAGTCGCTCCACTGCAATGATTTGACCTGCCTAATCCTTCATTATGGTCAAACGTACCCCGAATGAGAAACTGGACTAAGCGCTTGGAGGGAGAATTATTATACGGACTGCCGCAATTCAGGTTACCACACGCGTGCACTCTGTGCTGTTAAGAGCGGTTTTGCAATTAAATGGAGTAGTATACTATAGAGATCGCCCCGAACCTTGTTCCCAAGAGAACTTTAAGAACTCCCTGTCTATATCATTTGGCCGTGTGGTGATCGGTTGAGAATAACACCACCCCATCTCGTTTCGTGGGTGTCGTAAGAGGCGACTGAGGAAACATAAATGAGACCTGCCTCCTTGTAATCCATCCCAGGCAACGACACTTCATTTTTTTCTGAATCTGAGGTGTCATCCTATGGTCTCATGCGGTGTGGCAGGCTCTGTAAAGGGCCGTCTAGTTCGCGACCACCCTCCTACCGAAGTCAAACAGCTTGCTGTGTTCCGTCGGTGCGTGGGAGTGCCAGTGCCTTTATAGGCATTTTCTGGGTTAACTCGCTCCATCGTCGACCTCATCTTTGACCTTTATGGTCAAGATTGAGATCAAGAGTTAACCCATCTTATAATAAAAAATAAAATAAAAAACTTTGTAGATAATTTTGGTTTCTAGGTCCAAGTATTTGGGCTGGGCGTTGATGAGTCACTGAGTGTTTCAGGATTTTTTCTACCTAATTCTGCTATGAGTCGATCAATCATGTTTTAAGATAAAGCTTAGTTTATTATAAAATCACCTGCTTTGATAATATTTTGGGTCAAGTAAGTTCAGTTACTTGCTGTGTTGATGTGTTATCGTTATCACTTATCAGTTTATCAAGAGATAAAATCGTTTACATGCCTATGACATAATTTTTTTTTTCCAATTTTTGTGAGTCACTTATTTTCGGAGAAAAAAATTGTACTTATACTCGGTTCATAATAAGCTGAGCTGATGCCACTTGAGGCGGCAATTACTGTTAACAATAGACAAGGGTCCAAATCAGGTATAAAATTGCAGAATAGTATGGTCTGCTCGGTTAAAAAAGTACCTACAAACCACTTGTAAAACAATAGTTAAACGAGATAGCAGCACTTACTATTTTCAAGTGGCATCAGCTCAGCTTATTATGAACCGAGTATAAAATAATGTGAGCTAATTCCGCCTGTCCATTTCTTCTATCGGATGTCCAGACGCAATGCAGGGTACCACCCTTATCTTGTCGATATGCCTCGGATCCGTACTGAGTACTCCTCTTTATCTTTTACATTGCACACCGCTAAGGAATGGAAATTACTGACTGCGTCTGTCTTTCCAAACTCATTTAAGCCGGATATCTTTAAAGTTCGAGTGAATAGGTATCTTATGGGTGGGCTTCCTACATCCTCGACTACATCTTCGCCCTTGAGCTAGACTGTTGTCAAGAGCGAACTGGTTCTGAATAATCCTTACTAATATTATAAATGCGAAAGTAACTCTGTCTATCTGTCCGTCTTTCACGCCTAAACTACTGAACCGATTTTGATGAAATTTGGTACAGAGATAGATTAGGGCCTGGGAAAGGACATAAGCTACATTTTATCCCACAGTTGGGCACGATATAACCTGTAGTCCACGCGGGCGGAGCCGCAGGCGGAAAGCTAGTAAATAATATGACCTAAAAACCGGCCAAGTGCGAGCCGAACTCGCGCACGAGGGTTCCGTAGGTACCATTATCTATAAAAATGGCAAAAAAATCACGTTTGTTGTATGGGAGTATTTTATTCTATTTTTTAGTATTTTTTATTATAGCGGCAAAAAAAAATACATCATCTCTGTTTTAAACTGTCTAACTATCACGGTTCATGAGATACAGCCTCGGACAGGCTTATCTATAAAAACGGCAAAAAAAATCTCATTTTTTGTATGGGAGCCCCCTTTAGCATTTATTTTATTATATTTTTTGTATTTGTTGTTACAGCGGCAACAAAAATACATAATCTGTGAAAATTTCAACTTTCTAACTATCACGGCTCATGAGATACAGCCTCGGACAGACACATCTATAAAAACGGCAAAAAAATCACGTTTTTTTGTATGGGAGCCCCTTAAATATTTTTTTATTTTATTTTTTTGTATTTGTTGTTATAGCGGCAACAGAAATACATCATCTCTGAAAAATTCTACTTTTTAACTATCACGGTTCATGAGATACGGCCTGGTGACAGACGGACGTACGGACGGACAGCGGAGCCTTAGTAATAGGGTCCCGTTTTCACCCCTTGGGTACGGAACTCTAAAAAAAACTAAGTTTTGAACTTGAGTCAACTATATCTCTTTAATCATTGGAGTCGGTTTTCGCAGTGCAACTGTTTAACTTTCCCAAAGACCAAAGGTCGGAATACGAATTTTTTTTTTGAATTCCCATACAAACTGCGTCAGCTGATAGCTCATTTTGTATGGGAAGTCAAAATTTTTTTTTCATACTTCGACCTTTGTTCCTTGGGAAAGTTATTCAATTTCATGGACTGATTTACCACCCGAGAGGTTGAAAGTGATTTACCTAAAGCCCTGTATACGCTTGAGTGCTGTTAGGTGTCTCTACTTAGGTCATAATCGTCCTAACCTATTAAATACGTTTTTAATTGCTTTTACAAATTGTGCATTAAAAAATCCTTTAAAAAAGACAAAAAAAAGAGAAGGTTCACGATCACGTCAGCAATAAAAAAAAACAGATACACAATGACACACGGCAAACTTATAACACCACTATTTTGTCGTCGTTTTTTAAGTTTATGTCTGTTCGAAAAGGTGCAGTCTTCCCCTGAGAAATGCGAAACTCTAGGGTTGCTCTTTAAAAAAAAAACTATGTTCCTACTAATGTAATGTTTTATTTTATTTTTCAGATGGAAGCACCCAGCCATGTCGGAGCGATTGATATAAACTAACTCTTCTTCCTAGCTCATCTTCCATAGTAGATTAAACAAATTAAAAAGAAAACAAACGCACATGACTATAATCTCCAGAATTGAGAGTTTGCAACGGATTGCTTGAGAAACTTGAAAAGAGAACTGGCGGCAAGATGGCGTCGTGTTTCGCGTCCGGACATTTTGGCGGGAACCAAGATTATATGCCAGTGGCAGAGTTTTATGCCGACAAATCGGTTTTTGTCACAGGAGGGACGGGGTTCATGGGAAAGGTATGTCTTCCTCTTTTTATCGTGTAGGTATAGTCGAGTGTGTGGCGAACTTGGCTAACCCTGGTGTCAGAGTTTTCAAATCGCACAATGGCCTCTGACTTGGTTTCAATCGACAACAGCCTGGACCGACAGCTTTCCGAAGCACGGAGACGTTCGTGATAAACTGCCACTTTGGTCACCCATCAGGTTCCCTGTATCTGTGCAGGTATGTCCTAATTAAATAAAAGACCTGTGCAATTGTTGTTTTCCATAAAAAAAAATTGAAAAACTGATTAGGTATATCATAGAATTTTTTTTGGCTATGTGAAATCCAGACGTAACAGACTTTGGTGGTAAGATTTGGACAACATTTTTATTTACACCTAGTTGCAGAGACGTCCATTAAAGTTAATGCCACTTTAAATATCATACTGTCACTTTCCGTCTTGTTGACGTAAACAAGGAGTCTTACATAAACGTTAACTTTTAGGAATTTTTCTGCAACTGAAAACTGTGTTTTCTGTGAACTGTGTTAGTTTACAGAAAATGCCAATTGTAAAGAAGTTAGAGCGAAAATTAGTATTAAAACTGATATCAGGTCAAACGAGCTGTATTTGAACTTAGAAAACATTAATAAAATGTCCTCAAAATGTCGAGAATAGAACCAAGTATTAAAATCAAATATAATTTTGTATTTGAAAATTACATCTGAGGAAAAAAAAAACGAAATTTTATAGGTTTTCGTAGTTAAGTGAATTCAACTTCATTCTTCCTTTCTCTTTCTTCAATCGGTCCTCCAGATACACCGGTAGAGGCTAAACACATGTCCGACTGCCACGCCATTTTGTTTTTCACTTTTTTAAACCATTAGGTACCAAAATGCCATTATGCCAGTTGATGTCCCATGGTTAATACCAAGCGCTTCTCGTCATCTTTCATGATGCGCAATCGAATTATCTGCCTGCGTCTGCTTTTAAGAGTTCACAAAACCCAAGTCTTATTGGAGTTTGAGTGTATGGGTGTATTTTGGATGAGCTGGCTACATCCTCGATTATATTTGCATGTAGCTGTACTAGTTTTTAGAGCTTAATGACAACTTTTGTCTGCATTAAGGAAGAGTACATTTAACAGAACGCTGCTTACTTCTTTTTTAGTTTAGTTCCCAAAAATTCAAACTTCAAGTGAATCAAGGAACGCTATGAAAGACTATGTAGACATGACATCAGAAATTCTCTAAATCTAAAATAAACCAATACATAAAACAGAAATCATAACAATAGTACAATTTTTTTATCTCAGGCAATTAAACCTACTGTAACAACTAACGTTAATGACTTCATTTCAGGTGTTGGTTGAGAAGCTGCTGCGGAGTTGTCCAAAAATCAAGAAGATCTATTTACTGATGCGGCCGAAACGAGGTCAGGATGTGGCGTCCCGACTCACCGAGCTCACACAGTCACCGGTTGGTATTTCTATAGATCATGACGACGTTATGGCGGTTGGGGACTACTGGTACCATTATAAGGTAAAATGAGAAGCTATGATAGAGTAAGGTGATCGCCAGAACATGCGATAGGAACCTGAAGACCCAAGTCCAACTGATAATAAAGAGCTTCCCATAGTTAGAATATAGAACTTTCTAAGTATAATGTGGCCAACACTTAAAACATCTACTTATTCAATAAATAAGTACATGTTAAATACCTCCATTATTGTCCTAATTCTTACCTGAACTGGGAGTGAAATAAAATAATATTATGTGCCCGCTAACAACTCTTCCACAGAATACTTAAGACAGCAAGTGGGCTACAAGGTTGCCAATCTACTCGTATCATGTATAAAAATATTTTTTCTTATGTTATAGTTGTTCGAGACGTTGCGGAAAGAGCGGCCGCAAGAGCTAAACAAGATAGTCCCAATAGTGGGTGATATCACCGAACCGGAGTTGGGGATCAGCCCAGCAGATCAGGCCATGCTTTGTCAGAAGGTAAAAACAGGGGAAGAAGTAGTATTGGCCTAGGTGACTATTGAAATGTCTTTATTTTATTGGGACTACCTCCAATCGGTGATGGCAGATTCCAAAATGAATCTTATCTTCTTCACCTTTTTTGTTTCTCATTCAGAATAGACATGCCCGACTATGGTTTAGGATTTGACAGATCAGGGTAGTATACCGGTGGAGCGATTACCATCGGACCGTCACACCGTGACCCTTCCAACAGAGGACTTTGAACCTGACTCAATTGGGTCATAGTTGAAGGTTGAATATGATTATGTATGATTATGAATCCTGACAATAAAAAAGAACTAGTTACAGTCTTTGACAATATATCTTTTTTTTCTGTGTTATTATAAGCATTCACAGACTTTATGTCCGTGCCCTTGTCTATGTAGATTAAGTTTTCTTATTAATACTTGCTTTTTTAACTATAATAGTATCTTCTTCGTCTTATTGTATAGGTATAATCACGTAGAATACTATACTTTCCATAGTAGTTTACAATATCTCTTGAATTCTTTTAGTAACGCTAGTAGATCAGGATTCTTTAAGATTTACGTGGACTTCAGAGTCCAAAAATGTTTATGAAGTTGTATGAATATGGTACGATGATGATATAAATGGATAAATTACAAATAAGCCTGCATATCCATTCGAGCATAATAAACCCACAGATCATAGTTTTATGTGATTTTAGTTGTGTGAATGGGATTTATGGTGATGATTTTGTGGTTTTGCGGTTACTAACGTTTTTGCCTAAGCATAAGTTTAGATTTCATAGCAAAGCTGCCAAGGTCTTCTACAAATTGACGGTTTGAGGGATATCAGTTAAGCATGATTTGTGGTGGCATTATTGTTGAATTGTAAGGGTATTTTCTGGCCATTATTATAGCGTTGTCAGTGGTATTAACATTTTACAAATTGGTCATGTAAGAGGTAACGAGTTCCCCTGTACCATCAAAGTCAAAGGCAAAAAAAGCTTTATTTCATAGAACATGAATGTTTCTTAAGATACGTCAAAATAAATAATTACATTAGCATTTTGAAATGCTGATGTAATTTTTTATTCTCACATATTTAAGAAACATCATGTACCACTGAATTTTCTGAGATAAATGAATGCTGCCATACACTAATCGGTGTTTTTTGAGGAAGGCATAGACTAAATTTTATCCTGAAATTTTGAAGAATTCCTATAGGAGCGCGATATAACCGAAACACGCAGGCTAAAAACCTGAAGGAAAAACGAAAGACCACGTTTAAAAAGAAAGACTTGGAATAATAATCCAGATGAAACGTTAAATGTTTTTTGCAGGTGTCTGTGGTCTTCCACTCAGCAGCGACGGTGAAGTTTGATGAGAAATTGAAGCTGTCAGTCACCATCAACATGCTGGGAACCCAACAGCTGGTGCAGCTGTGCCATCGCATGCTGGGGCTAGAGGTACGGTACTCAGTTAAAATTCTTTTAAAACAAGCAATAAGGTATTGACATAGCTTTATTCATTGTTCATCATACAAAGTTAAAATTTCGACAGTAAAGGGATTCTAAGGTCCGTATTACACAATGCGATTTAGACTCTGATCTATACTTGAATAGCAGTCGTCTTGTCATTTTTATATTTAGAGAAACAGACAATTAACACTTAAGTATAGATCAAGACTTGAGTCTCCTTCTGTAAAATGGGCCTAAATCAGAAAGCGCATATAAGTCTGAGCACTGATATTCTGCCAGATTTGATTATTGCAAAGTGCCAGTCATAGATTGAATAGAAGAGAAGTGGTGTGTATTAGAGTGAGTTATAATTATTATGTGGCGATTGTTTAAAAAAAATCTATGAATGCAGTTTGAATTGTGTTTAAAATCAAGAGGAAGTTTTCATTCAAGTTCGTGGTAAATGTGACGTGGTTAGGTGTTCTTCTAACTCCAACAATTTGGTGACTTTCAATTAGAATGCGAAGATCGGGGCAAACATTTGTGTAAAAAGAAGATCTTTGTTTCAATTCTCCCTTCATATAAGGGGATATCTCATACCTCATCCTACAGTTTACTGTTTGAGGCTGCTATAGTGATGATGGCTGCTTCCTTTTGTTCATGAATTTACGTGGGGCAGGAAAATAATGAACTGATGATACTTTCCAGGCGTTAGTCCACGTGTCAACAGCGTACTGTAACTGCTCCCGGGAGCGCGTCGAGGAGGTAGTGTACGCGCCGCCTGCGCAGCCTGAGCACGTGGTCACACTCGTGCAGACACTGCCCACCGAGCTGGTCGATCGGATCACACCGGATTTAGTCGGTAAGACCATTGAGATAATATTACTAGCGTACAGAGTAGACATTGCGAACAAAATATGTAAGCGCGCAGAGCTGGGAGTTTCTCATAGATTAGCGCCCACCACTGCCGCGCATAAATTGGACCACAACGCGTGCTACAATTTAGCGATTCGCTGTTTCAACTCTAGTACGAAGCACTTTTATTTATCTCAAAGGGTAAGACAGAATTTTTTTTCGGTAAGGAAGGATTTTGGTTTTTCTTTTTTGGCTTCAAGTGTCGAAAGTTACACCAATACGGAGCGATATGACAAGAGTATTTGTTGTAAATTAACTCTTAATATAGAGTGATAAGGTCTATATTTGATTAGTATTCTCGTTCGGTTTTTTCGGTGTTGTTACGTTGCATTTTAATGTCGACACGACATAAAAAAGAACTTTCTTCCTAGCTCTTAGTCCCGTTTCTCATTCCGGGTACGCTTGATTGACTATGATCCAAAATTCGGTAGGTCAAGTAATTACAGATCCAAGATCTACTTTGTCGGAGGGAGGCCAATATTCACTCTCGGTTGTTGAGCCAGCGAAGTAAGTAATTACAGTGGAGCGACTGCCATCTGACCTCCGTGACCCTGCTAACAGGAGAACCTAACCGGATTGCATCATGGTTATACACATTCAGTTTCCTGAAATTAGTTTCCTGTTTCCTGGTTTCCTCACAATGTTTTACCTCATCGTAAGATCATCTGTTTTAGTGTACAATAACTTCTTACTCCCTGCATTCGGCCTGAAGGCATAATCTGTTTAGCTGGTTAGCTGATCCCGTTTTCTACACCTTTTATTCGTAGCTAACATTGCATCTGTCACTTTCGCCAAATTGATGGATAATTTACAAAGGTCCTTCTTTTCTCAACTTCATTTCTTTTAAAGCCAAGCATCGCGATAATGGGGGATAGTGGCCTTCCCTAAGTATGTATGTATGTAATTATTCTTCATTGTACCTGAGCATAAGTGTAGGATTGAAGATGAAAAGTTAACAAACAATCTTTCTTTTGATGCAGGGGACAGGCCAAACACTTACACATTCACAAAGGCACTAGCAGAAGATATGCTTATAAAGGAATGCGGCAATCTACCTGTCGCTATTGTTCGGCCTTCTATCGGTGAGTAACTTTACAAATAGTTACAAGTTTATCTTTTTGAACACATGGTGTACGAGATTTGTATCGCACGCGGTGTAAACAAGCACGCTACGATAGAAACAGTTTTGCAACAAATAAAAATATGACATCTACCTAATTGTATGTACTTGGGGATTTTTGAAGAAACCGCAGTTAGACTGGTTTTGGCAAAAATAATCCAATCGATTGGGCACTAAAAGTGCTTTTAGAAAGAAAGAAACACATTTAGTTGGTGCTTTAAAAGTCCTTACATTTAACTTATGGATAAGTACCGAAGTGGCTTCCATCCAGCATGATCAGCTGAGATCCTTGATTTAAAATTTCTATTGTGCTTTTGTGTTGCTTTTTTCTTTTGACTATGTGTTTTAAAAATGTCCAGCTACTATTTGCTAAGAAACTTCTTTCTCAAGAAACTATAGACTTCCAAATCAGCATAATATGGAAAATGGGCCCTTTTTTATTTAGAAAAGTTTTCAATTCTTTTGTGTTTGAATTTGGACATGCGTCCTTTTAAGGTTATGTTTCCTTGGCAATCAGCTCTCATGAAAGTGATGTCTCAAAGCGTGTGCTGGACGTTTTTAAACAAAGGAAACAGAAAAATGAAACACGCAAACACAATAGAAATTTTAAATTAATCTATTACACTTCACCCTAAAATAACTTTAAATATAAGAATCGAAGCTTGCATTTTTTTGCATTTAATGAGCAGAATATTAATTGTTTTCTCTTTCGCACAGTACTCTCATCCCATCGAGAGCCGGTGCAAGGCTGGGTGGACAACTGGAATGGCCCGAATGGTATCATCGCGGCTGTGGGCAAGGGCATCTTCCGGACGATGCTCGGTACCGGCGCACGCGTCGCTGATCTCGTCCCGGTCGATACTGTCATCAACCTGATGATTGTTTGCGCATGGCGGACCCATTTTAGACGGTAGGTCTTTTCGTTTATACATGCCTTTACTTATGTTACTGTCGACTCGGTACTGGCTCAGTAAAGTGAGTGAAATCGGTTTCAGTAAGTCTTTGTTAATCTTTATTTGGGGATTCAATCTCTTCTTGGTGTTTAATTGATTATACACAAGTGACGAGGCGCGGCCGTCAAAGCATCGTAAAATGAATCTTAAAAGCCACGGATCATAAGTATTTTTTTGCCGAAAATAGCGGCACGAAGAGACATCCGCCGCCTGAAGAAGAAGCGTCCATCGCGATGGACGAAAAACCCCTTTGCCCCGTAGCTAATATTAACATAAACATCGCCTTACAGGAGTGACGAAGTCCTTTGCACTTTACAGAAGGATTGGCTGTGAAGTCACTAAGGACAAAACCGGTTTAAGAAGAATTATGTGAAACACTCATCTAATATTAGATCTTTTAGTTTTACCATGTAAGGGCCGCCCAGTAAAAAAAAAATATTGGGCACATGGATACGTCCTTGTATTTAATTGATTTTAAGTACTAAAATATAAAATTTATAATGTTGACTAATTTTTGTTAAAAATCTTCAGTTACTTCTGAGCTATCGGCCTCTCGTGCCGGCGCCCGGCACCGCGGGGCCCGTGGCTTTTTCCAGTCCCGCTACCCTATAGTAACGCGTCACTGCGTGTGGCATTCCAAGTTACACTACTATTATTTCTCATAAATCTAATCAAGTCACCGCTTCAGAAAGGAAATACTTACCAGATCTTTAAACACGAGATGCCATTATAGTCCAACACAAACTGTATGTACTCAGAAACACTACGCTACTCTTTGAGGGCACTCTCATCTAAAATCCGCAACAATGTTGCGCCTTGCCGAACCGCTGCGGTCACTACGTAGGTTTCCAACAACTGATTAATCCCACCCCTAATGTAATATTAATTTGTAACTATTACAATTTCCAGCGGTGATGGCGTGGTGGTATATAACTGCTGTACCGGGCAGCAGAATCCAATCACGTGGCAGCGTTTCGTCAAGACTAGCTTCAAATACATGCGGAAACATCCATTCAGTGAGTGTTTCTTAAGCAATTAATTCACGTCGCGATTTATCTTGCCTTTTACATTAACTATCACAATGTCAGTTTACGGCCGGTTTGGTTGAGTGGTAGTGATGCTATCTCTTGTTTGACGGGTTCCCAGTCGGGGCACATGTTTGTGTTTGTTCTCTAGTCATGGGTGTTCGTGTATGTCTTTGTGTTTTGTTCCAAGGGACTTACAACATAAGGAAAATCTTAGTGTAGGCCTTTGAGTGTGTAGCGTTTATTTACAATACAATACATAACTCTTTATTTTCACACAAAAAATACAACAAGTACAAAAAACACAAACATAAGCATTGTGATACAAAAAAGCGGCCTCATTGAAATTAAAAATTACTTTTTTGGCATCCAAAATTAACAGCAGAAACAGGATTCTTTTTCTTCAGACAAAAATGTACTGACTTTAAGATACATTCCAAACTGCAACTCTCCTTAACTCATAACAATCATTCGAAAAAAATTGCAATATCAAGTTATACAGGTTGACCTTGATATCGCCCATAGACAAACAGACAAAGAATTTATTCATTGCTTTAAAACATACACACAAAATTCAAAACAATCAGAAGTACAAATACACATTACAGGTTACAAAGTTATTCTGGAGTGTTGTACCTACATACAACAGAGTGCAGAAGTGCAACAAAAAGGCCATTGCAAGGTCATAGCTCAGCATTCCTTTGTCCAAAGGACAAAACACTGATATTCTGCTATAACCTCATTAACGTCAGTCACGAGTGCTCAGCAGCGAAGATATACACTATAAAGAGAATGTACAATATAATGTATAATATGTATAACAGGGGATAATAAATATGTGAGTTATGGCGAGGTTTTCAGTTTCGCCATAGGGCGAAAGTTTTTCAGTTTCACTGGGAAAATCACCTCTTAAAGTATCTCTAACAAATTTAACCGTGTGGTGATCGGTTGAGAATATCTCTTTCCGTGGGTGCCGTAAGAGGCGACTAAGGAAACACAAAAGAGACCTCCTAGTAGGATTACTAGGAGGTCTCTGGTTGTTGCCTGGGATGGATTCCCAGGCAACAACACTTAATTTTTTTCTGAATCTGAGGTGTCGTCCTATGGTCTCATGCGGTGTGGTAGGCTCTGTGAAGGGCCGTCTGGTTCGCGACCACCCTCCTACCGAAGTCCGAGGCCAAACAGCTTGCTGTGTTCCGTCGGTGCGTGGGAGTACCAGTGCCTTTATAGGCATTTTCTGGGTTAACTCGCTCCATCGTCGACCTCATCTTTGACCTTATGGTCAAGATTGAGGTCAAGAGTTAACCCATCTTATAATAAAAAAAAATATATTTAAAGTCACCTCCCCACATGCAGGCGCAGTCGTAGCCTTAAATTTTGGAGTGGGTCACTAATAAAAAAATGTCGAATAAATTAGACCTAATTGCACAATACCAATGCACACATCATAAAACAAATGGAAGTCTTCTATTTTTATCGACAAATCGGCTGATAATATTAGAGACGTCTGAGGATGTATCTGGATGAATATTTAGAAGAGCTAAACTTGTCAGCCTCTCTTCTAACATGTTTGCTCTCAACCAAGTTTTTACACGTAGCGTAGAAAATTATCTCTCTCTGATGTCGCACCGCTTATAGGAAGAGTTGCCAGAATTTTCAGCAGTCTTTATATTTGGGTAGAGATCATCGTCACAAACTTCGATTTTAGAAACCACACACTTCGGGAAATTTGTATCAGTATTTTCTTTGAGCTTCCATTTCCACTTTGAAATCCATATACTCTGTAACAAGAGGGGCAGCAGGAACACTTAAGGAATTAGAATAACATTCTGGTACTTTCTTCACATTTAGAAGATTTTCTGTAAATTCAGATTCTGGCATTAAAATGCTTAAGACCCAACAGATTCATCGTATCTGTAGAAAGTCGGTGGGCCACGTGTATAGGTTGCTGAGGATAAAGTTTAATGCTAAACCATCCTGTCTTGTGGTTGCAGGTGAGGTGGTATGGTACCCAGGTGGTGACATCACCAGCAACCGGCTCAAACACGGCGTGCTGTCGCTGCTGCAGCATCGCGCGCCCGCCGCAGTCATGGACCTCATAGCACGCGCCACCGGCAAGAAACCTATGTAAGCTGCACTCACTATTTATTTATATTCCTTGGAATCACGGGTTATTATATCTCGAACCTTTGGAAGGCGTGCGTGGGGGGGGGCCAAAGCCAACACGGAGAGGCCCGTTAGATATGCACGCAAAGACAACCCCCGATTACCCCCAATTAGTGCAGGACTATTTAAAGGAATAGAAAGATATGAAACTAGGCTATTGGGTTGAAAGGCTAGTGGACTGGGTAACATTTTTTTTTACAGCCCATATACGGGCCTCCCTTCGAAACCAATTTTTCTTAGACGTGTGGCTTTCATCAAAATGTTTTCAATCGCCGCTGATCAAGTGATAACTAATGAGGAATCCGCTCAAGACGAATTAGGGATACATGCCTGCACGAGGATTTGAACTCGCAACTTTTCGGTTACTAATCTGGCTCATTTCCAACTGGGCTATCACCGCTCATATTTATATGTCACCGAAAATCACCGGAAGCGGTCGTAGCCTAGTGGCGCTCGCTGATCTCAACCAATCAGTGAGGTTTAGCAACGCACACAGAGACAGGGAACCTGATGGGTGACCAAAGAGGCAATTTATCTCTAGCGTTTCCGTGCTTCGGAGGGCACGTTAAGCCCGGCTGTTTTCGATTGACTTCGGTCGTTAAAACCGAGTCAGAGGCCATTGTGTGGTTTGAAAACTCGACGCCAGGGTAAGCCAAGTTTAGCACACACTTGACTATACCTACACGATAACAAGAAGAAGCCCATATACGGGCCTCCTTTCGAAACACGAAAAAGATTTAGGCCATAGGCCACCACGCTGGCCCAATGTGGTTTGGTGGACCGCGCGCCTTTCGAAAACGAATTTTCTTATATTTATATGTCACCTGAAATTGTAAGAACCAAAACATTACCAACCTGCATTGGGCCAGCGTGGTGGACAACGGCTTTTATTTTAAAGATTCAAAGGGAGGCCCGTGCCCCTCGGTGGAGACGTATATAGGCTACTAAGAGAAAAAACTTAATTTCCAGGATGATGCGAGTCCAAAATAAACTAGAAAAAGCAGCAGGATGTCTTGAATACTTCACGACTCGTCAGTGGGCATTCTCCGATGACAACGTCCAAGCTTTATGTGCCGCTCTCTCGCCAGATGACCGTAGAATTTTCGACTTCAATGTCAAGAACCTAAACTGGGATGCGTATATCGAATCGTACGTCCTCGGTATTCGAAGGTTCCTCTTTAAGGAGAGTCCAGACACATTGCCCAAGTCACGGAAGGTGCTCAATAGGTGAGTTGGATAATTTGATGTGAATACCTTTTTAAAGTTTCCATAGTGAAATGTAATTCGGAAAACTGATAATAATGCACTTCTACTCCAAAATTATAGCTAAAGAATCAGAGAATTTGTTATATTGTGTAAGTACTGGGTCCCAACTCTGGAACTTAAGTTGTGTATCGAGGCTATTTTATCTGTTCAGGTAGCGAAATTGAGAACTATTTAATTTTCATATACTTGCTGACAATCACCCCGTCCAGCATCGCCACCGTCATTCATTCGAAAATTCATTTGACGGTGGCGCCACAAGTCAAAGCAGCTATCATTTGATGTATAAAATTTGGATAGTTCTCCATTTTGCCACCTAAACGGATAAAATGGCGACCATCGATGGAATCATCGATACTTAACTTACAGAATCGGGGCTCTGGGATGCGTCGCGCATATTCACGTAAAACACGCGGCCGTGTCCACGACGGTACCGCGGCAATACCCAGATTTCCATTCATTCAGTCATAAACGTAGAGGATTTTAAACTCGCTTGACGTTTCACTTGACAATATCTTTCGTTATCATTATCAGGTGAAACATGAGTATACTGGTCATAGGTGGCCAACCGTTTGCCCCACAACACAGCGAAACCCTTGCGTCACACTTACAGCTTGAGAAAAGTTGGCAACTACATATAAGTATCACATTCTATATTTTTCTTTCTCTCCCGTTCAGGCGATTTTTTTTGAATGTATAAATTTAACAAATCGAAGTTTCGGTATTGATACATTGATGATATGTTTAGATATTGTAATGAAAATAAATCAACATGACTTAAGGAAAGGATACAAAGATTTTAATTTTCGCAATTCTAGAAAACAATACTAAGCTTAGCAAGTATGTAATTTTTTTAAATGTATTTATATATTTTATTAATACATGTATTATATTATAACATATATTAATAACATGTATTAATATAATTACAAATCTGCCTTAATTTCTTATTTAGGAATAAAATTATTGTTTCTTAAACGACATGACACTAGCCAACTAGAAACTTTGTGAATAACGTCCAGTCAACTGTTGTATCAAACCGTGTGTGAATTTATAAATTGTCCTTTTTCTATTTTTCAGATTACACATAGTCCACATCGTAACTCAAGTGGCGACCGTGTTCTTCCTATGGAGATTCTTATTTTCCCGCTCCAACGTATTGCGCAACTTGTGGCGACGTATCCTTGAGTTCTTAACGCGGGCTGCTCGCCTCTTAGCCATCGCTTGATGCCACGAGACCCTGGCCATTTGTTGACAGCGCCCCTCTTACAGCTATAAAGGCTTGTGCGTAAGAGAACCATTTTTTGAATTTTTTCCACGCCGAACGAAGATTGACACCAAATGTAAGGTTAACGGCAAATAGGGATATTTTTCTCATTCAACGCTTAAGGGGCTGTCGTATATTTGCTTCCTTAACAATTCCATGCGGTGTGTTGTCTAGCTATGTTTCGCATGGTATCGTTTTTATCACTTTCCAAGCTCTAGGTGGTAAGAGAGTCATACTATTGTTACAGTAATGATGATTGCAAGTTTTGTATACCTAATACAGCTCAATGGTTAACAAAAAATGGTAAAGTTCAAAATGTTATTGCATAGTAATAATAAAATGTACAATAGAGTAATGCTAATGCAATAAAGACACATTATTATATTCAACTAGATACATAGGATAATCAAATTTTGTCTCAAAGCTTGTGAAATGAAGTGAATACTAAAATAGAAAACAGCTGCTGAAAATTTCATGGAATAGATAAAATTATGACTATCATCAAATACAAGTACTCAACCGCACTGTTAAAATAACCACCTTTATGCTAATAAATTGTTATTTATTATTACACCAAGTGTGATTCGGTAAGAATAATCAAGTACACAAATCAAGCAGCTTCCAAATAATAATATAAAAAAATCATAAATTTTTAGTGTACGCCTACTTGGATGATTTCGTTTCATGCGCACATAATTAACTGCCAATTTTTCTCTTTAGGGTTACGAAGATATACATTCTGTGTATCTAGCTGAATCCAGTTATTCTAATATACATACAAATTCTTGTTATTGTAATTCAGACATTGCTAGAATAAATTTTAGGTGTCATTCGGTTTACCAATTATATCATGTATTATTTCGTCCATTTTTTTACGATGTTCATAATCTTATTTATTTTAGGTGTGAAAGCTCAATGAGAAATAGCTAACTAAACATAAGCACCCAAAAACGGTTATCAATAATATAATTAAAAAATGTAATTCATTGGAGAACAGAATGAGGCTGAAAGTAAGGGTGTGAGATTGGTTCAACTGAAATGTAATCGAGTTTTCAAAAATTTGCAGACTCGACGAAAAAATGTGAAAGTGTTAGTAAAATTGACAAAAGAATCTTCACAAATTCATGCAACAAAATTTATACAACGCAAATCGTTGACGGTTTTTCATCGAGAAAATTTTACATTGACACTGACGAAAAAAATTTAGAACATCAAAACACATAACTCTGCTTTTCACAAATACAGTTAAGAAAAATTAAATGTATTTTAGCTCTACATCGAAACATTTCAAGTCCTAACAATCTTATCTAAAGCTTAGTAGACGCTAGAATAATAAAATTATTTTCCCGTAAACCTAATGTGTAATTTAACAAAATACGTAATTTGTTGTGTGAATTTGATAAGGAGTCAAGTTTTATAATTTTGAATATGTCAAAATGAGTCATGTTTCTCTCAAGCGACTTAATTTTTTTTCTTTGAAGAAATCAAAGATTGGATTCATGGATTTCAATGAATGTAATTTATCAACGAAATAAAATGTCGCGCGGGACCTACTTTTTAAATAGCTGCCGTGACCTACAAGTTTCATTTAACTTCTTAGTTATCGTCATTAGTTAAGACAAAGAAATACAGCTAGCTAAAGTTAACGAATTGCCTATCTTCACAGATTTTGCTAAGTAATTTCAATGTTACAGCTGAATGTTACGGCTGTTTTATGCTTCCATATCTTTGTATATATCATGATTTGTTGCTTGAGAGACGTCGTCATCTAAAACAGTTTTTTTCACTTCTCGTAGCAATCGCTCAACATTCCTAAAAAGCGATTTTATTTCTAATGGGCTTTAAAAAGCAGCTATGTGCCGAAATTTTTATATTCTTTGCTAGAAAATGTGTCGTTAGGGCCTCGGTCTTGCTCCAATCGTTGTGATGCCAGGTTTTGGTCCAGATAGAGAATTAGTGACAAAAATTAGATATTAGGGACAAAGGGTCAGTATCTGATTGGAGTCAGGTCTTATGGCAGTTTAGAATAAACATAGATGAAAATTGGATTTCCACTAAAGTGACGAAGGTTTGTTTTTAGTAGAAGTCATAATTTTTGCTTGGGGTTTTACGAAAAAGACATTTTTGAACAAAGGTCCTATTTTCTTAAGCAAATAAACTCTCTTTTTGTAATTAGCTCCAATTTCTGACGCTTCCTTGTAACTTAAGGTGTTTGTGTTGTTTTGTAAAGATTGTACATAATTTTTGTTATGTCCTAAATTTTCAATGATCTAGTGCGGGCAAATGAAATTCCCATTCTTATTGACTTTTTCAAATTAAATTACTTTGTGTTTAACAAGTCGAATTTAAAATAAGGAAATGTGCTGGAATGATGCATGTTTAGCTTTGAAGAAGAACAGGACAATACGTTGGACATATCAGAATTTTATGCACAATCTGGCAGTGAAAATTTCGCCTTGAATGACAACGAAGTTTAGAAATAAAGAGTATTTTGCGAAGTCGGAGTAAATTTTGGATAAAAGTTGATAAAGGAATTTTTATCATGTTAGCTTTTGAATCTACTTCATCTACCTTTCATGTTATGCGTACTAGTGTGCACAACTGAAATTCTGATGTGTATGTATGGCATTAATAGCAAAGTGAAACCTTTTGGTTGCGTTCAAGTTGAAATTTTCATTAAAATGCTTGACGCATCTTTTTATATTGATATTGTCTACGAAAAGATGAATGTTGTCTAAGTCTGGTTATACCTTATCGTGGCGCTAGGGTGTTTTAACTGGAAGATCAACTTTCACTTGTTGAAGAAAATATCCACATTCCTTCCACTCTTTACAATGGACTATGCACTAAAACAATAATCAAATACTAATAAAATCCACAACGTTAGGTATGCCAGACTTCTTCCCCACACAATGTTCTCTATAAGTTTAACTTGTTAAGTAGGTAATTAATTGCCTAAGTTTATACAAAAAGTTATATAAGTGTTAGCATTTTTTCTTAATGTTTAAGTCTAACGCAAGGCTCTTTCGCTCTTTCTCTTGTCACAGTGATTGTGATCGGAATGGATTTTGCGGAGTGGGATCCAATACGCTGACTTCCTTTTTTATCATCATCCTCTTTTGTGACTTGTTAGCAACCCTGATAATTATTCCAGAGTTCTTCTATCAAAGCTCATCTCAAAACATCCTATAAATAATTGTACAATACGGTATCTACACTTCTGATACCAAAAGTATGGTTACGATTCTTAATGAGAGTGTGACCAAATGAATATTTAAGATGATGACAGTATCAAATTCTGATTTAACATTCAGAATAGTAACGAATAGATAAGTATTTTTATTTTAGAGTTAATTTTTCTATTATTAATGTTTCCAAGTTTAGTAAACAGGTAAGATATTTATTTTCGATCGACGCAATGGTTTGGCTTACCTCGATGATGTTATCATCGAATAATTGTTATTTCTTTTTAAGTGATTTCTAACAATTAGGGAGCTGAGAGCTGATATTAAACTGATTATTTTTAGATAAAGAAGGAAGTAAATGGCTATGATCCAATTTGGCAATCCATTCAAAACTCTTCCAGTGTTAAAGATAATTGTTGAATTAAGTTCTCTTAGTGTACATTTATATAAAGAACTCGATTCCTAAACGAAGATGGATTTGTGAAATGTAAGTAGGTTCGTTTCTTTGCTTGTAAGTATATAATTATATGTACATTTTGAACAAAAACGTCATTCATTATTATTTAGAGTGAGCTTGTAAAGATTTTGCGTTAAAACCTTTTTTAATTAAGACTTTGTTTGGAAGTAAAACTATGTGAAAAATGTTTGTGCGATATATTATTATTGTGTATATAGAATTTAGTTACCCAGAGTTAAATCCAAGGAAAAGTAAAGTATGTTTCATTTTTCGCTGTACGTATGTAGAGGGGTTGAGTGATGTGTCTGTAGCTGCTTATGGGGTGATACTGGAAAGTGTTTGGCTTAAAAGAATATTAAAAATGAAAAGAAAACTACACAAACTGGTATTCTCGACTGATCACAGATTTCATTATAAAGTTGAATGTTGCTTACCATAAATGGAAACAAAATCCAAAATAGGTGTGGAACTACTGACCAAATAACGGGCTATGTTTTTAAAGTAAAGCTTGCTTATACAAAGCTGGCAGTATGATGATCCAGTTTTAATAATTAATGTACCTAACACTATACTTTTGTGAACATTAGCAGTTTTTTCTTCACCAAAACTTGTTTATAGTTTGACTACTACGGCTCCCACTCTTCATGGTGTTACTTAGAATAAGTAAAAGTAGTGAATTAAATAGCATTTTTAACTTTGCGCCTATTCGCGAAGTTGCAGTATTTCCCAGAGAACAATAAGCAAACTCCGAGGGTCACTCTTTTTAATTCAAGCATATAAATTATCTTATTTCTAATTTTAATTGAATTAATATCTGAATAGCTCTGGATCTGAGCAGTTTATTCCCGAGGTTGCTTGTCTAATAGATAATCAGAAATTATATATCAGTCTTTTTTGCAAAGTTTTTGTTTAACTCTGTCAGCTTTGGCCCCCGCTTCACCCCTTATACCTGAGGCGCGGTGCAGTGGCTATGGTCACACTATAGTGAAAGTTATCTCAACGCGTACAATTTCTATAGCATGGACCTAGTATAGTTTACACAGGACCTTTAACTATGAAAATTTAGAAAAATTAACAGTATTTTAAACAAAATAAATTAAACAAAGTAAAATTTTTCCATTGCGCCTTATACAAAGGCAAATCCGAGCCGATAGAGATGGTAACAAGGGAGGGCGTGTGTCTCGTTCTCTTATCTTGACAGTATCAAAAAAATGTCGTTGAATAAAAATGTTGGCTCCAAAATCTTAGTTCAAACATTTGTATTTGATGGTATTTAATAAATTTAAGTCAACATACTTCTTATCATATTTAATCGTTATAAATTTCTAAATAACAATAGTTAAACATTTATTTTTTCAAGAATTTTTTTTTTTCCTACTGGTATCCCTTTAAAGTGTTATCATAGTGTCAGGGCGAAATTAGTATCATAGAGTCACCATGTTAGAAAGGGACACATCCTCTCTACTACATATCTCGCTCGGCTTTTTTCAGCTGCAAGAAATATGTCCTGTCGTTGGAATTTTATAGGTCCATGAGTTATAGTCGAAGACATTCCAATATTAACTCATAAGCAGCATGAAACGCTTTACATAAAACTTATTTTGCTTAGACGCCAATGTTTTGGCTAATGGTGTAAATCCACAAAAACTTGAAAGATTGTTCAAAATATATAGTGCTGGGTGTTATATTATGCTCAATATTTGATTATTGTTGTCTCACTTTAGCAGGCTGTTATAAGAAGTATTCGAATATGAAAATAGATCTAAAGTTAAGAGTCTATGACCATGTTTTTATAGAAATTCCCTAGCAAACATCAATGAAGATGAATATACAATTAAATGTGACAGGATTTCAATTATCGCCAACATTCTAATTAAGGTATAAAAAAAGTGCAAAAGCTTTTTGTGCAGCCACAGCACTATTCATAGGCACAAGCTGAGAAGACGCTAAGCGCCACTTTTTCTCTTGAAACCACTTTGTATGCTCTATTGCATTGGGTACCTACATAAATAGTCCTACACATTTATGTACTTACAACGCAACTAATTACGTAGTTCCATAATGACAGGATAGATGTCGCATATGTATTCGATTTTGATTCCTATTTATGCTGTAATTTCTTTGACAAACAACGCCACCTAGACGAAACATTTGAAACTAAACGCTTTTATGACTTTGCTTTGTTAGTTTTAAAATTTTCCTGTAGTGGCGTTATCGGTGAAGATATTTAAAAAAAGCAACGCCATCTAGCTTAAGGCCTGTATTACAGAAGGAGACTTAAATCTTGATCTATACTCAAGTATTGATTGTCTCTTTCTCTTACTATCAAAATTACAAAGACGACTGCTACTTGAGTATAGATCAGAGTCGAGTCGCGTTCTGTAATACGGACCTTGGTCTGTTTGTGGGTACCTACGGGATCGTCAGTCGTCTGAGGTTTATTTTAAAACTCGTCAAAAAGTTTCCTGACCCTCTGAATATATTGCTATTTCACATGCACTTCAAAAAACATGCCTGGTTAGAGTGAGACGGCAATAGGCTGGCAGTCAACGCGTCTGGTGATAGGACGGGATATACAATGAGGATTTATTTATTCCATATAATTATTAAATAAAAAGAATGTAAAGTTTTGGCTGTTTTATTGGGACTCGAACCTAAATCCAAAATTATAGCTTACTTTTGACTTTGCTTTATGATCCAATCCAATCAGGTTCCCCTACTGGCAGTCATGGAGGTGGCAGCCACTCCTTGTACTTTTTTTTAACACACTGAAAGGCCCATACTAAGGTTTTCCATTGTATCGTGGGTCCCTTGAAAAATACACAAAGGCAGACACGAACACCCATGACCTGAGAACAAAAATTTGCTTTTTTCCGCAGTGTGGTGATCGGTTAAGAAAAACACCACCCCATTTATTTCCGTGGGTGTCGTAAGAGGCGACTAAGGGAACACCAATGAGACCTGCCTCCTATTAATCACCCCAGGCAACGTCATCTCAATTTGTTCTGAATCTGAGGTGTCGTCCTATGGTCTCATGCGGTGTGGTAGGCTCTGTAAAGGGCTGTCTGGTCCGCGACCACTTTCCTACCGGAGTCCGACGCCAAACATCTTGCTGTGTTCCGTCGGTACTCCCACACCAGTGCCTTAATAGGCATTTTCTGGGTTAACTCGCTCCATCGTCGACCTCATCTATGACCTTGGTCCAGATTGAGGTCAAGAGTCAACCAATCTTATAATTTAAAAAAAATTGCCCCGACTGAGAATAGAACCTGTCGATCAAGAGGCGGCGCGACTCACACTCGACCAAACAGGCAATTACGCTACCCTAGCATACGCCATGGGACAAGGAAAATGGACCCTATTTGTGGTCAGAGAAGTTTCAATTTATCTTGGATTTGAATTTGGACATGCGTCCTTTCAGCAATTCAAGACATAGACAGAAAAAATAAGTATTTAAGATCGTTGTCAAAATCTATCAAATGCAAAAGAAATGTTAACTTCTTAAGTCAATAGAATAAAACCAACAAAAAATTCAAATTGGATTTAAATCATACAAGAGATTTTATTGTTTTAATAGCTTCATTTGTTGCCAAATAAGACAGTAAGTTTTCCCCCTCGGCGGAGGTTTGCATAAGTGGTGTTGGGTAAAAATGTACCCAAAAAGGGATATTTTGCGATTGTCTAATGATTTTGTTTGGTTAATGTAACTTGAACAATTTACAAAATATGATACTTTCAGTGATACCCAGCAGCTCTAGCACGAGGGTCCCGCGCAAAGGCTTGCTCGCCCTATGGCGTTGTCAATGTTGACATTTTGACAGAGGACCGCGGTGTTTTCGTGGCACTGTCATTATCGTACTCGGCCTGCTGATTTTTCGACATTATCCTAAATAACTCGAAAACAAAAGAAAATCAAGGACTGATATTAAGCATAGAGTGTTCTTAGGGCCTGCCAGTACACCACCTGAAAGAATGATCAAATCCGTCGTCAGGGGGCCACTCTTGTTCGCTTAGCCTGTTTGACGCTTTATCCAACTTTGATGAGCTAAAGCATGAGAACGAGTAGTCCAAAAAATATGAATCTAGTCTTATCCTGTGCAAGATTAAATGCCCTCCAACTTTTATGAAGGATAGTTTTTGATATTGTAAGTCCTTTACGAGATATAACCGAAAAATCGCAAAAATATCCCTTTTGGGGTACATTTTTACCTCCCTCCACTTACGCACACCTCCACCGAGGGGGAAAACTTTGGATAGTCTTATTTGGCAACAAATGAAGCTATTAAAACAATAAAACCTTTTGTAGGAATTAATTCCACCATGAAGCAATGTTTAATTTTCTAACTTTTTTGTGAATAATTTTTTTTTCATGAGAGTTGATTGCCAAGAAAAAACATACCTAACCTAAATACGTAAAAGAGTAGATAGCCCAATTGGCTTAGAATTCAAATCGCATAATTAATTAATTAAAAAAAAAATTAATTTAAATAAATTTAAATTTAAATTTAAATAAAAAAATAATTTAAATTTAAATAAAAAAAAATATTCACAAAAAAGTTAGAAAATTAAA
Organism: Aproaerema taeniolella; assembly: GCA_949987775.1. Lineage (NCBI taxonomy): Eukaryota > Metazoa > Arthropoda > Insecta > Lepidoptera > Gelechiidae > Aproaerema > Aproaerema taeniolella. Next base: position 6,187,870 of record OX465272.1, on the reverse strand, counting down.
CATTGCTTCATGGTGGAATTAATTCCTACAAAAGGTTTTATTGTTTTAACTAGCTGATGCCCGCAACTTCGTCTGCGTGTTGTATGTATTTTTATAGACCCAGTTTTACTTTCAAATTCAAATTCAAATATATTTGAAACACAACTACAGATACATGAATTGCCATTTTTTATTAAAGCAACTATTTCGTTCATATTTTCGTTATATGAACGAATAGCAACTATTTCGTTCGTATAAGGAAAAACAATTTCTAAAAATATTTTTTATTTGAAAACTTGGCTAACTATGTCATATAAGGTTGATACTTAATACATTACTTTGGATCTAAAAACAAAGCTCAAACATAGTTGTTTCCTCTATCGGTTATATTTTCTATACCATTGTTACTGCTTTTGATAGATTAAGGTCCGTATTATAGAACGCGACTCAGACTCTGATCTATACTTAAGTAGCAGTCGTTTTTGTTATTTTGATACTGAGAGAGATAGACAATCAACACTTAACACTTGAGTCTCCTTTAGTGGTGCCTCTAAAACATCTTTAAAAAGTTTTATGTTGTCTTAACAATCCCACAAAAAGTGGTTAGTTGATATTGTATTTCGCGTTTTTGTGAAAAACGTAAGGATTTTGTACTTATAAAAAATCAATTTTGATAAAATAAAAATATGTGGAGTAAAAAATTTACGAAAATTGTATGTTGAAAGACCTATTACTTAGGTAAGTACAATAAATGGCATACGACTTCCTAAGTGCTAAATACGGACTTAGTTTTGATTTTCAGAGGAATAGAAGTTTCTAAAACAGGTCACCTATGTCAGTATCTAAGATAACCCCCGTGCATTTGAGATTTCAGCTAGCACGCTGCTTTTATTGTGCTTTGCGATAATTGTGTAAAAATGATTCAATAAAAAATTAAATTTAAGATAGAAATGACTAAGCTTTTCCCTTCAATGGACATTTGTAGAAATAAGCAAAGGTGTCAGTGCTTGATCCAAACTAAGAAACTTGTTAGAATAGTAATATTATAATATTTATCCATGGCTTATATACGCAATACTACGCTTGATGTAAACTAAAATCAAAAATCAATAAATAGCCCTTATTTCATGTCAGAACATCAAAGCCATAGATCAAACCTATAGACCATATTCCGTTTTAATGAAACAAATGTCAATTGTCAGTTTCTATTGAGTTTCCCACCTTTAAAAATAAGTAATGCATTGAAAACACCGGCTGTACGGCCATAGATTCCTTTGCTTAAAAATAAAAAATAAGCCGTTTATTGGTTTCAAAAAGTGATATCCTGAAGATTGAATAATGTCATTTAGTTAGGGCCGAATTAAGATTTGAAGACTAAATACTTACTTAATCAACTTCGTTCTTATTAACACTGTATTAAGTATTTAGTTTTGGTTCGTTAAAAAAGTGCAGAATAGCCGAACTATGAATGGGGAAGCTGACAAAAGTTTCGATATTTTAAATATTATACGCCTATAATCCTCGTTGGGGTAACATAAGTCAGAAAACATTACATGTCATGAAAATTTCAAAAATGGCATATTGTATATGAGTATATAATACGTTGTCTAAATTTAGCAATGCACGGACGGTCCCAACTCAGGTTACCACACGCGTGCACTCTGTGCTGTTGTGATAAGAGCGGTTTTGCAATGAAAATGGAGTAACCTGATGCGCTGGCCTCTGTACCAACAATGCAATATATTTAGTTGGCAGCTGGTACATTCCAAATTTTTTGTTCAGTGCCAGTTCAGCACAAAAGTTTTTGTTTTATTTTTGGATATTTGTGGGTCAGTTACAATAATTTTAATTTCTTACGACTCACTTATATTCGACGATAGCTCTTAAAAATAACATCTATCTAATTATAGAGCAGCGACCTCCGTTTTTCTTTATAAAGTACTTTTTTAAAGGTGAATTTATGAAGTTTGAAAAAGTTTATTATTACCTACAAAGAAAACTCAATAAGTAACATCATGGCAGAATACCAGCGCTGCAGTCTGGTACTGCAGCAATATGCTGAGTCAGCGCCAATTTGATTGGCATGATACAGATAACACGGTGTAAAATAGTTTTATGAAATTATTTGTTTCTGTTTCTTACTCTGTTTACTTCATTGTTTGCTTGCTGATTCATGTTTACTTGTATGTTTGTTGTTTGTCTATTACTGTGTTGTGCTGTTTTATGTCAATTGAATAAAGTGTCAATCTATCTATCTATCACCTGAAGTGGTCCGCGAAGCCATCCCAAAAATATTGTATCACTGAAATCGACTGGATGCTCAACTTCAAGTGGGGTTTCAAATTAAAGGCTCTGCTTAATAAAGTGTTAGCACTGAACCAAGGATTCAGAAATATTAGTAAAAGAGAAATAACATTTTCTTTAAAAAAATTGACCACTGTTGAATAACATGGACAACGCTGCATGTAGTTCTAACTGTAGATCAACCCTTTAATTATTTTTACCTCTAAACAGGTGGTGGTCTGTGGCAAAACAGATACTAAAAAGGTTAAGAACCACTGGTATAGAAGGAATATAAAATTGGAGGTCCTGATTCACTGACTTATCAACGCCCAGCCCAAGCCCGTAGACCTAGAAAGCTGAAATTTGGCAAAAGGGTGTTTTTTATGACGTAGGCAAGCAGTAAGAAAGGATTCTTTAAAGTTCAACCCCGAAGGGAGTGAAAAGGGGGTTCAACGTTTGTATGGACAAAACAATTTTAGTGGACATTTTAACTCGAAACTTCTTCAAGATATACCTTGAAGTAAATAAACAGACACGTGTTTTGCGATTTTTCGAAAATCATCCCCTAAGAGGTGAAAAATGAAATGGGTAGGGTGATTCTTTGCGCGAGCGAAGCCGCGGGAAAAGCTAGTCTTTTATAACTTTTTTTTTTATTATTATTATGAGATGGGTTAACTTTCGATTATATTTATCGCTAAAAGAATGAGACACTGTCTGTTAATTTTAAAGAACTTCAAAAAATCTCTCAATTCAACGGTATGGTTTTTTTTGTATGTTTGTTATTCGATCACTCCGTCGTCAGTTCTGAATTAATGTTGATGATTCTTTTTTTGAATGTTAGGTAATCATTATTGAAATTATTTCAGAGCTTTATGAATAAATCAACAAAAAAAAATCATACATTTTACATTAAATTAACGTCTACCTAGACGATGTTTTGGTTCGGTTTTCTGCATAAAGGCCATTGAGAATTTGAGACATTGCTGGGATTGAAGTCGGTTGATGCTGACATTTTAAACCTGGACAATTATTACTGAAACTGAACATTGGGATAATCTGTACGCCAAGATATTCGCTCAAAAGGATAGCAGCGAAAAACTAAGCTTGTTAAAAACTGTGAAAATGGGATTTAGGTATTTATAAAAATCGTAAGTAGGTACTAAGTGACCACCTATGAGAAAGAAGAATTTCCAAGCTAGCAAACGTCCAAAAGACCAACGAAACTACTATAGGGCTTTATGTATCTCTCTTTTAACCTCTCGGGAGGTTAATGAGTCCATGAATCTGAACAACTTTCCCAAGGAACATAGGTCAAAATACGAAAAAAAAATTTTGAGTTCCCATTCAAACTTCATATGGGCTGATGAAGATACAAACTTCATTAGCATAAAGCGCATTTTGTATGGGAGATCAAACATTTTTTTTCGTATTTTGACCTATGTTCCTTGGGAAAGTTGTTCAGTTTCATGGACTGATTAGCCACCCGAGAGGTTGAAAGAGAGATACCTAAAGCCCTGTATATGAATTGGGTATCATCTACCTACTCTGTGGAATTACATAATACTGCGAGTTTGAGTCTATGACCGAAATAGTGATGCGACATCGATCGTCCCGTAATTATGTAGCGTCCCGTAATTTAATAAACAAAGTCCGAAATGAAGATTCAACCAACAAATAAAATTCGAGCTATTTTTCAAATTACCTACAATACCTATACTACGTTTTTTTAGCATTTCAAATTGTGTTGGTCAACAAAAAAGCAGTCAGTGCTCAGTGCACACATAGAAAAAATAAGAGTCAGTGGTAGTAAACCTTTTTTCTACAAAAAAATATGACAAAAGAGGTGACATTTGAGAATCATCATCAGCCTATGTTAGTCCACTGCTGGAGTCTCTAGGTCTCGGAGAATATTAACCCGAAATATTTTATTTTAATTTAAAAAAAATGAGTAGTAAATCATCAAGCTTCGATCATTTTTTTCTTAATAATACCCACTTACCACACTGCAAGTTAATCTGAGGGCACCCTAATTTAACGATTGCGAACACTCGCACCTACCAATGTCAAGAGTTTTAAATTATAAAATTAAGTTTTATTTTATGAAGAACGTAAAAATAAAGTAAATAAGCTTATTTACGAATATAATTTAGTAAATTTTTATCTAGGTACTTTTTTTTAAAACGCTACACACTCAAAGGCCCACACTAAGGTTTTCCCTTGTGTCGTGGTCCCTTGGAACACACATAAAGACAAACACAAACACCCATGATCCGAGAACAAACATCTGCTTTTTACGCAAATGTTTGCCACGACTGGGGATCGAACCCAGGACCCGCCGATCGAGAGGCAGCGTCACTACCACTCGACTTATTTCCTTTGAGGATATTTAGGTATTATTGTTGTTAGTGTCTTGCTTAGTTTGAGGTTAAATAGCGCTGCGTGATTGGTAAAATAATATTTTACTTATTAATTTGTTTATTAGTTCACAGCCTGGGATTTCGTTTCCATAAGAATATTTAGTTTATTAAATGTGTCATTTTTAGCTCTAAGTTTTATTTTACATTTTGATGTTATCAAATCCGTCCAGAATTCTTACTAACTTCCTCATTTATTATATTAATAGGAAGTAGGAAAGGATTTACAAAGAATTTTTTGGGAAATAATAGAACTTGAACCCACGACCCCAGGATTAGATCTCCTGGTGTTTTAACCAACTGAGCTATCGTGTCTGTAACACAAACGGCGAAATTTTCCATCCCTTACAGATTACAAAGCTTAATTTGTCATATGTTTTAATCCTTACTTCCTTACTTAATATTATAAATGCGAAAGTAACTCTGTATCTGCCCGTCTTTCACGCTTAAACTACTGAACTGATTTTTATGAAATTTGGTACAGAGATAGATTAGAGCCTGGGAAAGGACATAGGCTAAATTTTATCCCACAGTTAGGCACGATATGACCGCGGGCAAAAACTAGTAAAAATAAAATAGGATAGGATTTACATACAGAGGTGTATCGGTGCACTTTTTGCAATGCATAGTATGAAGGATGATGATTTGATAATAAGTATGGTGAGTAATATACTTAAGTTACTTTTCTTTAATTAGGCTAGCTGGCAATAGGCAAAAGACAGGCAAATCGTTGCGTATTTCCTAAGAAACAAAGAAAAAAATTCTAAGTTTAAAAGTGTGGACTTATGACTTGACATGAGAGCGACGTCTACTAAAGCGTTTTACCTAGTATATTGGTCATTTTTAAGATTATCGATGGATACGTATGTATTACACAAAGCAGCAAAGGAAACTTTACATGTTCGCCTTGCACAGTAATGTTGTGCGAGGTGCGTTAATTGAGTATACTAGGCTGAACTAGGGCAACCTTTGGCAACCCTAATCATGAGTTAATTGAAGTTGGTCATCTTCCTGATAAAGCTAGTAAAAAATAAACTCCAAAGCCCAACTCGTAGATGCAAAGTTGCTTTCCTAATGTGTCTTTACAAGATGTATTTCGAGGAATGTGCGCAGGAACTGCACGAGCTCATTTCACCGCCTACCCCTTTCTTCTACCGAATGTCCAGATGCACTGCTGGGTTCCACTATTACCTTATAAAGATTCCTCGGATCTGTACTGAGCGCTTCTCTTCATCTGTACTAATATTATAAAGAGGGAAGATTTGTTTGTTTTTTTTTGGTTGTAACAAATAAACTCAAAAACTAATGTTTTTCTAAATTACTTTTATAATTAGAATGCTACATTATCCTTGAGTAACATAGGTTACAAATGGCTTAAATGGTTCAGAACCATTGATGCTCTGCCTACCTCATTAGGGAGCAGTGATTGTGTAACCTATGTATGTAACATAGGTTACACAATTTTCTGGAATTCCCACGGGAACGAAATCCCGGGTAGAAAGCTAGTCTTTTACTGCGCCCCTCTAAGGAATGTATTTCTTGCTGCGTCTGTTTCCGGGCTCATATAACCCGAATCTCTTTTAAGTTCGAGTCAATAGACATCTTCTGGCCGAACTTGCTATATCTTCGCCCCTGTCCTAGATTGGGTTAAAAACTAATCCATTGTTTATAAAAATAAAATTAATAGAGGAAACATCAACTTAATATTCTTTAGAAGGGTTTTTCTGTATCATGGGCTACTGTACTCACGTTTTATCTAAAAATAATAAGTAACTCACAGAATGTGTATCAAATGTGGAATAAAGTCAAGTTGGTCTTTGTATATTCATATCATACAATGCTCTGACTACCCTGACAGGGATTATAGGCATCAATGTATGAATGGAAATCTCAATATGGAAATCCACCCGTGGATCTGATCCAATACCTATCATGTTTCTATTTGACTGGTTACATTGCCACGCTGAACGTCTATGGAAAAAAGTATCAAAATACATTTATACTGCACTCTTCTCTTATTTATGTTACTTATGAAAAACTGACTGAATGATTTTAAAGACTGTGAAGTATTTCTAAAAAACCAACTTACCGTATTTAAATAGAAGTCAATCATCTACAATTTGATTAGCATACCTTATAATCAACATAAAAACAAATTCATTAAAAACAAACGTTAAAACTACACGGTTCGTTTCCCATGAAAACAATCTCTGTGGCGAGCAAAATTTTAATTACAATCCATATTAAATTATAAACTCACTTGTCGCAACGTGTGCTGCCATCTAGCGGTGAACTCTCGTTCTACATCAATAGAATCGATCACGTGGTACCGGAGCTTGTCCGAGAGAAAAAAAAACAAAACCTGTTAGGTTCAGTGACGTTTAGCTCGTGTTTTTATGTCGTCGGTTTCATATCCTCAAATCGTTTAGTTTTTCGCGATTTTTTTCGTCTAATCCCGTGTATATTCGTGAATAATCACTGTGTTGGTGTTATTTTAATGTTCTGTGTCGGATTAACTGTGATTTTAACGTGAATGTGAAGTGCGATCGCTAACAAGAGTTGAATGAAACCTGTGTGATAGCGGAGCAAGTATCATATTATAAAATAGGTACAAAACGAATGCGGAAAAATGCGACGGTGACATTGATTCAAAGCATCTGATTGGGAATTTCTAATTATGAGTGATATTTTTCGACGGGTCAGTGCTTGTGACACAAAATAAAAAAGAAATGGGTGACAGGTTGAAACATCCATACAAGGTGAAAACAAAAACACTAAGTGCGGTAAACATAGTGGTATTTGGAAAATGGATTTAATAACGGACCTCTCCCCTCTGAGTAAGTTATTTTACCTACCTTTTTAGATTTTTTATTATACTTAATAATTATTAAGAGCATTAGATGTGGCGTTATACAATCAGATCGGTAATGTTCCTTCTATGCTGGTAATAAAGTTTAAAGTTGAAACGTACTTGGATATGTAATTAGGGGTACCGATCGTTCTTAAAAACTACTTATGAGAAGGTCCAGAAATGGAATCTAACATACCTACTTGTATTTTTTCAATATTCAAAATAAATAAAATCTAATGGTCAATTTAGTAATTTATTAAGCAGTCAGGTAGCCTACTTTTTATATTTACCATGTCGGCCCTAAATCCCATCGTTTTATGTACAGACAGCAGCACGTCAGGTTCCCCATTTACAATACGGTATTACGAGCGAGGTACGCGCGACGTCGAGGTCAACATGTGTAACCTGATGTGCTGCCATGTGTACTTTACTACTTAAGAGACGGTTTGACCAACACAAACGTGAACTGCAGTTAATAAAACATCAAAACATTTTTACATTCTTTTATAAACTAATCTTGTATCATTCATGAAGAAAAGATTTTCGGTACACTAAGGCCCGGATTACAGAAGGAGACTCAAATCTTGATCTGTACTTAAGAATTGATTGTCTCTTTCTCTCACTATCAAAATGATAAAGACGACTGCTACTTAAGTGTAGATCAGAGACTGAGTCGCGTTCTGTAATACGAACCATGCCGCAAGTTAAAGGACAAAATTCATTCTAATTTGAACCTTAGCGAACAAGAAATATGGGTGATTGAGAGAAGAGACTACATACACACAATAGATATTAGTCTCCTATTCTGCTAAAGGCACTACTCTGACACACGAATTGGTTTTTCTACATAACTGTAGAATATGGAGAAGACAAAAAAAAAACAATGTATACGGAGGCTAGCTCATTAGGTGGCCCCCAATTCATTGAAAAATCGTTCTTAGAGCAACGGCACAGAGTTCACACATGGGTAATGTGATATGCGACCCACCCTAGTGTGCACACCTATAATGTAGGTATAATATCGTGCGTTGGTTTTAACAAAAAACGTATACAAAGCTTATTTGTTTATTTATCCATTTGGGAAAGGCAAATTAATCTAAGACCATACAGCCATGTCTTTAGTCTATCCCTTGTAACAAAAATGACATAGTGATGTCACCTGCCTAATTTCGTAATATCCCGATTTTTTTCGTTTGGTACCATATTTTTTTTGTGCATAGGTACTGTATTTAATGTGATACATTGAAGTTGTTGTTTTTTTAAATGTTATACAAAGACTTATAAACAATAAAAAAAACAGTAAACAGGAGAATCAAGAAAAAAACAATAGGTAAGTACCTAGGTAATTAGTATTTATTAAAAATATTGATTGTCTAATTATGTGTTTAGAGTATTATTCAAGTGTTTTTTTTTAATAAGAACATGTTTTTTCCACTGAAACAGATGCGAATTGCTTATTAATGTTAATTACATCTGCTGTTTTATACATAATAATTATTATTTACCTTTTCAAATAAAACAATGGCTCCATTCCATATGGTGTTCTGTGAAAGGAGATTATAATATAAATTATTTATTGAAAACAGTGTTTTTCTTTTATACAAAAATAAGATCTTTAATGAGAAATAAAGAATAGGTACTTGCAATATTTATAAAATTGACTAGGTAAGTTAAAAACTTAAGGATCAACCGACTTGAATCCCAACTATGCCTATCAGCAGATAGCCACAAACCAAAACGTTATCTAAAAAGTCGTATGTGTTTTTTTTTCTGTTGTTTTTTAGAAGCGCAGAATAAATTTCGTTAAAATGAATATGGATCCACCTCAAGAGTATAATCTTTCGAACCAAAAAAAGAATTTTGAAAAATCGGCCGACAATCGCGTAACAAACATAAATAAAAAGACATGCAGTCGAATTGAGAGCATTTCCTTTTTTTGAAGTCGGTTAAAATAAGTGATACAGACAAGTCGCATGGGCGATATTCGTTACTGAAACCGAACATGAATACCAATGAAATATAGACCTTATCACTTTGTGTTAAGATTTTAAAATACAAATACAACAGAGACTCGTGTCATCTCATAATACTTTTGACGCTTTATGCCTAAAAAAGTACCAATGATTCAAATTCAAATTGTTAATTTAAAACAAACCGAGATAAAGATTGCCGAGATATTTTCGCGCCGTTCAAAAATCAGTGTTACACGCAGGTACACATCGGTGTATATTATAAAATTGATACTACTGGAGGGCTATTCCACTAATCGAATGACGGGGAATGAGAATGATCTCCATTTTATCCATTCAGCAGCTCGAGCACGATGACGGAGAAACTTCACTTTGATTGCGCGAGGGCTCCGCGCAAAGGCTTGCTCGCCCTCTGGCGTTTTCAATGTTGACTTTTTGACATAAGGCCGCGGCGCATTACGCGCGCCATCGCCATCGTACTCAAGCTACTGGTGTCGAAATTGAGAACTATCCTTTCATACCTTTGATGACTGACGGCATAACGGCAGATAAAATTTGGTATGGAGGTAGCTGACACTCTGGATTAACACATAGACTACATAATTTTCACAAATTCCCACAGGAAAGGAGTCCCGTGTAAAAAGGTAGTTATACTTTACTATAAGATGGGTTAACTCTTGACCTCTATCTTGACCATAACTGTCACAGATGAGGTCGACGATAGAGCGAGTTAACCCAGAAAATGCCTTTAAAGGCACTGTACATACATACATATACTTACTTCGATCTGTGAGGCATGGCTTCGGCCTATCAAAAAACGCTTAGGATGAAAACAATTGGAGTTTTATTTTATTATAAGTTGAGTTGAACTCCTGGATGTGCTTGAATGAATGTTATCTTCACTGAGAGGGGGTTTCTATGGTGGTGGTGTAATTGGTAGAGAGTCGGAAGTTCGGTAGTTCGGCGCCGCCGTGTATGCATGACTCGTTTTCTGAGTTATCAGCACATCAGGTTACCACAAACTGTCAAATTTTCCCAATGGATAGTAAACTCTAACGCTTGAACATAAAATTGAAACTTAATTGAAGAAATTTGAAAGTTTTGGATAGCATGATGTCCTGTTGACCCTGTACATACATGCATTGCAACTTATGGTGAGGGAAACCATCTTGAGGAAACCTGCATTCATCGCTCATAACTCTAGAACGGCTAAACCGATTTTGATATAATTTTCCACGTCAAAAACGTAAGAGTTACTGACTTCAATCCCAAAAAAGACAATTTTTTCGAGAGTTTCCCTCAATTTCTTAAGGATTCCACCATCAGATCCTGGTTTCCTTACCATGGGACCACCCTTGGGATACTCCCATTCCAACAAAAAAATAATAATCAAAATCGGTTCATAAACGACGAAGTTATCCGCGGACATACATAAAAAAATATATATACGGTCTAATTGAAAAACCTCCTCCTTTTTTGGAGTCGGTTAAAAACATGACTTAGAACCACCTGGAGAACCTGCTTTTCAATTTAAAAAAAACCGTATTTAAATCGGTGCACCCGTGTAACAATAATGGTGCAATAGACAGATACACATAGCAGTCAAACTTATAACACCCCTCTCTTTGCGTCGGGGGTTATGAAATAGAAATACATACAGAACACAGCACGTGAGGTTACCCATTCGCACTACGAAAGCCGACGTTAAGGTCAACGTGTGTAACCTGATGTGTTGCCGTGTGTACATACAGAGACGTAGACGTAGGGACTTGCATACAGAACTCGGAATATACACTATCAATAAACAAATTGAATAACATGTGTAAACGATGTCAAGGAAAACCAGTTGTACATTCGGCGACAAATATTTGTGTATAGGCGGAAAGATGATAATCTAATGAGTATAGTTTTAATGTTTTTCGTATTAATTATATTATTCATAATTATCATCGAGAGTAATATTTGAAAATGATTAAAGAGATATCCTACTTCCTACTAATTTATACTTAAACTAGCATTCCACCTGGGACTTCGTTCCCGTGGGAATTTGGGGGAAATTATGAAGCCTATGTGTTAATCCAGTGTGTCTTATAGTAACAAGTAATTTTAAATTTCGCGCCATTTCTACACATGCTGCAATTGCTCGCAGCGCCTTTCGAAATGCAACCCAAATAATCGTTGTTCTGGATGAAGTTCAAATACTCGACAACAGATGGCGCCACTACACTTAATTTCCAAGTTGAAGGGTTGGAAAATCCCTTATATCTTTAAAAATACGCCCTTTAGGTTAAAATGGGAACTTTCTTGTTCGAGGGGGGATAAAGAGCTATCACACTATGTACGAGTAAGTCCCTTTATCGTGCTGGGACTCCTTTTTAAGTTTTATCGGCACGCACATTTTATTAACTTAGTTTTGTATATATATGTAATGATAATGATATGAAATTTTGTGAGGATGGATGTATGGATGTCTGTAACTCTTTGACGCTCAAACGGCTGGACCAATTTTAATTAAATTTGGTTTGGAGCTATCTGACACCCTGGATTAACACACAGGTTACATAATTTTCCCAAATTCCCACGGTATCGAAGTCCCGGGCGGAAAGCTAGTTTGTTTAAAATTTACGAAATGATGTTAATCTAATCAGTATAATTTTAATATTTTTAATGATTACATACATCATTCATAAATATCGAGAGTAACTTTTAAAAACAGTAAAATGATTAAGCCACTTATATTATAGTATTGTAATCTACAGCTGTTTCAGAGTTATAATACAGGGCTTTAGGTAAATTTCTTTCAACCTCTCGGGTGGTTAATCAGTCGATGAAACTGAACAACTTCCCCAAGGAACTTAGGTCAAAACAGGAAAAAAATATTTGATCTCTCATACAAAATGCGCTATATATATGCTGATGAAGTTTGTATGGGTTTGTATGGACTGACAGCTTAACGTGCCTCTGAAGCACGGAAACTTTCGTTATAAATTGCCACTTCGGTCTCCCATCGGTTCCCTGCCTCTGTGTACGTAACTTGAATTTGAATTTGCTATCAAAAATGAATTTGCTATCAAATAATCACAGGAACTTGATTTTGCTATCAAAATGTTCGTTATTGAACACTCTCGATAAGTAGTTAACGCATTTTTCGATTTAAGCTGTTACCTTTCCATAAATCTCATTTTTCTAACTTTCGAACATGTTTTTACGCACGCACGCTTTCATAGTCCGTAAACTTCGTGTATCGAAACTGTTCGCACTGCCGGCCCAGGCCTGTTGAGAGACGGAAATGGCACTATTCCTATGTGTGCTGCCTTTATCGGGTGCTGTAGTCGCCTTAACCTCACCAATCGGTTGAGATCAGCAAAGACGGGTGGCTTATTTGGGACGATAAAAAAAATAGCGCATTCGGGGTCTGACTGTACTTTAATGTCGAAACGCATCCAGAACGAGTGTACAATAGGCGACGTAGATTTATATCGGGATAATACCATCAACGACCATTATCTACTTGTGGCGGCCCAACTATTGGGGATATCATTTTTTTTTATTTAAGGACATGTGCTCTAACTTCTTATAGTGTTGCGGTAATCATCGATTTTACAAATGTACACGAATATGTAATAGGACTAAACTACCTAGCTTTCCGTCTGGGCATTCTAATGGTGAAAGAATTTTTCAAATCGGTCTAGTAGTTTCGGGGCTTATTCAATGCAAACAAACCGACTTCAAAAAAGGAGGAGGTTCTATGTTCGACCGTATGTATTTTTTTTATGTATCTTCACCGATTTCTCCGCCAATTATGGACCGATTTTCAAAATAACTTTGTTGTTCGAAAGCGTATACTCCAGCCGGGCTATGATGCTCGCAACGACATATTATCTCACGCGTTATCTCGTGGTCACGTGACGCTTTCTCGTAATCTCATTGGTCGAAACAGTCACGTGACCACGAGATAACGCGTGAGACAATCATCATAGTTGCGATCATCATAGCCCGGCAGAGGTGGTACTTTATAAATTTTATCGAAAAAGACTCAGCGCTTCTAAAAAAATCAACAAAAACAAAAAATTACTACAAACCAGAACATCATCTAAATAAATGAGTGACATTTTCGTTTGTGGTTATCTGCTAATAGGCATAATAGTCTGCAAAAAATACTAGTTATCTACCTGTGCGAACTGTTGTTGGGATTGAAGTCGGTGACTCATACGTTTTTAACGTGAAAAATTATAATATTAGTGTAGACAAGCAAAAATGAGAATAAATTTCTCAGCTTTTTATTTAACACATTACGTCAATTAAAATAAGAAAATTAAGGTTTGCATGATTGAGTTAAAAAGAGCAACCCTCGGAGTTTCTTACCTATTCTTCTCTGGGGAATACTGCACCTTTGCGACTAGGCGCAAAGTTAAAAATGCGAATGTAGTTCACTACTTTGGCGAGGACCTTCGTCGCGTATACCCCATCACCTCCGCCCCGATTCGCGGTACCGGTACGTACCCGGCCGCTTCTCTCCACAAACGTATGTCCGACTCTCCTCTCGCAGTAACGCCCTAAGCCGAGGTTCGAGCCCCACAGGGGGCGCCCTTAGGCCTGTTACTTAAAATTTTTGGGCTGAGAGCCAAGCTGTCAAGGCCATCAGCGGCCAACAGTGTAATCATTTAGAAAAAAAAACTTAATGTTAAGTAACATCCTGAATGTTAGAAATGAAGCTATTTTTTACTTTGACTTACTTATTATGTGTATTTTGCTCTTTAATTTAGCAGCTCGAGTACGATGGTGATAGCACGCGTAATGCGTCGCGGTCCTATGTCAAAATATCAACATTGACAATGCCAGAGGGCGAGCAAGCCTTCGCGCGGAGCCCTCGCGCAATCAAAGTGAAGTTTCACCGTCAGCAAGTTTGTCGCCATCGTGCTCGAGCTGCCGATGACGTTTGGCTATGTAACTTTTTGTTTACGTTTGACGTAAAGCTCAAAACGTGTTACGGAGAAGTCATATTACTTTTATCACTTAAATGGTCTTTAAATAGGAGATGACTAATATATTGTTTTTCCTTATCACGTCTGCTCTGTCGTGAGTTTTTTTATTGGAAAAAAATATTTGTAGATTCTCAATTTTTAATAAACTTCAAAAATCGTACCTTAAGTTTTTTTTGTATGTTTGTTACGCGATAACGTTGCCATTCGTCCATAGGTTTAGGAGCTACGATGCCAAGGACAGATACACATACGTACATAAACACAGATACACACGTTAGTCGTTGCTGCTTTACGTCACTAATAATTTTAATAAGTTAACTGTTGAGGCGACTACAGCACCCGATAAAGGCAGCACACATAGGAATAGTGCCATCTCCGTCTCTCAACAAGCCTCGGCCGGCAGTGCGAACAGTGTCGATACACGAAGTTTATGGACTATGAAAGCGTGCGTGCGTAAAAACATGTTTGAAAGTTAGAAAAATGCGATTTATGGAAAGGTAACAGCTTAAATCGAAAAATGCGTTAACTACTTATCGAGAGTGTTCAATCACGAACATTTTGATAGCAAATTCAAGTTCCTGTGTGCATTTTACTATCGTTTTTAGGGTTCCGTACCTCAAAAGGAAAAAACGGAACCCTTATAGGATCACTTTGTTGTCCGTCTGTCCGTCCGTCCGTCCGTCTGTCAAGACCCTTTTTCTCAGGAACGCGTGGAGGTATGAAGCTGAAATTTATATCAATTACTCAGGTCTACTGTCCCTTGAAGCTGTGAAAAAATCAAACTTCTAAGCCAACGCAATCAAAAGATACAGCCGTTTATGCCGCAAATTTCCGCAAATTTTCGACACTCGCAAAGGAATCAAAACCTACAGGGTACTTCCCGTGAACTCAGAATCTTGAAATTTGGTGCGAAGCAACGTCTTATAGCACAGATAAAGGAAAAATTGCGATAACCGTAAATTTTTAATTACATCATATAATAAAAATATTTTTAATAATTTTAAACTTACTACCCCTTTCCTTATGAACGCGTAGAGGTATTAAATTGAAATTCATATTCAATACTCAGGTCTATAATACCTTTAAGTTAGGTTTGTACGGAACCCTCGGTGCGCGAGTCCGACTCGCACTTGGCCGGTTTTTACAGCTTAAAAGACACACAATATTGGTATTTAGAGGTGACTTTGTGAGCTTTTTCTATCGAACCAAAAGTGCTGAATCATGTTTTCAGCAAACTACTTATCTAGTTTATGTCCTGAATATTACCGTAGTATTTTTTTCTTCGATTTAATGCAGTGCGTCATGCTTATCTACGCATCATAAAATCGTATTTAGGTGCTGTAGTCGCCTTAAGAACAAGGCTTACATTTCAAAACAAGGTTTTATTTTTTTTCGCATTGACGGACTTTCTTATTAAGATTAATGCAACCTAACTTAACCGAACCTACAAAATCCTAACATAACACACACTAACTTATCCTAATTGCATGCAGACGGCCCTCAAAGTATCGTAAATTTATAATTTCACTAGGCAAATTGTAATATCGCGGGAGATTATAATTTTACTAGCGAAATTGTAATGTTACGGTTTTTATAATTTTCCGGTGATATATGCAAACAACGCAAACATACTTACAAGTATACATTGCAAGTTAAAAAAAACATTGTAATTTTTGAAGTGAAAACTTCTTTAGCGGCGTTGTGCACTTTGAAGTATGGGTAAAAAATGTTAAACTCGCGTCAGGGTCACGTGACCCTGATCGAAAATTCGTAAGACGGAGGGTGAAGTGAAAACTTCTTAGACCGCAAGGAAGTAATATGTTCAAGTTTTCACTTCTGCCGGCACTCCCGGAGTGCAACCCGTTGTTTTTTTTACCAAGAGCGTGGTTACCCTACTAACACAATCGGGACAGGACCGGACATTAGAACTGTGTTATTTTGATCTGGGGACAATTCGTTTCTTGTTAAGATTGGTGGCGATATAGTCCTTCTAGCCTAGTTGCGCTAAGTGAGGTCAAGCTACGTACTCAGGGGTACTGAACGTGATGGGCCACCAAAGTGATAATTTATGTTATGACGAGTGTTTCGTGCTGGGTACGTTTAGTCGTCGGTGCCGTCTTTAATAGGCCATTTGGCGGTTTGAAAACTCTGATACTAGGTTTAGTCAAGTTCGCAAGACAATAATGAAAAAAATATCTATTATAGAGAATTTCTGAGTATCTGTTAGACAAGCAACCATGAGAATAAACTGCTCAGCTCTAGAGTTATTCAGATACTAGCTTTCCACCTGGGACTTATTTCCCGTGGGAATTTGGGAAAATTATGTATAAATACAGTATAATATAAATTATAAACGTTACACACTCAAAGGCCCACATTAAGATTTTCTCTTATGTCGTGGTCGTGGGTCCCTCGGAACATACATAAAGACAGACACAAACGCCCATGAATAAACATCTGCTTTTTACACAAACGTTTGCTCCGGCGTGGATTTATTTTTGATTTTGACTATTGGACTTTTTTACTATTCAGCAACTCTATTCACCAGACATAAGTTTGCTTTTACAATAAACTAAAGTATAGCCTGTACAGCCATTAGGAGAGAATGTCAAGGAAATACACGATCGCGGTGAGAGGTTGCGGTGAAGACAGAGAGGTCATTTGGGAGTTCAAGATGAATTTTTATACAATACTAGCTGTCCCGGCCAACTTCGTTACGCCTTTTTTCCATATTTTCTCACCTTTTAAACCTTCCCTGGACTTCCACGAATATTTCAAGACTAAAATTAGCCAAATCGGCCCAGCCGTTCTCGAGTTTTAATCAGACTAACGAACAACAATTCATTTTTATTTATATAGAAGATAGGCATATATTTAATAGGCATACATATTTTGTTTATAAAACAGATAATCGCATTTTTACTTTTCCTCGTTTCCAATTTTAATTGACTTAATCTATACTAATATTATACAGAAGAAATATTTATTTATTTATTTATTTTATTTATCAACAGAAATCCACAACAATACTGAAATGCTTATATCTGTGCTTATAACCAAAACATATTGCCAATTGCGGATTTTACTTTGTACACTAAACATAATTTTGATTGTTTGTTTGTTTGTTTGCATTGAATAGGCTCTGAAACTACCGGACCGATTTGAAAAAATATTTCACCATTAGAATCCTGCATGATCCCCGATGAACATAGGCTACATAATTTTCCAAAATTCACACGGGAACGAAGTCCCAGTCGAAAAGCTAGTATCTGAATAACTCTAGAGCTGAGCAGTTTATTCCCATGGTTGCTTGTCTAAATCAGAAATTCTCTATAGCTTTTGATTGTTTTTTTAGCTGTGCGCAATATAAAATATGAAGAGAAGCACTCAGTACAAATTCGAGGAATCTTGATTAGCTAAGGGTGGTACCCGGCGCTCTGGACGGCCGGTAGAAGAAAGGGGCAGGCGGAATGAGCTCATGCAGTTCATGAGCACACTCCCCGAAGTACATTTTGGTTGTGACGAAAACTCTGACACCAGGGTTAGCCAAGTTCGCCACACACTTGACTATACCTACACGATAAGAAGAAGAAGATCTTGGTTGTAGGTGGAAAGTCAGTAAATTATGTTAATTTATCGAGTTTGTTGTACATTTTCCTCAAGATGTTTTGCTCGATATAAACCCCGTTTCATAGAATCATTGGAACTGGTTATCTCAGAGATAAAAAAAAAAAAAAAATTAACAAATGTTGAGGTGTTTGACAGAGCAGTCTATTTTTAAATCTTACAAGCTTTTTCCCGCGGCTTCGCTCGCGCAATGATTTTTTTTGTCACCCATTTCATTCTCTAAATCTTTGATTTTCGAAAAATCGCGAAACACGTGTCCGTTTATTTGCTTCAAGGTATACCCTCACGAGGTTTAGAGTCAAAATGTTAAAAAAAAAAGCCTCTTAGAGGGTCAGTAGAACCGCTGGGTCTAGAGATTCCAAATTTGGCACGTAAGGTTCGTATGAGGCCTAGGGGAGCACTAAGAAAGGATTTTTTGAAACTCACCCTCTAAGGGGGTAAAACGGGGGTTCAAAGTTTGTATGGAGAAAACAATTTTTTCGGACATTTTGACTCAAAACTTCGTGAGGATATACTTTGAAGCAAATAAACGGACACGTATTTCGCGATTTTTCGAAAACCAAAGATTTAGAGAACGAAATGGGTGACAAAAATAGTTCTTGGCGCGAGCGAAGCCGCGGAAAAAGGCTACCTATAGTCTTTATACAGAAATCTACTCCTATCAAATAAAACTTACATTATGACAAAAAGTAATAAATTATTTTTATTACCTATATGACGCTCTGTCTACCCGATAGGGATTATAGTCGTGATAGTTTTCACCCACCTATTTGCCTACCTACGTATACTTAATACTCCAACAAGTTGTGACTTGTGAACAGACTCCAAACGAGTTTCATTTCCTGCAATCTACATCTTACGAGATCGGATCTAGCCTGCGTCAACTTGAAGATGAAGACTCATTTTGCAATTAGGTTATTTACGCCCGAGTGCACTAAGTTTTTGATATGACATGTACGAGTAACATGAGAGTATTTTGATGTTTATCAATAGGGATTTTGACAGTGTTTGATTTTATGAATTATTGTATGTGAAACAGCATTGAAATTGGTTTATAAATAACAAGTTATTGGCATTTATAATATCGTAAGGACTAGCTATCTCGTTTTGTGGGGAGAACTAGCTATCTAGATAGATAGATAGATAATACGTTTATTCAATGACCAGCAACTTTGACATAAACATAAAACAAGCAACTAAAAAAGATAGTTCAGAATTAATTAAAATTTAGCTTATCGCGCAGCTCTATTACAAATATGACAAGTTTAACATATTAATTATATGAAAATTTCATTTTGAAAGATGTCAAACCGTGCAACTGATTACTAGAGTTACGACTATTTCACTTTTAAAATTAATTTTTTTTTTTGAAACACCTTGTATAACAATAGTAATTTAAATAGTCTTTCTAACCTAAAACAAGACAGAACGTAAGATGCCATTTCCGATTGGCGCTTCGCTGCACAGAGATCCAGTGTGCGAAAATCGGACTTGTCATGTCGTCATAAATGGCTTTAAGATTTGTATTTTCGGTACTGCGTAGTCGAGACCCGAAGGAAAATAGAAGATTGTTAAGCGAGGGTGGAAAGAATCAATTCCCGAGGTATTTAGAGGTATTTAGTATTTTTATAGTCCGAGTAGGAATTGATTCTTTTACCCGTGTTAAACACTCTACTTTCATTTCGAATATGAGGAAAATGAAACTAGTTGTTTATTATCTAAACTATTTATTGATATTACATAGTAATATTAGTAGTACCTATTTCAAATTAATTGTCAAATTAGGACAATTCGTGAAATTAAAAGTTACATTTTAAATATGGAACTCACCGCGTAATTGTTGCGGCTTATTCCGCTCAAAGAAGTTTGTGCTAAGTTCTTACTGGCTGTTTAGAAACTCACATGGCCGCAGCATTTTTTTGAATCATTTTTTTTTACATAAAACTCTTCACAGCTGACAGCAGTTGTATTTTTAAAGTTCATTCCGGCCCTCAGGTGGGAAGTTATTTTTATGAGTTTTTCCCTCCCTATGGAGGGAAGCAGCATTTTCCACCCAATAATCAGATCAAAATAACACTACTTTCCGAGTATGAGAAATGAAAAATCTATTTCTGATAATGGCGTAGAAATCCGGGATCCTTGCCTCAGCGAACATGCCCGACGCACTACAAAATCTCGGCTTCTTCATGATAATACGATAGGCATCATTATATTGTACTCTCATGGCGCTGTACGATTTTCGCATATATTTAATCCACAAGTGACAGGTGTACAGGTTTTAGCAGTAAAGCGCGAAAGAGCGTCTTCTTGACCTCCCCGTCGCACCTGTGGAACCTGCGTGCGAGCATGTTCGCTCGAACGCAGAGCCCTTCTTTCACGCTCGATGTCGCCATCATCCTTCAGATCCTCAGTAAGGATATGGCCAAGATACTTGAAACGATTGACGACGCGAACCTCGGCACCATTCAAAAGAACTTGCAATACCTTCTCCGGGCCCCCTCCGGACCTAAAGACCATCAATTCGGTTTTCTGCACATTATATTTCAGTCCATGAGCATTAGCATAATTTTCACAGACCGAAAGCAGTTTCCGCATATTATAAAAATTAACAATTAATTAATTAATAATCATATGTGGTGATCGGTTGAGAATAACACCACCCCATCTCTTTCCGTGGGTGTCGTAAGAGGCGACTAAGGAAACACAAATGAGACCTGCCTCCTAGTAATCCATCCCAGGCAACGACACTTAATTTTTTTCTGGATCTGAGGTGTCGTCCTATGGTCTCATGCGGTGTGGTAGGCTCTGTAAAGGGCCGCGACCACCCTCCTACCGAAGTCCAACGCCAAACAGCTTGCTGTGTTCCGTCGGTGCGTAGGAGTACCAGTGCCTTTATAGGCATTTTCTGGGTTAACTCGCTCCATCGTCGACCTCATCTTTGACCTTATGGTCAAGATTGAGGTCAAGAGTTAACCCATCTTATAAAAAAAAACAAAAAAAAAATGTAGTAATTATTATTAGCAAATTATAAGTTATACATACATACATACGCTCACGTCTAATAATATCCCTATTGGGGTACGCAGAGCATTCATGGTTTCAAAACCACTTGATGCCACGTTTGACATAAATTCAGAGGGATATTTTAAGAGGAGCGTCTCAGTTTGGACTAGCGTCTCAGTTGTTTTTCATGCTGTCTCGATGTCGACCACCCGCCTCACACTTGTGCGAAAGGGACAATTGCAGGTTTCCAGCGAAATGCCGAGTTTTATTTCCAAAATTATGAGTTTAGGCGTCAATGAATTCCTACCCCAATAACTTAAGGAAATAATTATAACAATTTCGTTTTTGGTCTCTATCGTACGTTTTTGGTCTCTATCGATTTGTAAGCGTATAAACAAGGTTCGTACGTTTTGTTTTTCCCAAAATTGTTCTTAGTTTTTCAACAGTCACCTCTTAAATGTTGAGAAAATTTTTGGCGAAAAATGCTGACTTTTAGTCTAAAATATCTTTTCATCTACTAAAAATATCACAAAAATCAAAACGTACGGACCTAGTTTCTGGTGTTTTTGATACTGTACCAAAATTTCCCAGGGATCCGTTGACGTTTAGGGGATGGAATCCATTGACGCCGTTTGTATGGGAAAAAACACTGAGACGATCCTCTTAAGTTATATTATACGTATATGGGCTGCTAAAAAACGACATACGTCAACCAAAATCATTAAAATCGTCCGAAACGCATCGGTTCAATAGTTTTATATTAACAAACTCGCCGCCGTGACTTCGGGTTACAATTCAACGCGGTATTTTATCAATACGGGCTACGTCTGCCTGATGTATGTTGCAGGCGTTTTGGCAAATTCGGCCATTTACGAACGGTGACGTTTTTTGGAAAACTTATTTCATTGCGTCTTTAAATATTTATTTGTTACTAGCTGATGCCCGCAACTTCGTTTGCGTGTTAATTTTTTTTTGTACAGAGTACACATATTGAAAACATCTATCTTACGTGATTTAGATTTTTACATACAAAAGTTTTTTCCCGCTAACTCCCGTTCCCGTGGGAATTTTGCAATATCCTGTTGCAACTAAGCTTTAAGTTTACTAAGGTACCTGCATGTCAAATTTCAAGCGTCTAACTTAAGCGGTTTAGATTTTTCATACAAAAGGATTTTCCTGCTAATTCCCGTTCCCGTGGGAATTTCGGGAATTTCTTCCTTATGCACCTCTCCGGTACCTAAGCTACGCCCCTTCCAAATTTCAAGTGCCTACGTTTAGCCGTTTAGGCTGTGCGTTGATATGTCAGTCAGTCAGTCAGTTTCTCCTTTTATATATTTAGATTACATATGTGGATGTAAGTTCCATAATTTTTCATAACCAGTATTGGTTTTTTTAAAGGTAGTTGGTTTTTTTTTATGTTTCTCTCTAGTGAATCTTGTTTAACTGTATGCTCTTTCCTGTTATACAGCAACTTCCTTGGGGAAGTTGTTCAGTTTCATGGACTGATTAACCACCCGAGAGTTTGAAAGAGAGATACCTGAAGCCTTGTATATCTTAATATGAAAAATAAACGCCTCTTCATACAACTTGTGCGATTAGCTGATTTGCCTTTGTATAGAAAGTCAATTTTTTTTTGAAAATTTCACATAATATATATGTTCCTTGGGGAAAGCTATCCCTCCAAAAGTTTCACATTTTTTTTATTATAAGATTGGTTAACTCTTGACCTCAATCTTGACCAAGGTCAGAGATGAGGTCGACGATGGAGCGAGTTAAACCAGAAAATGCCTATTAAGGCACTGGTACTCCTACGCACCGATGGCATTTTCTGGGTTAACGGACTTTGGTAGGAGGGTGGTCGCGAACCAGACGGCCTTTCACAGAGCCTTCCACACCGCATGTGGATTAAGGATATTATACAATCGTAAGCTATTAAAAAAATAACAAATGGCGGCTGGCTAAGACAAAATTTTCGAAACCCATTAAAGACAGACCAATTTTACTTATATGCCTGCGACATGTTTTTTAAGAGATTCACCATGTACGGTGAAGTCGGACTCGATCGATCGCAAATTCGTCATACATTGATTCTGCATGAGGCGATTTCAACTAAAGATTTAAAGCAACCACATCAATGTATGACTAATACACCGTTCAATGGAAATCGTAACCATTGGTGGTAGCTTTGATAATTCACTGGCGTCACGAAGTACTTATCGGAGTAATTAGACACCCATTAATTATTGTTTAGTCTGTTGAGATTTTAAACCGACTTCTAAAAAATGAAGTTCTCAATAAAAAAACGGTCCTTAATATACCTATTATAAAAATAATTCTAATATTAACATTTTGTGTAACGCTCAACATTCATTGCTTAGGGGCCATCCATAAATTACGTCACACGAATTTCATGATTTTTTGACCCCCTCCCCCTCCTTGTCACAGCTGGTCACATTTGTAAGACTCCCCTCTCCCTAGCGTGACGTCACATATTTTGCATATTTTAAATTTTTTTGTAATTTTCCAATAAAAGCAGTACTTAGTAGTTGTTTTTTTTTTTGGAACTCAAAACTCACTGTCTCAAACAAAGTAAAAACGTAAAAAGAGTGCTTGGGACAGAGTAGGTAAAGTTTGTCATTAATTGTTAACACGTTTTGATACTCATAACATATTTTGAAATGTGACGTCACGAAACTTATGATCCTCCCCACCCCCTTGTCACACAATGTCACACTTTGTCGACCCCCTCCCCTCCCCTTAACGTGTGACGTAATTTATGGATGGTCCCTTATAAATAACTTTTAGACAGCTGAACCGATTTTGATCAAATATTGCAATAAACCATATCAATTACGTCGGGGTCATATAACATATTTGATTATCTCTATCTCTACTCTACCAGCCCATATACGTCCCCACCAAGGGGCACGGGCCTCCCTTCGAAACACGAAGGGGATTAGGCCATAGTCCACCACGCTGGCCCAATGCGGGTTGGTGGACCGCTCGTCTTTCGAAAATAAATTTTCTTGGACGGGCGGGTTTCATCACGATGTTTTCCTTCACCGTTGAGCAAGTGATAATTAGAAATCCGTACATAAATCCGAAAAGACGAATTTAGTGGTACAGGCCCGCACCAGGATTTGAACCCGCGACCTTTGGATTACAAGTCTGGCTCATTACCAACTGGGCTATCACCGCTTGATTATATAAGCGGTAAAATATAATTAGCGACAATTAAGCATTTAAATTAGCCAACTAAATTGAAAAAAAAAAATCACCCCAACATTCGCTTGCTTATAGCTTTTAAACGGCTAAACCAATTTTGATTAAATATACCTATTTTATTTTTTATTTTATTTTTATTATAAAATGGGTTAACTCTTGACCTCAATCTTGACCATAAGGTCAAAGATGAGGTCGACGATGGAGCGAGTTAACCCAGCTGGTACTCCTACGCACCGACGGAACACAGTAAGCTGTTTGGCGTCGGACTTCGGTAGGAGGGTGGTCGCGAACCAGACGGCCCTTTACAGAGCCTACCACACCGCCTGAGACCATAGGACGACACCTCAGATTCAGAAAAAAATGAAGTGTCGTTGCCTGGGATGGATTACTAGGAGGCAGGTCTCATTTTTGTTTCCTTAGTCGCCTCTTACGACACCCACGGAAAGAGATGGGGTGGTGTTATTCTCAACCGATCACCACCACACCACACCTAGCTAAGAACCATCTCGATTACGTCAGCTTTCAAAAAAAACGTATCGAAATTGGTTTATTCGTTTAGGAGCTACGATGCCAAAGACAGTCTCACAGATATACAGATTCCAGGGTTCGAAATTATCAAGATAATTACGCTTCTTGATAATTATCGGATAATTATCACCAGTGTAAGAAATTAATTTGTTATATTGATTCATAACAAATTGTAACAAAACATTATTAAAGTGAGTGTGGCTGTATGGATATTTGTTGCTCTTTGACACAAAAACCACTGAATGGATTTAAATTAAACTTAACAATATTATAGCTTATGCATCAGAATAACACATAGGTAACAAAATTTTCGGAAAGAGCAAAGTCCCGGGCAGAAAGCTAGTCTTAAATAAATTAACTTAGATTGGCCAAAGAAGCCAAAGGAATATCTTCATCCGATGATGATTGTTTTTTCATTGGCTTTGTTGCTTGTTATTATCAATCGATAATTATCCATGTTATTATCACGATAATTATTATGATAATTATTGTGATAATTATCAGTGATAATTATCCTTTCGAACCCTGACAGATTCACATGTGAAACTTATAAAACCCTTTTTTTTGGATAGGGGGTTAAAATATGTCTGGATTTTTTTTGCATCGTACATATTAACTATAGAGAATCAAAAACAGACAATAGGTATGCGCTATCTTTATAAGTCTAGTGAGAAATTTCCACAGACAGACTGTAGTAACCTATCGTGTACACTATTAAAGTGCGTAGGGCTGTAGCAAACGGCCTATTTAGAATAATACAAACATGTAAGTATTAATTTATTTTATTTTATTTATTACTAGCCGTCTGCCCGGGACTTCATTCCTGTGGGAATTTGGGAAAATTATGAAGCCTCAAGGATAATGTAGATTTCTAATGGTGAAATAATTTTTCAAATCGGTCTAGTGGTTTCGGAGCCTATGCAATGCAAACTAATAAACAATCAAATTTGACTCTTTATATTAGAGATTAGAATAGAAAAAACAAGGGGTGCTCATTCTTCGGAAATGATCAGTGAGGTTAAGCAATAAAATTGTACACAAAATCCTGTTATGGCGGTTCCTTCACTCTGTGCGTTTGTGAAATTCACTTCCTCATGACATTCGAGCGAGTCTCATTGGATGCGTTGAAGAGAGAGCTGAAAGAGCATTATTTATCTTTCTAAGTATTATCCATATATTATATGTATTTATATACACTTTTTGTATATATTATATATGTAGGTATTTATTATCTAGGTAGCAAATTACAAGTATTTATATATTTATTTATATTTTTTTATTTATTTGTATATTCAATAAATTTAATACCCTAATAAATGTAATTTTTCACATTTTCTCTTGGTACACCCTTGCCCACTTCAACTGCCTCTCCCTCTCACATAGGTTAGCTGGAAGAAAACTCATTTCTTGAGTTAAGCTCGCCGTTGTATATGTCCCTTCTCTTCTGTAATCTGTATGTATATGTGTGTACAATAAAGAATAAAATAGAAAAAAAAATAGTAACCCTATGCTGAAAAAAAAGAAAACCCACCAAACATGGCACAAGAAACCTTGATGGGTGACCTTTGGGTAAAAAAAAGTAAACCACCAATAAAAAAAATATTTATCACTAAATAAATTACACAAAAAATAATGATAAAAGAGCAAATAAATTATTAATGATTTTATTTTGAGTATAACTTTTATTATTTAACTTTAAATAAATATTAGATAATCGAATAATAAGACCTTGTGCATGTTAAGCCGTCAGTCCCGGCTGTTTTCGATTGACTACAGTCGTTAAACCAAATCAGAGGCCATTTGGCGGTTTGAAAACTCTGACACCAGGTTTAGTCAAGTTTGCCACACACTTGATTATAACTACACTTTAAGGAAGGAAGCATTACATCATGTGCCAACCCTGTAAGCTAGAAAGAGACGCAAGATGCATTACTTAACGAATGATTATAAGATTTAATCCCACGACAACGTACTTAGACAATGAAAAAAAAAACTTACTCCGCCATTGTTTAGAAAAGTAGGTTTAAAACTAGAAGCTAGAACACCTGTTTAGTTTACTAACCTAATAGAGTAACTGTGGTTAAAGATAGAACCACCCCGTCTCTTTGGGGTACCTATTTCACGAAAAATGTCCTATACGTAACGCCATGTGTATGTATATCTCTTATCGGCCCATATACGTCCCCACCGAGAGGCACGGGCCTCCCTTCGAAACACGAAGGGGTCTTAGGCCACAGTCCACCACGCTGGCTCAATGCGGGTTGGTGGACCGCTCGTCTTTCGAAAATGAATTTTCTTAGACAGGCGGGTTTCATCACGATGTTTTCCTTCACCGTTATTCAAGTGATAATTAGAAATCCGTACATAAATCCGAAAAGACGAATTCAGTGGTACAGGCCCGCACCAAGATTTGAACCCACGAGCTTCCGATTACAAGTCTGGCTCATTACCAGCCATGTGTAATGGTGACTTTTAATTAGTTGGAGAAACTATATGAACAATTTTCCCCAGGGAACCTATAAGAAACCTAAACAAAATTATTCTCATACTAAGTCAATCGAACGATCGCTCAAATTATATGAAAATGCGTTTTTTTTTATTTTTGGTTTTAAATTCATGTTCCTTAGAGAAAGGTTTTTCTTTCACATCCTTTAAATTAAAATTAAAAATTCAATTTTGTTATTAATTGTATTACCTATAATATATTGTAATAATTGACTTAGGTATAATAATAAATAAATTGTTATACCCGTACAAGGCGTGAATAAGTTGACAAGTCGAATTATATGAAGTCAGCAGGCCTAAGATAATCGCAGTGGCGTTATGTCATGGCATGTCGATAAAATATCTCGTGTCGTCTTCTCTGTCACGAACCTTATAGGATGAACGATATGAGAGAGATACATCTCGTCACGACAAAATTTACCTCATGACTAGATGTCAAAGTTGACAGTTGTTTTTTATTTTAAGGCTCCGATGTTGAGTTTGTCAATTCTTTCATTCTTTTTAGACCATATGTGGACGCGATTTATGAATGAAAAAGGAAAATTCATAGACTTTTCACATAAATGACGCCACTGTCAGTTTTTACGCCGTATCACACGGTCACGAGACTTTTTGTCGTTATCTCGTCGGACCCTAACATAAACTCATTTTTGTCATGTCATGGCATGTCGTTCGGTCAAATTAGCCACGTGAGATAGTTTTGTCATCAAACCCTAACATGAAACGCATTTTTGTCGGGTCTTGACAGATGGATATGTGATATTATGGCGTGCTCGATTTTGAACGTGACAAATTTTTCCCCATGAAAAAGAGAGAGCCCTTCCCGGTCGAGGAAAATCGAACGTTTGTTCTAAGGTGGGTAAGTGACTGGAAGTGGAGTCGGACATGGCGATCCCTTATCACAATTATATGATAAGCCTTTACGGAAGGCGTCAGGCTAGAAAAAATGAGCGAAGGCGCATTAGAGACATTTGTGACCCCTTCGACATAGAAGACCCAGAATTCCAAAGTTTGTGGCGAATTTCAAAGCCTATGGCTCAGTTTATAATCTCTAGGCTCACAATAGACCTAGAGCCCAAAAACGGGAATGGTCTCCAGCCCTCTTAAAGTTAGACTGCGGATTTCAATACCTATTTATCTAACATCAATATACTTTAATCACTTTAGTACTATACTGGGCTTTAGGTAAATCTCTTTCAACCTCTCGGGTGGTTAATAAGTCCATGAAATTGAACAACCTTCCCAAGGAATAAAGGTGAAAATACAAAAAAAAAATGAGATCCCATACAAAATGCGCTATATGCTGATAAAGTTTGTATGGGAACTCAATTTTTTTTCATATTTTGACCTATGCTATGTTCCCTGGGAAAGTTGTTCAGTTTCATAGACTGACTAAGCACCCTAGAGGTTGTAAGAGATTTACCTAAAGCCCTGTATAAATAAATAAATAAATAAAAATAAACGCTACACACTCAAAGGCCCACACTAAGGTTTTCCCTTGTGTCGTGGGTCCCTTGGAATACACAAAGACAAACACAAACACCCATGACCCGAGAACAAACATCTGCTGTATACTTTAATGACTTTAGTACTTAAGTATAACCTATAGGTAGTACTTTGTTAATTTGATATCTTGTGCTGCATATAATTTCTGGCCAATTACATACATAATACTCGCACATAGATAGGCTGATAAACACATTACCCTCCTTTGCGTCGCGCAGTCGGGTAAAAACTGACAGTGGCGTCATTTATGTGAAAAGTCTATGAATTTTCCTTTTTCATTCATAAATCGCGTCCACATATGGTCTAAAAAGAATGAAAGAATTGGCCAACCCAACATCGGAGCCTTAAAATAAAAAACAACTGTCAACTTTGACATCTAGTCATGAGATAAATTTTGTCGTGACGAGATGTATCTCTCTCATATCGTTCATGTTAAGGTTCGTGACAGAGAAGACGACACGAGATATTTTATCGACATGCCATGACATAACGCCACCACTGCGATTATCTTAGGCCTGCTGATGTCTTTTAAATAATTACTCATTGGTAGAGAGTTTTTCAAAAATTCACAAGTAGGGTGTGTGCGTTAAAAGTGTACCTGTCGACTTATTGATTTATTCACCATATTAAACTAGCGATCCAGATGCCAATAAAAATAAAAACATATTCATACAAGTCGAGTTATCAACCTATTCACGCCTTGTACGGTAGCAAGTATTACTTGCTTTAACTTTAAAATTTAAAAATAAAAATTAAATTCGATAACTTTATTAGTTTTAAGTTTTGACATGTAATTAATTGTATTGTAATAATTGACAATAAAACTTACATATTAAAAAATTAAAATTCGATAACTAATTAAAAGTTGATGGTTATTAAAAGTTGAGTTTTTAAATATAAATGTTTGATGTAATGTCTTCAAGATTAATCATTGTCTTACAGACCCAAATGCCATTATGACTTTGTCACTCGATTATAGTTTAATAACGATACAAGTGTTATAAGTAACATATACCGAATGGGCTTTATCACAAGGGTTTTGTGCGTATTACTTTTTATTTATTTTAATATAAGCTTGCTGTGTTCCATCGGTGCGTGGGAGTACCTACCAGTACCTTAATTGGCATTTTCTGGGTTAACTCGCTCCATCGTCGACCTCATCTATGACCTTGGTCAAAATTGGGGTCGAGAGTTAACCCACCTCATAATTTAAAAAAATATGTAACGTTTAAAAACAAAAATAAACGCTAACACACTTAAAGGCCCACACTAAGGTTTTCCTTTGTGTCGTGGGTCCCTTGGTACATACTAAATATTTAACGCACTAAATATCGTTTAACGATTTACATAGCTACGTAAGGAAATGAAAAATAATATTGATTTCAATTTATTTACCTACATTACAAGAAACGCTATATTTGTGACTGTTTTTATTATTGTTATAAGATGGGTTAACTCTATACCTCAATCTTGACCATAAAGGTCAAAGATGAGGTCGACGATGGAGCGAGTTTATCCAGAAAATGCCTATAAAGGCACTGGTACTTCCACGCACCGACGGAACACAGCAAGCTGTTTGGCGTCGGACTTCGGTAGGAGGATGGTCGCGAACTAGACGGCGTCCTTTACAGAGCCTACCACACCGCATGAGACCATAGGACGACACCTCAGATTCAGAAAAAAATTAAGTGTCGTTGCCTGGGGTGGATTACTAGGAGGCAGGTCTCATTTGTATTTCCTTAGTCGCCTCTTACGACACCCACGGAAAGAGATGGGGTGGCGTTATTCTCAACCGATCACCACACGGCAAGAAGTGTGTAGTGAAATCGTAAAATTTTTCTTACTTTTTATAATTGTATAAAATCATATTCTCTGAAAGATCGGTCATAGTACAATTATATTCTTTGAAAGATCGGTTTTTTGCAGATTAAAAAAAAAGTTTGATTGCTTGAAAATTATACAACTACATAAACTTGCACTTATCTTCACAGCCATGCTACAGGATTATTTCCGAGTACTGCATTGTCAAATAAATACGATCTTTGAATATTTAGCAAGTCTACATCACGGATAGTCTTTCATCTATCTATCTATGGAGGGGACGCGCGTTAGGCACAGGCGGGTGATTAGATCAGTCTACTTATTTGGGACCATTTCACCCAACTCCCCTAACAGCGCATGAGTTTTACCTCTGCACTGACAGTTCCACCTCTTTAAACCTCCGAAAGTCTTTCATAGTTCGACTGTTATCAATAACATCCAACGCTAAACTAGTATTGTGTAGTATAAAAGACCTTGACCTAAGCGACTACTGTAACTAGAAACTTGACCAAATATTCACCAATGCAGAAAATTACTTCTAAAAATGTTTTAAACTTTGAATTTGTGACATTTTTAGAGGTTGAATCTCTTTTTTCATCTTCCACGAAGGTTGATTTCGGTGGAACCAATTTAAAAAAAACTCTTATTGTTTATTTTTTGTTGCGATTCAGGGTTTTTGAGATTGTGGTAAGCCTTCGTTTTTTTGTTACGTTTTGTAAGCCGTAACTGTTACGAGTTAACGTCGAAGTTTTAGTGGTCGAACCGCGTAGATTCTTACGTATTACGTTTACGGTATTCTATCAAATAAAAACAATAGTGAACTTTATTAGCCGTGAGTTTTAAGGAATCTCTATTTAGTTTTCCCGAATTTCCACGGGAACCAAGTCCCGGGCGGAATGCTAGTTATCTAATATGTAGATTAAAAATTGAGAATTTTAAATCTGGAACTGCGTAAATAATACCGTTATCTACATACGACAGAATGGAGGCTATGACGTCAAAATGTATAGGGTGATGTTTTTATGAACATTTTGTTACAAAACTAAAATTAATTAAAAAGACTTGTTTTTTATTCATTTATATTGTTAGATAAATGAATAAAAAACAAGTCTTTTTAATTAATTTTATTTTTTTCATAACTAATGTTCTCTTTATATTTTGAGTTCCTCTGTATATAATTATTTACTTACTAGCTTTCCGTCCGGAACTTTCTTACCGTGGGAATTTGGGAAAATTATGAAGCCTTTGTGTTAATCCAGGGAGTCAGCCTTCTCTACACCAAATTTTATCAAAACTGGTCAAGCCAGAAGAAGTTTGAGCGTGAAGAAGTAACAATCACACACTCAATAACAGGGATGTTGACAATTTTTTTTTATTGTTTAACTTAAAAAGGAACTGAATCCAAAACCGAAATAATTTTTGAAAACAATTGAGAAATCAAAAAGTTACAAGCCATTTTTCAATAGAGGGGGAAACTGTCAAACAACGAAAAAGAGATGCACTTACTGGCACGTGACATCACCGCCATTTGTTTGTGTAGGTAAAAACGAGATAGCTAGCTCTCCCCACAAAACGAGGTAGCTAGTCCTTATGATATTATAAATGCTAATAACTTGTTCATTTATAAACTAACTAGCTGATACCCGCAACTTCGTTTGCGTGTAATTTTTTTTTTTACAGAGGATTGAAAATATTTTTACATACAAAAGTTTTTCCTGCTACCTCCCGTTCCCGTGGGAATTTTGCAATATCCTGTTGCAACTAAGCTTTAAGTTTACTAAGGTACCTACATGCCAAATTTCAAGCGTCTAACTTGAACGGTTTAGATTTTTCATACAAAAGGATTTTCCCGCTAATTCCCGTTCCCGTGGGAATTTCGGGAATTCCTTTCTTAGTGCACCTCTACGGTACCTAAGCTACGTCCCTTCCAAATTTCAAGTGCCTACGTTTAGCCGTTTAGGCTGTGCGTTGATATGTCAGTCAGTCAGTCAGTTAGTCAGTTTCTCCTTTTATATATTTAGATTCAATGCTGTCTTCGGATATTAATATATATCTAGCATTATTTTTGTTTCACATACAATCATTCATAAAATCAAATACTGTCAACATCCTTATTATAATATTAGTATAATGTCGTGATGTCACGCCTTGATTTTAAAAATCATATCACTATTTATAATATTAGTTCATGAACTGTCATGACCTAAATTACATTTATGTATAAAGATATGTACTTTTAGTCTAATTAGCGATCATTTTGCCGTGTGGTGATCGGTTGAGAATAACACCACCCCATCTCGTTCCGTGGGTGTTGTAAGAGGCGACTAAGGAAACACAAATGAGACCTGCCTCCTAGTAATCCATCCCAGGCAACGACACTTCATTTTTTTTCTGAATCTGAGGTGTCGTCCTATGGTCTCATGCGGTGTGGCAGGCTCTGTAAAGGGCCGTCTGGTTCGCGACCACCCTCCTACCGAAGTCCGACGCCAAACAGTTTGCTGTGTTCCGTCGGTGCGTGGGAGTACCAGTGCCTTTATAGGCATTTTCTGGGTTAACTCGCTCCATCGTCGACCTCATCTTTAAACTTTATGGTCAAGATTGAGGTCAAGAGTTAACCAACCTTACAATAATAATAATAAAAAAATAACTTTTAACTTGACCAATTCCTTCCACGCTGGACTAGGAGTGATAGAAAAACTTAGAATGTGCCAGCTGCCTACCCTTCCCAGGCATACTGTAAAAATCAGTAAATGTGACGTGAGGGTCTTTCTGTATCATGGGCGAAAGGCTGACCGCTTCTCACCATTACACAACATGTTCCATCTAATAACCCTCACCATTTGTGCCAAACGTGGCATTAAGTGGTTTCTAGAACAACTGATGCTCTGCCTACCCCGTTAGGGATTACAGGCGTGAGCGTATGTATGTATGTAAGTTTATTTGGAACAATGTATTTCCTTACAGCTTTAGTGCAATCAACATTCCGATTTTCCCTTTTGTTATGCTTTAGTTTTAGTACATACAGCAAAAAATCTGGTTATCCATTTGCACTACGAAAGCCGCCGCTATTGCGAGCGAGAAAAGGGCGACGTCAAGGTCAAGGTCAAAGGTCATAGGCGTAGAGTCAGTAGGGTCAAAAGAACGAATGCGTATGTATGGCGACTACAGCACCTAAATTACGATTTTATGATGCGTAGATAAGCATGACGCACTGCATTAAATCGAAGAAAAAAAAAACTAAGGTAATATTCAGGACATAAACTAGATAAGTAGTTTGCTGAAAACATGATTCAGCACTTTTGGTTCGATAGAAAAAGCTCACAAAGTCACCTCTAAATACCAATATTGTGTATCTTTTAAGCTGTAAAAACGATAGTAAAATGCACACAGGGACTTGAATTTGCTATCAAAATGTTCGTGATTGAACACTCTCGATAAGTAGTTAACGTATTTTTCGATTTAAGCTGTTACCTTTCCATAAATCTCATTTTTCTAACTTTCGAACATGTTTTTACGCACGCACGCTTTCATAGTCCGTAAACTTCGACACTATTCCTATGTGTGCTGCCTTTATCGGGTGCTGTAGTCGCCTTAATGTATGTTTGTATGTATTTCATTGTAATCTTGACTTGTTCTAAGTGACATCCTAAATGTCCTATAAAATAAAGATTTTTCTATTCTATTCTATTCTAACATGTATAGCCTGATGTACTGTTGGGTGTGCATTACTTATTCAGTTTTTTTTGGCATGATTCATTTCTGATCGCCCTGTATACTCAACCATGAACTCAAAATAATGAGTCACTTAGGAATATTAATTTAATAAAATTACATCAACCTGTACTCCACTATTTTCAGTTGACGATTCGTCAATTCTGGCATTTCACATTGGAAGACACGTCGGCACGCATTCTTAATTTAAAATCCTACCTTCTGATTGGCGGAGGCATCCCTTTGCGGTCCAATTAGACCACGCCTACTTTATACAGGTTGCTATGGAAAAGTTTAGTCAATGTCTACGATGAGATGTACTTATTTTACGTATGTATGTTGCTAATGTTAGCCTTGAGAAGTCTTTTGTGTTATGCAGATGGCAAGCGGTGTACTGACAAGCCTATTCGTAGAATGACCTGACTATTTGCGACATTGCGACTAAATTGTCACCATAAGTACTAGGTATTTAACAAATACTCTAGGAGTTGTATAACCTGAGTTCCGAAACAGTGAAAGGGGTGTTCGCTGGTCCAATTCGGGTTGGCGAACTGCGTGTCGCCCGAAAACTTAATTTTCTCTGATGTTTTCTTTCACCACTAAGCAAGTGATAATTAATGAGAAATCCGTAATGATTTTTTGCCTTGCCTAAGCCTGGATCAGAGTGTTCCCTCTACGCTGCGCCGCTGGTCCAATTCGGGTTGGTGAACTGCGCGTCGCCCGAAAACTTAATTTTCTCTGATGTTTTCTTTCACCACTAAGCAAGTGATAATTAATGAGAAATCCGTAATGATTTTTTGCCTTGCCTAAGCCTGGATCAGGGTGTTCCCTCTACGCTGCGCCGCTGGTCCAATTCGGGTTGGTGAACTGCGCGTCGCCCGAAAACTTAATTTTCTTTGATGTTTTCTTTCACCGCTAAGCAAGTGATAATTTATGAGAAATCTTATATATAAAAATGAATCATTAAATCTGTTGGTAAGCGCAAAACTCGAGAACGGCTGGACCGATTTGGATGATTCTTTTTTGTTGTGTTCCTTATTGTCAGGAGAAGGTTCTTATGAAAGAAAAAACTGAAAAAGTGCCACGGGAACGAAGTCCCGGGCGGAAAGCTAGTCCGTAATAATTGTTTGCCTTGCCTAATCCTGGATCATGGTCAATCCTACCCTGAAACGGGACAAAACACTTCTTCTTATCTCATACTAGCTTTCCGCCCGCTGCTCCGCTCGCGTGGACTACAGGTTATATCGTGCCCAACTTTGGGATGAAATGTAGCTCTAATTCCCAGGCTCTAATTTATCTATGTACCGAATTTCTTCAAAATCGGTTCAGTAGTTTAGGCGTGAAAGACGAACAGACAGACAGAGTTACTTTCGCATTTATAATATTAGAATGGATTACTCGTACGAGTTAACTTGAGACCTGGGCCGACGACGTAAACTTCAATTTACGGTGTGCAAAATGATGAAGTATCGAAAAAGATACGTGTCTCTCTTCCGCGGAATGATAAAAATATCGACTCTGACAAAATACAGCGAAGATGACGTCAAAGACCCAGTTATCAAGTTAACTCGCACTGTTTATGTATAATCAACTATGTGGGGAACATGACTAACTGACTCGCTGATCCGGTCAGTGAGGTCAAACAACGTACACAGAGGCAGGGAACCTGATGGGTGACCAAAGTGGCAATTTATCACGAGGGCAATTATCCGTGCTTCGGAGGGCACGTTAAGCTGTCGGTCGCGGCTGTTATCGATTGACTACAGTCGTTAATACCAAGTCAGAGGCCATTGTGCGGTTTGAAAACTCTGACACGGGTTAGCCAAGTTCGCCACACACTTGACTATACTACGTTAGTACTATTATTTATTCTGTGACTATACCTTCACTATAAGGAGGAGGAACATGACTAACCCTGGTTTCAAAGTTTTCAAACCGCCAAATGGCCTCTGTATAGCCGGGACCGATAACTAAACGTGCCCTATGAAGCACATAAACGTTCGTGATAAATTGCCAATAGGTCACTTATCAGGTTTGCTCTCTCTGTATATGGTTTAACCTCACTGGTTACTAGCTGATGCCCGCAACTTCGTTTGCGTGTTAATTTTTTCTTTTGAACAGATTACACTTTATTGACGGTCTTTTACATCGTCATCGTCATCAGCCCATATACGTCCCCACCGAGGGGCACGGGCCTCCCGAAACACGAAGGGGATTTAGGCCATAGTCCACCACGCTGGCCCAATGCGGGTTGGTGGACCGCTTGTCTTTCGAAAATGAATTTTCTTGGACAGGCGGGTTTCATCACGATGTTTTCCTTCACCGTTGAGCAAGTGATAATTAGAAATCCGTACATAAATCCGAAAAGACGAATTTAGTGGTACAGGCCCGCACCAGGATTTGAACCCGTGACCTTCCGATCACAAGTCTGGCTCATTACCAACTGGGCTATCACGGTCTTTTACATACAAAAGTTTTTTCCCGCTAACTCCCGTTCCCGTGGGAATTTTGCAATATC
The DNA here is from genome assembly GCA_949987775.1 of Aproaerema taeniolella. NCBI lineage: Eukaryota > Metazoa > Arthropoda > Insecta > Lepidoptera > Gelechiidae > Aproaerema > Aproaerema taeniolella. Next base: position 6,150,944 of record OX465272.1, on the reverse strand, counting down.
CTGTTGCAACTAAGCTTTAAGTTTACTAAGGTACCTGCATGCCAAATTTCAAGCGTCTAACTTAAGCGGTTTAGATTTTTCATACAACAGGATTTTCCTGTTAATTCCCGTTCCCGTGGGAATTTCAGGAATTCCTTTCTTAGTGCACCTCTACGGTACCTAAGCTACGTCCCTTCCAAATTTCAAGTGCTTACGTTTAGCCGTGTAGGCTGTGCGTTGATATGTCAGTCAGTCAGTCAGTTTCTCCTTTTATATATTTAGATACGACTAAACACTATTTTAATTGTAAAGCCTATGTTCGTAAATAAAAAAAATAAAGATCTCTCCATATCTTACTTGCTCGTACTACGTAGTAATACAGGCATTCGTTGCCCTTACAAACAAAACTTAAACGCTATTACAATTCTAGTAGACACCAATATTTTATTTAAATCAATACTTGGGGTTGAATTATTGCTTCGAACACGACAATGCGTCGTCACGAGATCAAGACGTTGCTATGGAGTCTGTGTTTATTTGATCGATGCTGGAAAAATGTACTTTTTAGCCCTTGTGGGTTTAGATTAGCTTTCGAAACTTAACGGCAAGAAAGATTCTGCATAAAAGAAATTGAATGATTGAACCTACAAGGCTGTTCAATGCTATAAGGAACTTCAATTAAAGTCAAAATACCTAGCTTTATTTTGTAGAACATTTAAGATAGGTATTACTTAAAATACCTAAGTCAAAGTAGTCAAGTACATTTTGTTATAGCGGCAACCGAAATACTTTTATTTATTTTTTATTTATTTTTTCTTTCTTTCTATTACTAAGGCTCCGCTGTCAGTCCGTCCGTCTCTCCGACAGACAGATGATATATTTCTGTTGCCGCTATAACAACAAACACAAAAAAAACAGAATAATAAAATATTTAAGGGGGCTCCCATAAAGAAAATTCACAGGTTTCGTGCCTCACACGACTATCGAGCAAATTGAAAATTGATAAAATGTCGCTGACTTTTTGACTTTTTTCAAAAAAGTTAGGCTACAGGGCAAATCCTTAACCCGATTGTCTTTGTTTTAAGCTCAAATTGTAGCTGACTAAATTGTCCAGAGGAACTTTTTTCTTTTGATATCATTTTTCGTTTCCAAAATATCGAGCGCCAAAATCAAAAATTTGGAAAAAATTGTTTTTTTTTCACTATTTCGGCCAAAACTGTTTTCGTTTTTATAGCTCTCGTACATAGGCATCTTTTGTTTTTTTTTAATATCATATCTTCACAACTTTCTGAGATATAAGGGGATCGGACTTTTTCGTGAAATCAGAGCCTATACTGGAGCGAACGAAAAGACATTACCAATGTGAAAACAAGATTTTTTTTCGTTTTTATAGACAATGGTCACCAGGCAATATCTCGTGAACGGTGATAGTTAGACAGTTGAAAATTTCACAGATGATGTATTTATGTTGCCGCGCTTTATCAACAAATACTAAAAATAGAATAAAATAAATATTTAACGGGGCTCCCACACAACAAACTTGAATTTTTGACGTTTTTATATATAATTTATTTATTTATTTATTTATTTGGCTGACCAACAGCAAGAACACTGGTACATGTATTACTTATGCTAACTTAATTTAGAACTAAAGTGCCTTACCACTTACAGGACAGCACAACATGCACAGTTTATATTAAGCGACTTAAACAAACATGAATACATAAGATCTAAACACAATGAAGTTAAGTTTTACTAAAGTTATACATAGCGACAGTAGAAAGTACAAATTCGTTAAAGTAATTTATAAAGCAGCATTTTTATCTAATACATTCTTTTTAATAATGGTACGGAACCCTTCGTGCGCGAGTCCGACTCGCACTTGGCCGGTTTTTTTAGGTTCGGTAGGGTAATATTGCATTAAAATGATAAAATAGTCCGTCAATGTGAAAAAAACGGGCAGTTCACAAAGTACCGAGAGTTTATAATCTTACTAAGGCAAATCACAATATTACGGGTTTGATAATTTTACTAATTGAAAATAAGCCTTCATCGCTTTTAGGGTAGAACCACCTGTCTAAACATAGAACCTGTATTGTTCCCACGGCGTCGATTACGGTAAACGAAGGGGTGGTATCACGAGGGTAACCTTTGATCTGCAAATAAGCGTTTACTGCAATTAGCTTATTACGCTTAATGCGGAAATGTCAGTTTTACCCCACGAGGGTGGTAAATTGAAGTTTGTCTGTTTGGCTGTCTTCGCCATCGTAGTGACGACCGATTTAGTTCAGTGGATTGAGTGTTCCTGGGTTCGGTTCCCAGTCGGGGCAAATTTCGTGTATAAACCAGATGTTTGTTTGGGTGGTTTTTTTGTGTTTGTGTCTCGAAGGAACAGCAATATAAGGAAAAATTAAGAAAGCGACTCAGATTCTGATCTATACTTAAGTAGCAGTCATTTTTATTATTTTGATAGTGAGAGAAACAGACAATCATTTTTTTTTATTATTTTTTATTTCGACAAATACATTAATAAATACATTAATAGTGTCTTCTTGAACACAATAGCTTCAAGAAGACACATTTAACTACAATACTTAAGTATAGATCAAATCTTGAGTCTCCTTCTGTATACTAAGTGTAAAGATAGATAGATAGATAATCTTTATTGCTTCTTAACAATTTGTAACATTGTACAATGTTCTTATACAATTTAAAAAAAGGTTAGCGAAATGTGTGACGTAGATTGTAAAAGCAAATAGGACACAGAACTCAGCATACTTGCTGTCTATGACAGACAACAAACTGATTTTCAGCTGTGCCTAGAGTTTCAGCTGTGAAAGACAAAGTCGTCTCTGAAAATCTTAGATTTCCCAAATAACAAAGTATATTAGCAAATGTACGAAGAATCATTAAAATTTGATTAATTAATACATTTTGGGAAATAGCTTGGTTGAATTACAGGACGCTCTAACAGTGAAGGAAAACATTGATTTATTTAATTTTTATTTCAATAGAGAACCAACAGTTAAATAAACATTAAATAACATTTTTTTTCAATGGACGACCATTAGTTAAATAAACATAAATAAACACATCTTAATTAATAATGTCGGAACCAATTAAAAGCCGCACTGATAGCTATAGAAATATTATCACACTAATATTTACATCAACGCGGTCTAGGGATATTGCACGATTTTTCATACAAACGAGGTCTGTTTGAGAAGCTACAAAAGCATACTCCAGATAGATGGAGTGCTATAGTTTTAAGACGATCAAGTGCTAAACCTGAATTTTAAATTCTAATCAATAAATTTTGTTTTACTTGAAATTTGTGAAAACGTGACGAAAATGAATTTTTTTTTTTGCGTAAATTCGACAATTTTCATACAAAAAGCTGGCAAAAAGTGCATTTTCGTTTCCGTCACGTTTTCACAAATTTCAAGTAAAACAAAAGTAATTGATTAGAATTTAAAATTCAGGTTTAGCACTTGCTCGTCTGAAAATTAGAGCTCTCCATGTATCTCGAGTATGCTATTATAGCTTCTCAAACAGACCTCTTTTGTATGAAAAATCGTGGAATATCCCTAGACCGCGTTGATGTGTGTATTATCATACTAATATTATAAAAGCGAAAGCTTATTTGTGTGCATGTTTGTTACTTCTTCACCCTTAAACAGCGCGATCAATTTGGATAAAATTCGCTGTGGAAGTAGCGCACACCCTGAATTCTTCTTCTTCTTATCGTGTAGGTATAGTCAAGTGTGTGGCGAACTTGGCTAACCCTGGTGTCAGAGTTTTCAAACCGCACAATGGCCTCTGACCCTGGATTAACAAATAGGCTGCTACATTTTCCCGCACCGTTTCCCCGAGGAACGAAGTCCAGGATGGAAATGGAAAGCTGGTAGTAAAGTCGTGCCCGCGGTAACGCTTGAATCAAATTGTCTTTCATCACCCGTCGATAGAAAACTTATTTGATTGAGACACGATAATAATAATAATATAATATAAATAATAATAATAATAATAAATGTTTATTTTTCTCCAAAAAAGTTGTAAGTACATAAAAATTGAGCACATAGAGAAGTGGGAGACTGGAGCCTGCACTAGGTGAAACCTGTATCGCAGTTTTTGTACGTTGTACGATGAACGAGAGGAAACTTCATTATTATGAGGAATTTCACACGATAAACGCTACACACTCAAACGCCCCACTACGGTTTTCCTTTGGGCCGTGGGTCCCTTAACATACATAAAGACACACACAAACACCCATGACCCGAGAAGAACGTTTGCTTTTTACACAAATATTTTCCCTGAACCCAGGACCCGTCGATCAAGAGGCAGCGTCGTCAAAAAACGATAACTATGCGCCGGCCAGCTGGCTGCGGGAGCAGGATGAAGTAATAAGAAAATAATTAAGCTGGATTACATTTATTACACAAAACACTTAAAGTTTTGACGTTAGTTTATTACAATATATAAAATAGTATATTATGAGCGGGCGTGCGCCTGCGACGGAAACTCAGTTGGGTCTGTGTCATCCCAGCGAATGACAAATAGAAGTGTTCAATTTCGAATTTGGATTAGGAATGCCAAACAGATGAGTACAAATGTCGCAAGAAGAGAATGGAGAGATGAAGACGAGGCGCATGCCGCCTCGTTACATTTACATATCCAACTACAGCGACTTTTATTACATATCTCAACTACGTACACTATATTTGCTAACTTATTACTATCATCATTAACCGAACGCGCCACTTCGGCCTCAACCGTTCTGTCTCCACGAGGACCAGGCAGAATTATCAGCGCCATAGCTTGCTGTGGCACAGAGCTGAGCCTGATCCATTTTACGGTCACATGCAGTCCACTTGCGGTATGGTTCATTGTCTCAAAATATCGTAATATGTAATACCTATATGTTGTTTAGAATAAGCTACTGTGAACTGCATGTGATGGTAAATAAATGATTTGTCTGTCTGTCATAAACCTACAGACGAAGCAGGGCCGAGTACGTAGTTTAAAATTACTACCAAGCAAAGCAATAATATAAAGGCCATATACATACATATAGACTAAATAAAAACGGATGTATCGCATCAAGCGAGTGGTGAGATTCATTGTATTCAAAGCCATTACAATTTTATCAATAATTGTCTAGTGATACCACGCATTAATGTGTTATTTATAGACGGACTCATTAGCCGATTACTGTAAGGTCAGTGTTTATTGAATAGCGGTTTGTTGTTATTATTTTTGTTGTGATTTCTTGATTTAATTTTCTTCCTAGTGCTTTGTTTCGTTTCTCATTCGGGGTTTTTATGTAGCTACTAGCTTTCCGCTCGGGACTTCGTTCCCGTGGGAATGTGGGAAAATTATGTAGCCTGTGTTAATCCAGGGTGTCAACTACCTCCATACCAAATGTTATCAAAATTAGTCCATACATCCTCACAAACTTTCGCATTTATAATATATATATATACGTGTTAGTAGGACTAGTAGGATACATGCGTCATGCACCCACTTTTTAACCGACTTCAAAAAAGGAGTAGGTTCTATGTTTGACTGTATGTGTCTTTTTTCACCGATTTTTCCGCCGTTTGTGAACCGATTTTCAAAATTTTTGTTTGTTTCAAGCTTCAGTTTTCTACACCCAGTAGATGTATTTATATTTTATTTATTCTCAAAAAAAATCCGTAGGAATACACAAACTAACAATTTCGGTAACCAAGCAAGGTGCCTTACCGTTGCCAATGCCCACCGGTGAGCCCAATGATCCGTGACGTCATTTATTGGCCCTATTGGACATATCAGATGCTGATCGAAGTGCATGGGCTGTGACCGGCAGCTGGTTTGGTGTGTCACCTGCTTTACATCGTGCTAGGCAACGTATGTCATACACCCAGAGACACAAATCTAAGAACCTACACAATCACTGAAGTATGTACACCACTGAACACCCACGCACAAAAAAAGCACTCAAATTTACAAAAATAAAAAACTATGACGGTCGTCCAATAATTAACCATAACTTTAGTTTTTATTATAATTTAGATTAACATCAGGAATTGGTTGAAAAACAGCGCCAGTTAACATTTAGCTGGAAAATGCTGAACCAAGTCCTTTTGGCACTATATTTAATAATATTAGGTTAACTACCTTAAGTTTAATTGTTTGTGGCAATAAATTAGTTAATAGTGTCAATAAACTTCATTAATTTCATTCATTTTCATTTCATTCTCACTCACTCACGCAGGAAATTTGTAATGAGATTAAAAAGAGCACCCTCAGAGTTTCTTGCCTGTTCTTCTCTGGGGAAGACTGCACCTTTGCGAATAGACGTAGAGTTAGTAGAGTAAAAAGAACAAATATTTATGTATGTATTTAATGTAACTTTCACTTATTTTTAGTAACATCCTGAATGTTTTATGAAATAAAGATATTTTGAATTTGAATTTTCCATATCTTTGTGGGGGTAGGCAGAACATTATCATTAAATAAAAAAAAAACTAAGTTAATAAAATGTGCGTGCCGATAAAACTTAAAAGGAGTCCCAGCACGATAAAGGGACTTATATAGTGTGATAGCCCTTTATCCCCCCTCGAACAAGAAAGTTCCCGTTTTAACCTAAAGGGCGTGTTTTTAAAGATATAAGGGCTTTTCCAACCCTTCAACTTGGAAATTAAGTGTAGTGGCGCCATCTGTTGTCGAGTATTTGAACTTCATTCAGAACAACGATTATTTGGGTTGCATTTCCAAAGGCGCTTAGTCCGACAAAGGGTTTTCCTCAGTGTGGGCCTAATCAAATCAAATCAAATTATTTATTTGCAAGAACACAGTATAGTAAAGGTGTTACATTTAAATTTGAGCCAAGATGCATTCGGCCTACATGCAGGCGTGCAAATATTTAAATAAAACTCTGTTGATCTGAAAGATATCTGCCTTTCAGATCAACTTTCCGTGGCTCGGGTTTGCTGGAATAAATTTCTTTTTAGAGATAAGCTAACCTTCTGTGTCGTATTTCTGTTTGTAATTTTATGTATATTTGTCATGTGTGCAAAGATCTGTAAATAAATCAATAAATAAGATTTTTTTAAACCTTTTAAATGCCGTTTTTTGAGGTTAAAATAAAATAAAATAAAACATTTATTTCTCTTCTAGTTTTTAAACTACTCAGTGAACTACTAAAATGTTATAATATAACCCACTACACCTCACAATTGAATTTAAACCGTGATCTCAAACCTGATATCTTCTGAATGGTGTTCATTTTCAAACATAAATTTTCTAATTTTTTTTCATAAAATTAGTCAAAGATAAAAATCAAGTAATTCCGTGATAAAAAGGAAACTTTTATAATTTACGATATCTATTTAATGTACGTGCGGCAGGCAAGGTGTGTGATTCGTCCATTTACCAATATGATAGTCATTTAAAAAATATTATGCAGATTTGACTTAGAATTCAAAGTTTAATTTTACGCACTAGTATTGTAAATTTAACTTTACCAACCTACTTTCGGATAATGTACTGCGGTAGTTTGTATAAACAATAATCAACCAAACATTTTATAAATTATAGGTCGGCAATTTTTAAACGGCGCCATCAATTTGGCACTTTTAACATGATTTTGTAAAACTACTGGGCCATTTGTAAATGGACGAATCATCAAATTTCCTTGCCACATATAAACGACGTTAAAAATATTCATTTATTCAGTACCTTCAACTAAAATGTTCAATCGCTTGACATCCCCTATATTCAAATGTACCCGAAAATGAATACCCATTTGCGTGAATAAAAGAAAATCTCCCCATTGGTCAATATTTTCCCTCCAACCTCGAGCTATTTTCCAAGAAAACCGCGAAAAGTTACATATATACGTCTTTTTCTATCACAGTGGCCGTTCCGATGACTGACTCTTTCGCACGCAAGGGGTGGTATGGCTGAATGATGATCGCTGTCAGTGCCTTCCAAGTTTAAATGTTTGTCGGACGTTTATCGAACAAATAAAGAGAACTTTTGTTTTCGGCCAGTGTTTTTAAACAAAAAGATTTTAATCGATCGGAAAACTCTTGATCATTTTGTTTGTAAAGTTAATCATTAACTGGGTGGTAAATAAGTTTTGAACGCGAGCAATAAAATAGTGTCAGTTCAACTAAATGTACATACGCATAATTGAATCAATTACGAAAGTATCGGTTCGTCGGCCGTACTAATTTCACCGTTGTTTGTGATTAAAAAGTGAAAACTCTATAACGTAACTTTATAACAGACATTTTTATTTATAAAACATATCCCAAATTTTATATTCGCGCGTTTGACGTTCCAAAATAAAAAAGTTTGTAATTTAAATTTGCGCGAAGATTGATAGTTTATTTTTCTTAAAATGTGTCACTTTGGCTTCGTTCTTGATGCCACATAATTTGTGTCAGTGCGGAAAGGGAAATTACGGAAAAATGACAGTTTCTGGACGTTAAAATGGAATATTCTTGGCATATGGAGGACACTGGGAGCCAAGAGAATAACGTTAGAACCTCTAATAGGACACAGAGAGGGCAAGGTATGAAAGTTCAATGGTAAATTAATGGTAAATTTTAAGAATTGTGTAATTTTTATTTAATTATCTTGTTATATAATGACATTCGCATGCTGATTTTAAATAGCAAAACCTACTATTTTTGACATCTGTTTATACTGTGTTTTAAACGAATAAATGATTTGATTTAAAAAAAATATCAGAATAGGAAAGTAATTAATGGCTTATCGCATACCTTATGTTGTTATTTTAAAAATAAAATACTCATACTTAATGAAATAAGATAAGCCTTTAATTAATACAATTTAACAACAAGGTATAGAAATAAAAACTATAACATACACTTCAAATTACAAAAACAAAAATAAAATCGGACTTAAAAGTGTCGTAAAGAACTTAAAAAAAACATAAATCCATTAATTTAACTTAAAAACTACTCACATCCACATGGTGTTGTACACATTTATTTCTTTTGACATTGATTTATTATTTACTGTTGACATTTAATTTAATTTATTTTATTTTAATTATGTACGTTTTATTATTATAATTGTTTTTTTGTTACGATCATAACTTAAGCTGAACTGACCAATTAACTTAATTTGACATTGTATGCTTTGTTTTGAAATAAATATATCGAATCTAATCTGATCATTGTACTTATCAAAAGGTGCTGACTCGGCATAATGCCAAATAAATGCAGCGTTAATTTAAAACTAATAGAAAACTAAAAAGAAAACTTAAAACAATAGAAAAAACACAATATAAAATAAAAAGTAATTATTATAAACAAAAATATGCCTGCGGCTCGGGCTTACGTTCGGCAACTCGGTTGCAATATCATCCTTCCCACGCTTGTGTCATAAATAAGTATTTTGTTTATTAAATTAACGGGAAAACAGGTAAAGTCAATTTATAAGCCTTTGAAACTACGTTTTTTAGAAAAAACTCTATTAAAAATGAATATTTTAACTTAGCGCGTCTCTTCAGCTTATTGGCAAGCAAAATTTAAGTATAATTCATCCGTCATTTTACAAAGTGTTGTCGTTTTATAAAATGCCGAATACCTTTTATAAAAGACAAATAGCGACTAATATTTCAAACTACTTTTTGTTTGTTATAAATTTTGAACTAGCATTCTGCCCGGGACTTCGTTCCCGTGGGAATTTGGGAAAATTATGTAGCCTATGTGTTAATCCAGGGAGTCACCTACCTCCATAATAAATTTTCTCAAAATTGGTCCAGCCGTTTTAGCGTGAAAGAGGAACAAGCATACAACATCCATCATACGTACAAACTCTACACTAATATTATAAAGAGGAAAGATTTGTATTTTTGTATGTAAAGAATGAACTTAAAAACTACTGGACCGATTTCAAAAAAAATTTCACCATTAGGATGCTACATTATCCCTGAGTAACATAGGCTACATAATTTTCCCGAATTTCCACGGGAACGAAGTAATATTCATCATCATCATAATATCAGCCTATTGCAGTCCACTGCTGAACATAGGCCTCCCCCCAGGAGTGCCACTTTGCACGATCCTCCGCTTTTATCATCCAGCCACTACCCGCCTATCTTCTTTAGGTCATCTGACCATCTGGCTGGGGGGCGTCCTACACTACGTTTGCCAAGACGTGGTCTCCGTTCGAGAACCTGTCTACTCCAACGCTCGTCGGTTCTGCGACAGTAATATTAACAAGGATTTATTGGTCGACACCCATACAGCAGAGATATAGCTCTTTTACCTCTTCTGACGCTAAATAGATGCACTAGATGTTAATCTAAATCTTTTTTTATTATAAGATGGCTTAACTCTTGACCTCAATCTTGACCATAAAGGTCAAAGATGAGGTCGACGATGGAGCGAGTTAACCCAGAAAATGCCTATAAAGGCACTAGTACTTCAACGCACCGACGGAACACAGCAAGCTGTTTGGCGTCGGACTTCGGTAGGAGGGTTATCGATAGACGGCCCTTTACAGAGCCTAAAACACCGCATGAGACCATAAGACGCTGCCTCAGATTGAAAACAAACTGAGGTGTCTTTGCCTAAGATGGATTACTAGGAGGCAGGTCCATTTGTGTTTCCTTAGTCGCCTCTTACGACACCCACGGAAAGAGATGGGGTGGTGTTATTCTTGATGAAAAAGTAGATCTGTACCCATACAGCAGCGATGTAGATTTTTTACCTCTTAAGAACCTAAATAGATGCACCGGATGTTAATCTAAATCATACGTAAACAATCAAATTACACAGCCATTTACGATATTCGTAAAAAACCTTATCGTAATCACTATCGATAACCAACGCAACATCCGCAGCAGTAATACTATTTAATATTTAACCAATCAATGCAACAAGATGTTATACAATCGAAAAACAATGCTATTAAATAATGTTATCATCATTTGAGCATAACAGCCAGCCACTGTAGTGGCTGTTCCGCTAATGAGCATCTCAATCTAAGTGCTTGTTTAAGTTCTCCCTTCGTTCATTCGCTGTGCTTGTAGATATAATTTATATATATATTTATATATATATATATAATATATGGGTGAAAAAGAACCTCCTAGCTTTATTGAGAATCCTGAACCAGTATCACTTACTGAACACTTTTTTTTTCCTAAACGTAGACACCACTCGGGTGCACCCCCCGTGCGCTACCCGCACCCCTCGCGTACCTGGTGTAGGAGTAATGTCTACGTTTAGGCAAAAAATGAACTATTCCCTTTGAAAAAATATCTAAAAAAATATATTTTTTTCATTAATGTGTTCTTTGAGTGATAATGGTTCAGGATTTTGAATATAGCTAGGAGGTTTTTTTTCACCCAGTATATATAATGTATTTATATATGTATGTATATATAATGTAGTATATGTAGTTATTGATTTATTTATGTACACATTGTCTATTTATATATTATAACCTATATACATAATTATTCTATTCCATTAGTCCATTTATTATCTATAAGTATTACTCTGCACTACTCTCGACTTCGTAAAGTTGTCCCTAAAACAAGGGTTGCCTGGAAGAGATTGGTCTTAGCGATAAGGCCGCCTTTGCACACTTTTGTTTAGTTAAAGTATATAAAACTTTTTTGTGACTGTGTGCAATAAAGAATTTCTGTCTATCTATCTATCTCAATTAATGGCGATGCAATGACAATGGTGACCATTTTAGGATGAAAATTCGATGTCTAGCAACGTTTTCCCTTGAAATCTGCATCTGTTATAGACGTAGATCCCAGGGCCGCCAGACCTTACTTATTTTATCATAAACCAAATGTGTGGGAAATAGTAATGCTAGTACGTACTAGTAATGTATGAATACCAGCTAACCTGGGCCGACGGTCAATTTTCAGCTACCAGGTTCTGAAGGTACTTCCAAAAATTTCTCACTTGTCTTGAATCAATGTTAATTAATAAAAATATTCAACAGTTGAATGAATAAATTTAACGTCCAATTATATCTAATGAAGCGCTCGTAGCCCAGTGGCGCTCGCTGATCTGAACCGATCAGTGAGGTTAAGCAACGCAGTCTTTGAAGTCCGAGTGACGACCACATTTCTGCCCCATTGTAATTATTTTTAATTATTTTTTTAGGAAAAAAATAAAAATTGTTTATATTTATTTATCTACACACGGCAGCACATCAGGGTGTACATGTTTACCTCAACGTAACCCTTATCTCGCTTGTAATAGCGCTGGCTTTAACTTGCCCCTGTCTGTACAACCACCTGTCAAAATACCCAAAATTTTCCACGACAGATGCATTTTCACGGCTCAATAGTCACTGCGTAAACCTAACCCTGGGTCTACGGAAGCCGGTGGTGTTTACAAATTAGCAACACTGTGGGGCGTGAGGGTTAGTTTGCTCAGTCAAGCTTGTGATTTGTAGTAAATCGGTTAAGGGTTGGGGGTGGTATGTTTTGGAAATAAATGTGTCTAAGAGGAAACGCTCTTTAAAAAAAAGCTCTGATAGCCCAGTTGGTAATGAGCCAGAATTTGAACCCGGCCCAGATTCTATATGTATGTTGACCATTCGCCATTTTACATTCAGGTTGCGAAATTGAGAACTATCCTTTCATACATCTAATGACGGCTGCTTTGACTGGTGACGCTACCGCCAACTGAATTTTCAGTGGCTAGGTAGTTTGCAACTTTACGTTCTGTTGGCGGTGGCGCTGCTACTGTCATCAAGTATATGAAAATTAAATAGTTCTCAATTTCGCCAACTGAACGGATAAAATGGCCTCCATTTCATCGATACACCACTTAAGTTACAGAATCGGGGAACCGAAAGGTTGCGGGGTCATATCCTGTGCGGGTTCATGCCTGTACCATTAAATTCTTCTGTTCGGATTTATGTATGATTTCTTATTAATTATAACTTGCTCGACGGTGAAGGAAAACATCGTGTACCTCGACTGAGAAACGGGACTAAGCGCTAGGAAAAAGATTTTTAAATTGCATCCCACTATGGAAGCAAATAATAATTTTCCACGTTAAAAACAACTGCTATTTAAGCAGTAAGCGCCACAGCTTGCTGATCTTAACCGGTAAGTGAGGCTAAGTAACATACACAGAGGTAGGTAGCCTGATGGGTGACCAAAGCGGTAATTTATCACGAGCGTTTCCGTGATTCGAAAGGCATGTTAAGCTATCGGTCTCGGCTATTATCAATTGACTATAGTCGCTAAAACTAAGTCAAAGGCCATTTGGCGGTTTAAAAACTCTGACAACAGGGTTTTGATAAGAAAACCTATGAGATAAGAAAAAGAATCAATCCCAGCAATGCCTATTAGCAGATAACCACAAACCAAAACGTCATCTGAAGAAAATGTGTAGTGTTGTTGTTTTTTTTTTAATAGCACTAAATTAATTTTGATAACATTTATGTAGGACCACCTCAGCCTCAGGAGTATACTCTTTCGAATAAAAAAAGGATTTTGAAAATCGGCCAAAAATTGGCGTAGTTATCGCATAACAAACATACAGTCGAATTGAGAACCTCCCACTTTTTTAAAGGCGTTTAAACAGACGTATTCAAGTCCAAAAAAAACTACTTTTACTTCAAGCGCCTATTACTGGCATATCACAGATATTAGTATCAAACATTCATATATCTCCGCGGTGCCGTAGTAATTAGTTCTTTGTAATGATCCGAGCGGTCTTAGAAGTCATTCACCCAAACTTTCACTAGTCTTAAAGTAGTGTGTCTGCACGTACAGGGTGTTTGAATAAGTATTTGTTTAAGTAGGTAAATATATACAGCGAACTGAGAAGATATATTTGAAGATAGTATTTTCTTCCACGCTAGACTAGGAGTGAAAGAAAAACTTAGAATTTACGAATGGCTGCACATCCATCTCTTTCCGTGGGTATCGTAAGAGGCGACTAAGGAAACACAAATGAGACCTGCCTCCTAGTAATCCATCCCAGGCAACGACACTTCATTTTTTTTCTGAATCTGAGGTGTCGTCCTATAGTCTCATGCGGTGTGGTAGGCTCTGTAAAGAGCCGTCTGGTACGCGACCACCCTCCTACCGAAGTCCGACGCCAAACAGCTTGCTGTGTTCCGTCGGTGCGTGGGAGTACCAGTGCCTTTATAGGCATTTTCTGGGTTAACTCGCTCCATCGTCGACCTCATCTTTGACCTTATGGTCAAGATTGAGGTCAAGAGTTAACCCATCTTATAATAAAAAATAAAAAAAACTATTTTCTTATTACTGAAAGGTTGCGGGTTCAAATCGGGACTGTACCACTAAATTAGTCTTTATTAATTTATATATAGACTTTACTTGAATGCGTAAGTGACGCCGTTTACAAACGGTAACGGTATATTGTTTGAATGACCAGAAATCAAAGTCTTTTCAGTGAAACAACGAAAACATTATTTAATTATTTTTTTCATTATTTCTTTTTTTTAGTTTTTCTTATTTCTTAAATTATTTCTGAATAAAGATTCAGGGCCCCTAATAAAGAAACACTCTGTACATAAAACATAATCTCCAAGATTTCAGTGTCAATGTCTAACTACGTTTTTTTCACGTAATATTAACGTTCAACAACCGTGACGATAGGATTTACGTTAGAATTTACGTAATTGACATAAGATTTTCTAATAGCCATTTATCACGAGGTTTGCTTGAGAAACAATGAATTATTCAGTGTTTTTTAAATTTATATGTATGGCTATATGTCCGCTATTTTGTTTCCGATGAAAAGTAGCCTATGTTACTTGCCAGCCCTCCAAATATATCTTGTATAGCGCATGGTCACCATATAACCAACGCTGGCGGTATATCGACAACTTTGAAAAGTTCCTGTTTGACACATTTGCTGTACATTAATTCTTCACTGTTTCATGTTTGGTTACGCTTCTAGACCCGCACAAATAGCACGTCCCGCGACAAAGTCTATTGCTTCAACAATTGACGGTAAAACTTTTCGCTTGCTCGTTCTCTGGCGTTGTCAGGGAGTCCCAAAATTTATTTGAGACCACCTCAGGAATATACTCTTTCGAAGAAAAAAGGGCAAGCGGAATGAGTTCATGCAGGCCATGAGAACACTTCGGGGAGTCGAATTGAGAATATCCTCCCTTCAAAAAGTCGATTAAAAAATAAACCGTTTTTTTATTCTATTGATAACGGTATGTAAACGCTACTATTTTTTATATTATTGCACTATAAATCATAAACCGTAATAAAAGTGAACGATATGACTCTATATTTTGCCTCTGGGCTTACATACATTGTATTCGCTTTTATGATACAGATATAATATGACATTTGTGACGTGTCAATGGAAAGGTACAGCTTTCGCGATAGTCGTTAAGGTTCACAATTAGTGTGATGAGCTATTGTAAATAGCTCTTATTGACTACCCCGAAAGTTGTACCCATTTTGTAAACACAGTCACATTTGATTATTTTATTAAAGGTTTATTTATTTTTAAGCTTACACGCATGATCTTAAAACACGTATAACTAATCGTAATTCATTAAGGTAAGTTCAGTGACAGTTGAGAGCCTCGCAAGAGCGTTTCTTGATAAGTAAGACCAGCTTTCCGCCCGGGACTTCGTTCCCGTGGGAATTTGAGAAAATCATGTAGTCTATTTGCTAATCCAGAAAATCAGCTACCTCCATACCAAATTTTATCAAAATTGGTGTAGCCGTTTGAGCGTGAAAGTGGAACAAACACATACCTACATCCAATATTAGTAAGAATTGAAGTGCGTGAGAAAGCAAATCATAAAGCAAATCATTAATTTATTATTTGGGGTAACAATTTTAAGAAAACCTTGTTTATATTTTGTTACCTCAAATATTTTCCTTTATATCATGGGTTCCTTGGGACGCAAAATAAAGATGGATACAAATACCCAGATTTTAAAAAACATCTTAACAAAAAACAAATATGTCCCGAGCCGGGAAGCAAACACAGGTACCGTCGATTACGAGCCAGCGCATTGCATTGCTATAGTCACTGGAATCTACTTTTTACAAAAATATGTTTGCCCCAGCCCATAACTGTTAATTTACAGAGGTATTATTGCTAGCGACTGGACAAAATCGGTCGTCAGCCGGGGTCATTTATATTGTACGGACGGCCGCACATCAGATTACCACATACCACATGTGATAAGAGCGATTTTTAACCGTGTGGTGATCGGTTGAGAATAACATCACCCCATCTCTTTCCGTGGGTGTTATAAGAGGCGACTAAGGAAACACAAATGAGACCTGCCTCCTAGTAATCCATCCCAGGCAACGACACTTCATTTTTTTCTGAATCTGAGGTGTCGTCCTATGGTCTCAGGCGGTGTGGTAGGCTCTGTAAAGGGCCGTCTGGTTCGCGACCACCCTCCTACCGAAGCCCGACGCCAAACAGCTTGCTGTGTTCCGTCGGTGCGTGGAAGTACCAGTGACTTTATAGGCATTTTCTGGGTTAACTCGCTCCATCGTCGACCTCATCTTTGACCTTATGGTCAAGATTGAGGTCAAGAGTTAACCCATCTTATAATAAAAAAAAAGCGGTTTTGCAATGAAAATGGAGTAATCTGATGCGCTGGCCTTTGTACAGACAGCAGCACGTCAATGTACAGATTTGCAATACGATAACCGTGCTATACGAACGAGATATAAGGACTACGCCAAAGTCAACATGCATAGCCTGGGCCGTGATTCTGTAACTTAAGTTGTGTGTCGATGGAATGGTCGCCATTTTATCCGTTTAGGTGGCGAAATTAAGAACTACCCAAATTTCATACATGTAATGACGGCTGCTTTGACTGGTGGCGCCACCGACAACTGAATTTTCAGTTGCTAGGTAGTTTGTAACTACGTTCGGTTGGCGGTGGCGCTGCTGGTCGGGGTGGTTGCGAGCAAGTATATGAAAATTTAATTGTTCTCAATTTCGCCACCTGAACAGATCAAATAGCGGTGATAGCCCAGTTGGAAATGAGCCAGACTTGTAATCCGAAGGTCGCGGGTTCAAATCCTGGTGCGGGCCTGTACAACTAGATTCGTGTTTTCGGATTTCTAATTATCACTTGCTCAACGGTGAAGGAAAACATCGTGATGAAACCCGCCCTTCCAAGAAAATTCATTTTCTATGAATTGGTGGACTATGGCCTAAATCACCTTCGTATTTCGAATGGAGGCCCGTGCCCCTCGGTGGGGACGTATATAGGCTGGTAAAAAAAAACAGATAAAATGGCCTCCATTTCATCGACACACAACTTAAGTTACAAAATCGGGGCCCTGATGTGCTGCCATATATGCGCTGTTTATGCGGCGACGACGCAGAGACCAAAGCATCGTAAAAAGAATCTTAAAAGGTTATTTCGTTCGTCGCTCCGTCTTCAGGTGACGGATGTCTCTTCGTGCTGTACCTTTCCTCCTTAGCTATTTAGATTCCTTTTACGTTGCTTTAATTGTCACGTCTCATCGCGCCACGTCGCTTGCGTATAAACTGCCCCCTATGTACTGCGTATAATTGTTGTTTGAAATAAATGAATTCATGTACCCTATTCTTTGTCCTCAGGTCCGGGTTTGATCGACGAGTTGGAAGCATTCATGGCCCCCGTCGGCGAAGGCTGTTACACCACACAGCCTATCGACGCTCGCCGACTTGGGTACGTATCACTTATGCCTGAACCTTGCCTCGGGTACGTACCACTCATGTCTCGGATACTATACTAGTACAATCATTTGTGCATTGGGTATGTGTCATTCATGCCCAAGTAAGTAGTATTGTATCATACCTCGGGTACGTACCACTTATGCCTGGGATATGTATCACTCATGCCTCGGGTACGTATCACTCATGATTAAGATACGTTTTATTCAGGACCCCGTCGGCGAAGGCTGTTTCTCCACACAGCCTATTACGTAGATACCCGCTGATAATATTAATTTACTCATTCTTACACTATGCCAGCATATTATGTTTTTTTCTTCCGCTCCCAATCAAACGTGAAGATCGTCATGAAAATCAAAAGGCTATCACGTCCTTCACTCACTGTTGACTTATTTTATTTTTTATTATTTTTTATGATGCGCAAAGATTTTCTTTTTAGTTAAAATCCAGGAAACATGCTTAGGGCGTACTCTAGTGATCTACTTAGTTTATACTTACTTACAATTACGTTATCTCATCAACTACTTTCTTCTGCTTCCAGGGGCCACCAACTGCCAGAAAGTCCACCAGATTCGGGCTCAGAAAACCCATACAGCCCGTCAGAAACACAAATACCCCACTCCATAACGGTATCTCAAACAGTACTCGGTTCAGACTACATGTTGGTTCATGAACATTTGCCAACGCACGAAATTCTGCAACAAAATGGCGACTACATCTACGAAGAGTTGAAGTCTGATACAATCGAACATGATTTAAGAGGGAACCTAAACGATGTAGTGGTCCTTCCACAAGATCCAAACATAGTAGAGCTAGGTATCAGAACAGTAAGACATGACCTTATGGAGCCGATGTATCAAAACAGATATAACCAAATGCGAGTAGATATGCCGGAGTTGGAGCAAGGGATTATGACCCCTCAGTTAGTTGCTTTAGGGCATGATACCCTAACGCCGGTGTACACAAATTTGGCGGAGCCTATCAGCAAAAAAAGGAAGCATTCTCAGGATGTTTCGCAAGTCAAGTGTGAGCCGGGTAAGTTTATCATCATTTTCCTATGTTCAAGTGTGTTCTTAATGTCCATAGCACTAAAAATATCTACAATACATCCATACTCTTACGCATATAATCCCAAACTGAGAAGGCAGACTGGAGCATTATGTGGTTCTAGAGCACTCCATTTGATATATAAGTACATTCTAAGAGTTATTAGATGACACTACAGTATGTGATAGGTTGTCAAC
Organism: Aproaerema taeniolella; assembly: GCA_949987775.1. Lineage (NCBI taxonomy): Eukaryota > Metazoa > Arthropoda > Insecta > Lepidoptera > Gelechiidae > Aproaerema > Aproaerema taeniolella. The sequence goes on along the minus strand of OX465272.1, from coordinate 6,132,025 downwards.
CTTCCCCCATAATAATAAAAACCTCTCGTTTCACTAACTGTCTTCTGCAGTAGCCCTAAGAGTTGGTAGCTGACACTAAAAATACATTTCTCAAAAACTGACGTGTAATTTTTTTTTTTAACGCTACATACTCAATGGCTCACATTAAGGTTTTCCCTTGTGCCGTGGGTCCCTTGGAACACACAGACAAACACAAACACCCATGACCCAAGAACAAACATCTGCTTTTTACACAAATGTTTGCCCCGACTGGGGATCGAACCCAGGACCCGCCGATCAAGAGGCAGCGTCACTACCACTCGACCAAACCGGCCGTCAAAATAGTATTTTTAAAAGAGGATATTCACAAAGAAACAGGTTTCGTCCTTGTCATAATCTATAAGTCTGTAGTTCTCCATGTGAGAAACAGATGGCGCTAACCTACACGCACAATTTGGAAATGAGAAATTTCGCTGCTTGACTTGAAGGCACGATAGCTCAGTTGGTTAGAGCACCAGGAGATCTAATCCTGGGGTCGTGGGTTCAAGTCCCATTCGCGCCGATCGTTTTATTTCCTTAAGGCGACTACAGCACCCGATAAAGGCAGCACACTTAGGAATAGTGCCATCTCCATCTTTCAACAGGCCTGGGCCGGCAGTGCGAACAGTGTCGATACACGAAGTTTACGAACTATGAAAGCGTGCGTGCGTAAAAACATGTTCGAAAGTTAGAAAAATGAGATTTATGGAAAGGTAACAGCTTATATCGAAAAATGCGTTAACTACTTATCGAGAGTGTTCAATCACGAACATTTTGATAGCAAATTCAAGTTCCTGTGTGCATTTTACTATCGTTTTTACAGCTTAAAAGATACACAAATTGAGTATTTAGAGGTGACTTTGTGAGCTTTTTCTATCGAACCAAAAGTGCTGAATCATGTTTTCAGCAAACTAATTATCTAGTTTATGTCCTGAATATTACCGTAGTACTTTTTTCTTCGATTTAATTCAGTGCCTCATGCTTATCTACGCATCATAAATTCGTAATCTATGTGCTGTAGTCGCCTTAAAAACTATTTGTGACATATAAGATTCTGTAACACATTAATAATCTAGATTCTGTAACACAACTAGCAACGGCTGTCACTAGATTAGTCCCGCTTCTGTAAAATGACAAGGCATGGCGGCACAATTAGTCTCGGCTGCAAGTAAATTAAAAGTTAAAACTATTACGTCTATAAATTTTAAGGTGATTTTGCTATTAACTGTACGAAGGTGTTTTATAAATTTTCCCTGTTCCCTAGAACAAATTGGTCCTTAGCTATTATTATTATGGCCGCCGCATTATACACAATTAGATAATTTGTCTTCTACATCGATAAAATGTATATACTCTTTTGAAAATCGGTCCATAATTGGCGGAGAAATTGGTGAACATACGAGTACATAAAAAAAATACATACAGTCGAACATAGAACCTCCTCCTTTTTTGAAGTCGGTAAAAATTAAGAGTATTGCAATCAAGTTCCTTTACGGAGTGTCACTATCTCGTCTTATCAGTGCAGTTTTTTTTTGAAAGTCGACTATGTAAAAAGCTTAGGCTGCAAAGCCTGCCAATGAAACGTAGACACACACTTGAAAAAAACATAGCCCTCCTTCTTTCGGAAACGGGTAAAAATCTAAGTAAAAACTTATTACCATTGAAATACATGATTAATAAACTATTTCTACTCGTTTATTTCATATAACCGGGGTATCACCCTTATCTTGTCGAGATACCTCGGATACGTACTGAGCGCTTTTCTTCATCTTTTGTATTGCGCACTGCCAGGGTGTGGAATTCTCTGCCGGCGTCTGTATTTCCGAGCTCATACAATCCGAATATCTTTAAAGTACGAGTGAATAGGCTTCTTCTGGGTGAGCTCGCTACATCCTCGATCGGATCCCCCCTGGAGGCTTACCATGATGCTTAGCGCGATCCAATTTAGGACCTAAACAAGTCTGCAACGCTTATTCGTACCATGATGGCTTATACGCGATTCAATTTTGGCGCTGTTGCGATTCAAAGGCAGACCAGCGACAATTTATGTAGACATTTAAAATTAACCATAGACAACCGAGCAGTTCAAAAGCAACGCCATCATGGTACCATTTAAAAAAAAACATTCCAATTGCGAAGCAGTTCAAAGTTGGATCCTAAACAGAAATGCTTTTAAACGATCGTGGTAGGTACCCTGAGCTAGATTGTGGTCAAGAGCGAACCCATTCTTAATAAAAAAATATAAAAAAAATATTTTAACGCGACGTTTTCGATTACATGATCTTCTGACGGGTCTTAGTTAGGTAAAATAAACAAGTGGAACTAGTGTCTAAATCATGTTTTTCATTTATAATAATATGGACTTCCATCAAGAAGCGACAACACAGTATAAGCTACACATAGACCCGTGTTAAAGAAGGAGATCAAGTCTTGATCTTTATTTAAGTATTGATTGTCTCTTTCTCTTACTATCAAAATGACAAAGACGATTGCTACTCAAGTATAGATCAGAGTCTGAGTCGCGTTTTGCAATACTGACCTTATAATATTACAGAACGCGACTCAAACTCTCATCTATACTTGAGAGGCAGTCGTCTTTGTAATTTTGATAGTGAGTGATAGAGACAATCAATACTTAAGTATAGATCAAAACTTGAGTCTTGCGCCTTACACCCAGAAAGTATAACTCTCCTTCTTTCGAAAACGGATAGAAAGTAAAGTAAAAACTCTAATTAAATACTCCTTGTCCTCAGCTGCCCTCTCTCCAGACACAGTGTCCCCTCCCCGAGGAGCCCCCCCATCGGTGGACGGCTCTGAGGCCGGGGACGACGCGCCAATGCAGTGCATACGGTTTCAAATCTTCCAGCAGTCTTATTGGCACTCGCTTTATGATGCCAATCTTAAACCGCTGTAAGTTGTTAGTGCTTATTTTTAATCGTTTAAAACAAAACTCTTTTTACCATTGCACCCCGAATAAGGGTCCGTTATTCTTCAAAAACAGTGAAGAAAACGCTGTTTATTTCACTGAGTGAATAAAACATTTTGAATGTGGAACATGCGCCAATATACGGATTTTAGTAAGAAAACAAAAGAAAATGTGCGAGGAGGTTGCATACTCTCGCTATAAAAACGTACTAAAACTTGACTGTATGGAATATGGCTCGGTTAAAAAAAAAATCATCTCGGCTCTTGTATCCCTCGATCCACCCAGGATTCTAATCTAGAATCCTTCGCTCCTCTCGGGATACAACTCAATGCCTCGAAAAGAATTCACCTTTTTTTCACTTGTTGGGTAATCTACTATTATTTGCTTCTCCACAACCTTAATAGTACTTATTCTAAACCTTAGAATCTAAGGATTACATAAGTAGGTGCTCTTATTCGTACATGGGTAAGGTACAGACAGATACCTGACCACCCCCACCAGATAAAGATGAAGTTGTAGATGACGAAACAAAAAAAAATTAAATCGTGATTAAGCGTAATTGTTTAAGTGACAAAACTATATTGATATTAAAAATATAACTGAATTACCAAAAACATTTCGTGAAATAATTTCATCCTTATTTCATAGGATGAAATTATTTCACGATGTCCGTACGTACAATGGGGACGTACAAGTGTGGCGCTGGTGACAGAATAAAGTCTATTTCAGGCATCAGTCTCTACATGTATACATGCATGTACATAATATGCAGGATAGATTATACAGGATGTAAGAAACAGCTTAGCAACATAGATAAACATTCATTTAGGAGGCAGAGACTTCATAAAGTTAAATGTAAACTTTTTGGTGAATAAAAACATTTTATTATTATTTATTTTATTTATTATTTAAAATCATGGTCTGTCCCTTTCCATCCTGTTGTCGTAAATAAGGACGGCAACCCATTTAAAGGAGCTTTAACTTTAATTAAAGTTTCTACATCTACAACTGAGTGAAAGATTGTGATGTCTTTTCAGACCTACCCCCTCGTACGTAGTGGGAGCAGACAAAGGGTTCAACTACTCCCAAATCGATGAGGCCTTCGTCTGCCAGAAGAAAAACCACTTTCAGGTGAGTGGCAGAAATTAACGTAGATCTTTAAAATAAGATAGATGTAAGCATCACTAAAATGCAGTCAGGAATACAACCGACACTATTAAATTTAATCGACAGAAATCATGCAAAAGAAATACTTTTTCGCATTTTATAATGGAGAAAATTTTCTTTTTACTCGCAAATTCCATAGTGTAGAATTTCGCTGGATTGCTTTTTAAAATAACTCTAAAATAAAATAAAAACAGATTAATTTTGACATTCATCGATTAATTTTGATCAAGTAGCTAAGAACCATCTTGATTACGCCAGTTTTCATACAAAAAAACCGCATCGAAATCGGTCCATTGGTTTAGAAGCTACGATGACAAAGACAGACATACAGACAGACACAGACTCTTTTTTGTCGGGGGTTAAAAATAGCTTTGCCGTTTTGAATTACGGAGTGAACGAAGGATGAAAAAAAAGAAGTAAAGTCAACAACTAAACTCTTTATTGGGGTACAAGACAAACAAACAGCATAAACACAACAATAAACACACAAAGAGCAACAACAAAAGTATAAACAGCACACATTACTCATCTATACTAATTTATAATATTGTAAAGAGGAAATTATTATTTATTTATTATTCATTATTCTTTTGCCTGCTTCAATAGTATAAATTTCTCTGTCACTTAGGTTAGCTGGAAGAGAACTCATTTTGAGTTAAGCTCACCATTGTGTATCCTGTTCTCTGTAAAGATTTGATTGTTTGTTTGCATTGAATAGTATAGGCTCCCAAACTACTGGACCGATTTGTAATTTTTTTTCATAAACATAGGTTACATAATTTTCCCGAATTTTCACGGGAACGAAGTAAATAATAAAATAAATAAATGAAAAACAATTAAGGACTAACTATTCATCTTCTCCTGCAGGTGACGTGTCAAATCCAAGTCCAGGGAGACCCTCATTACGTGAAGACGCCAGACGGCTTCAAGAAGATCAACAACTTCTGCCTGCACTTCTATGGTGTTAAAGTAAGTATAACTACCAGCTAACATGCGCATGAGACTTCGTTTTTAAAATATATCCTTTTTTTAATTTTTTATTATAAGATGGGTTAACTCTTGACCTCAATCTTGACCATAAAGGTAAAAGATGAGGTCGACGATGGAGCGAGTTAACCCAGAAAATGCCTATAAAGGCACTGGTACTCCCACGCACCGACGGAACACAGCAAGCTGTTTCGCGTCGGACTTCGGTAGGAGGGTGGTCGCGAACCAGACGGCCCTATACAGAGCCTACCACACTGCATGAGACCATAGGACGACACCTCAGATTGAAAACAAACTGAGGTATCGTTGCCTGGGATGAATTACTACGCTGAAATACCAAATTAAATGTCATTTGCCTGCTAAAGAAGGCAAATTTTACATTTCAGAGTCGGGTCTTGGCTTAGTTTTCGTCTATGAATGTCAGCCTAAGCCTAAACGTTTAAAAATATCAATCGAACGTCGTAAATGACAGCCGCAAGCGTACCTACAGTTGCTGTTTGGTTGCAGTTTTTTGTGTGATTGGCCCTTTTCGGCCCCTGCTTGTCGTTTGTTTTGTATTGGTAAATAACTGGAAAATGACTGTATTCCTAATTTCTTACTATTAATGTTTTTTACCAACAGGCAGAAGATCCGTCTCAAGAAGTGAGAGTAGAACAAAGTCAATCGGATAGAACAAAGAAACCATTTCATCCAGTACCGTAAGTAATCTTTTGTTTATTTATTTTTTAATTCTTCAAGGCACAGTAGCGCCGCTCTACCAGTGGGTAAGCAACTTACACAGTGGCAGGGATCTAATGGGTGACCATGACCAGTGGCAACTGGTTACGAGCGTTTCTCAGCTGTGGAAGGCACATTAAACCGTCTCAGCTGGTTGTCGATTGACTACAGTCGCTAAACCAAGTCAGAGGTCATCAGTTTGAAAACACTGATACCAGGTTAAGTCAAATTTGCCACATATTAAATAAATAAACGCTACACACTCAAAGTAAGGTTTCCCCTATGTCGGGGTCCCTTGGAACGACCATAGAATCAAAGATAAACATGGAATATTTTCCCCGACTGAGAATCGAACCCAGGATCCGTCGATCAAGAAGCAGCGTCACTACCACTCGACCAAACTGGCCGTCTATTATTGAATTTACAAAGAGGGGAAAAATTGATTAAGATTAGATTAGAGGTGCACTTCTGCTTCTTATCGTGTAGGTATAGTCAAGTGTGTGGCGGACTTGGCCACTAATTATTAACTTGGAGTACTAATAATTCTCACTTTCCACAGTGTGGAGCTCCGTCGCGAAGGTGCCAAAGTGACGGTAGGTCGACTGCACTTCGCGGAGACAACCAGCAACAATATGCGCAAGAAAGGCCGCCCCAACCCTGACCAGAGGCACTTCCAGCTGGTGGTGGCTCTTCGGGCACATGCGGCGGCAGGGGAGTTCCTCATAGCAGCTCACGCCAGTGACAGGATCATTGTCAGGGTGAGTCGTGATCTACTGGAGTCTTCTGTCTTTTTCTATCTTTTATTGGGAGTTTTATAGCTGAGTTGCTGCAGTTACCAATGAGGTCCCACAGGGAAGTGTCTTTGGACCAACATTGTTCCTGATATACATCAATGGTCTGTGTAGTATGAAATTTCATATCTTTTCATATGCTGACTGCAGTTATATTTTCTGGCAAAACTGCTCATGCCAGTGACAGAATCATTGTCAGGGTGAGTCGTGTTCTACTGGAGTATTCTGTGTTTTTCTATGTGGTTTTCTGGTCTTCTACGAATTTGCCATTGCTATAGTAGGAACTGGAAACAAAATTATGTTTCCTTCAAGTTATGGTTTTTTGGCCTAATTTATGTGGTTTATTTGGGTTTAATCTGGAGCTTGGAGCAATGCCACTTTCAATTAGTGGGGCGACAGGCACCATGTTGCCGAAGAGGAATCTTGATAGCTGCATATACCAGTGACAAAATCACTATTGATAAGTTAGTTACCTACCAACAGAGGCACTTCCAGCTGGTGGTAGCTCTTTGGGTTCAAGCTACGGCTGGAGATTACCTCATAGCTGCTCATGCCAGTGACAAGATCATTGTCAGGGTGAGTCGTGGTCTACTGATGTCTTCTGTCTTTTTCTATGTGGTCTACTGGTCTTCTATGAATGTGCCATTCCTATAGCGGGATCTGGAAGCAAAATTATGTTTTCTTAATGTCATCTACTGGCTCAATCTTTAAGGCTAACTTAGGTCTGGTCTGTACCAATGCATATTTCAGTTAGTGGTAGGTCCCTCGGCAGGTCCTGCTTTCTTTTCTTTGGAAAAAAATTGTTTAGTTTAGTAGGCTGATCCACAACAAGACCGACTCACTGGTCTTCGCATTCAGACCGACTCACTGGTCTCGCAACTCTTCGCAATAAGGGTCGTCGTTTAATCCCTTATTTTTACTACCTTCTTCTTTTTCTTATCATATTGACCTAGGCTAAATCCAAAAGGGATGTATTGCGAATTCCTAATTTGACGTCATCCAATACAAAATTGACTTCATCCTTTTTTTTCTAGGCGTCAAATCCCGGCCAGTTCGAGTCAGACTGCTCTGAAAACTGGTGGCAGCGAGGAGTATCGGAAAACAGCGTCCACTATAACGGGAGAGTTGGCATCAACACGGATAGACCGGACGAATCCTGTGTCATTAATGGTAAGACTTACAGATGAACCCTCACAAATTATTTTTAGGGCAATGTTCGGCGCAAATGGGAGTCACGACCCCAGGATTAGACTTCCTGGAGCTCTAATCTTGGGGTCGTGGGTCCCATTCGCACCGAACATCTTGCGTGCAGGTTAGTAAGGGAATGAGAAATTTTGCCGCTCGACTTGAAGACATTAGCTCAGTTGGTTAGAGCACCAGGAGAGTTCATGATCATTTTTGTTTCCTTAAAAATTATTTGTGTACAGTCAACAGCACATCAGGTTACCACAAACTGTCAAATTTCCCCAATGGATAGTAAACTCTAATGCTTGGAGATAAAATTGAAAAATGAATGAAGAAATTTGACAGTTTTGGATAGCATGATGTGCCGTTGTCCCTGTACATCCCTCACGTTTACACGTTTTTAAAATACTAGATAAACCTTCCTTCTTCCTAACGCTTTTTGTGCTTCATATTTCGGAATACATAACCCTAGATTTGCCAATTATTTAAAACGACTGCTATTAGTCCTTCGTAACGATGCTAATATCTAAATATATAAAAGGAGAAACTGACTGACTGACTGACTGACTGACATATCAACGCACAGCCTAAACAGCTAAACGTAGGCACTTGAAATTTGGAAGGGACGTAGCTTGGGTACCGTAGAGGTGCACTAAAAAAGGAATTCCCGAAATTCCCACGGGAACGGGAATTAGCGGGAAAATCCTTTTGTATGAAAAATCTAAACCGCTTAAGTTAGACGCTATAAATTTGGCATGCAGGTACCTTAGTAAACTTTAAGCTTAGTTGCAACAGGATATTGCAAAATTCTCACGGGAACGGGAGTTAGCGGGAAAAAACTTCACGCGGTTCCCGAAGTTCACGCGGGCGAAGCCGCGGGCGGAAAGCTAGTATAGTATAGCGGTGATAGTTGTCTTAAAACCCCAAATGTTTACAACGCAGGTAATCTAAAAGTAATGGGCCATATAGTCCATCCGTCGGACGCGCGCGCCAAACATAACATTGAAGAACTGGACACGGCACAGCAACTCAAGAACGTGCAGAGCATTCGGGTGGTCAAGTAAGTTGGCGATCCATTTTCTACTCGTATTTCACTTTCTTTTAGCAAATTTACTAGTAAATTAAGAAGTGTTAATTATAAGAGTATTGGTATTCGAACGGCACGGCACGGCATGACAAAATTTGTATTACCATTGCCTTTTTATGCTCTCAGCTTCTAGTATCACTAGTGCATAGGAGGCAATGGTAATACAATTTTGCCGTGCCGTTTTCGTACTTATTATGAAAAGGCTCAATGAAGTACTCGTAGCCCAGTGGCGCTCGCTGAGGAACCTGATGGGTGACCAAAGTGGCAATTTATCACGAGCGTTTCCGTGCCTTGGAGGGCACGTTAAACTGTCGGTCCCAGCTGTTGTCGATTGACTACAGTCGTTAAAACCAAGTCAGAGGTCATTGTGCGCTTTGAAAACTCTGACACCAGGTTTAGTCAAGTTCGCCACACACTTGGCTATACCTACACGATAAGAAGAAGATTAGTAATAACATGTATGAATTAATAAAAATTAAAATTGTTACTCTTCTAAAGATATTCCAATTAGTACTTGTGTGACCACCTTCTTTAACATCTTTTTGATTTTGGGTTATTACGTAGGTTTTATTTCCTTACCCTCTTTTGGTAATCATGCCTCAATGTCCTACCTAAAGGTAAAGATTTCTGATTGACTTAGTGTAAAAAAAAAACGAGTATATGCATAGTTTCGATTGGCTGTAAAACTTCCTAATAAAATATAATAAACTTTATCTAGGAGACAATAGTACATATATGTAAAACCTATGCCTGCAATAAATATTGAGCATTGACATAGTAATTTTTCTTAAACATCTACAGAAATTGTAACAGTGTCACCCAAAAACGCATAGGCTCAGCATTTGCTACAGCGGCCAGGCTGTAGCGCTGATATTCTGCCAGTACCAGAAATAAAATAAATTTAAAAACAAGTACATAAATAAAGCCATTCTTTCTTATCGAGTACCTAAGCGTAATCAAGTCTGTGGTGAACTGAATAAGCTTGGTGTCAGAGTTACTTAACCGCCAAATGGCTTCTGAGTGGGTTTAATAACTGTAGTCAATGTTGTTGTTTTTTTAAAGAGAAAGAACTTCGTGTTCAGTAATAAGTTTTTTATAAAATAAATGTGCTAATGAAACATTACATTTTTGTAATAAAATTGACCTGCAGGTCTGCGAATTCATATAACAATTTAAATGTTCGCGATTTGAACACATGACTTAATACTAAAACGAGTCGAAATTCGCGTAAATATTATGTTTCTACCTTTGTTCCCGACGTTTCGGCGCGATTGCACTTAAAGCCGTCTAAAAAAGACGGAACGTCGGGAATAAAGGCAAAAACGTAATATATGTGAATTTGGACCCGTTTTAGTATTAAATTTTCTGCAGGTTCATAATCTAACTTTCACCGACTACGAGGATATAAAAACGATTAAAAATCCCCACAGATTCAACTACGACCCGTCATTCGCGGAACACTCGGGACTATTGGGCTTCGACCCATGCAGTGCGACCCCGCACTCTGACACCGGCGTCATCGCGCAGGAGGTGCGCACTGTCATACCGGAGGCTGTCAAGGAGGCGGGTGACGTCACGCTGCCCAATGGGGACACTATACAGAAGTTCCTCGTCGTTAATAAGGTGAGCGGACAGCACAAGATACATAGACACATAGATAGATAGACAGACAGATTGACGGATAGAGACAGAGAGATAGACAAATAGATAGACAGATAACCCTGACAACTGTAGCTATCTATCGATTAATAAATTGTAGCGAGTAAGGTTCTTAGTACACCGCGATAAAAAAAGACAAAATAATGGACCTGTCAGATCAGAAATTCAGAACATAGGCCAAAATCTACATACTTAATTATAAAAGAAATGAAACCCTCGGAACTAAGGAAACACAAATGAGACCTGCCTCCTAGTAACCCATCCCAGGCAACGTCACTTCATTTTTTCTGAATCTGAGGTGTCGTTCTATGGTCTCATGCGGTGTGGTAAGCTCTGTAAAGGGCCGTCTGGTTCGCGACCACCTTCCTACCGAAGTCCGACGCCAAACAGCTTGCTGTGTTCCGTCGGTGCGTGGGAGTACCAGTGCCTTTATAGGCATTTTCTGGGATAACCGCTCCATCCTCGACCTCATCTTTGACCTTATGGTCAAGATTGAGGTCAAGAGTTAACCAATCTTATAAAAAAAACTCTCGGTGTGCGGAAAATAAAAATGTTTTATTCTGTATTATTTTTTACTCTTCCTAAAAATACCTACCTAAAAAAATTATCCCAATTCACAAATCAAAAAATTACTAAAATTTCACAAATCACAACGCAACATAATGTAATTAATTTCAACTGTCGTTCCATACAACCGTCTTAACGAAATGAAAACCATTTTAAAAGTAAAACATCTTCGCTATTCCAATTGGTAAACTTCTCTTTAACAAATTCTAAAGATGTCTACACGAACGTTTTTATCGCGTGAGCTATTTCTATGAATGCTAATACTTTATACTACGTGTAGTGAAAGGATAGTCATTCCACATTGTTTATCAAACTAGTGCGGTAAGTGGTCGTTTGTAAATAAACAAAATACGTAAGTTGTAGTAAACAAATTCTTTGTAGATTTTCTTGCAATTAGAGACGAGTATCAGTGAGCAATGGATCGTCAATTAATTACGTGAGGCTCGAAACCAGGTTTGTGAAAAATCATATAAAATCTATCACATCTTTGTTTTTTGCGTGGAATGCGCTTGGTTTTTATCATCGGTCTGGATAGCTATTCCACTAACATTGGCGGTAAAATAAAAATAATAATAAAAAAAACATTTTATTTCAGACAATGGCAATCACAAAAAACAAAATCACAATGGTCACATTGGTCAAAATGACAATGGTCGCCATTTTATTCGTTCAGGTGGCAAAATTGAGAACTATCCTAATATTTTATGATAGCTGTTTTGACTGATAGCACCACCGCCAACTGATTAAATTGCTAACTAGCTTGCAACATAGCGTTCGGTTGGCGGTGGCGCTGCTGGTCGAGGTGGTTGTCATCAAATGTATGAGGTTTTTTAGTTCTCAATTTCACCGTCTGAACGGGCAAAATTGTTATCATTGTCATTCAACCGCCATACAAACGTCATTGATTTGAGAAATAATCGCCCTGCAGCTCAAGTAACATGTGCTGGCGCGGGTAATGCGCCGCGGTCCTATCTCAAAATGTCAACATTGATAACGCGAAAGCCTTCGCATTGCGACACGCCACTCGGCTGACGCTGAAATTTCACTTCGATTGCGCGAGGGCCCCGCGCAATCAAAGTGAAGTTTCAGCGTCAGCCGAGTGGCGTGTCGCACGAGTTTGTCGCGCATTATGCTGCTAGATATTTTTTATGACGTTGCTTATTAAGTTTGCACCTTTGATCAAACTTTATGAAAATATTTACGATACTATTGTACACACGGCACCACATCAGGCTATACATGCTGATCTTGACGGCGCCCTTATCTCGTTCGCCCCGGCTTTCGTACTGCAAATGGGTAGAGGTCTTGCGAAGCCCTTGTGAGTATAGCTATTCCAGGCAAAAACCGTCATAATCCTTCTTAATCCTCCAGGATCGCATCTTCATGGAGAACCTGGGTGCAGTGAAGGAGCTGTGCAAGGTGACGGGGAACCTGGAGTCCAGGATCGACCAGCTCGAGAAGATCAACAAGAAGCTCTGCCGCATGAGCATTCTGCAGCGACGGGATAGCTCCAGGTCTAGCGTTAGCAATGGTTAGTGGGAAAAAAAAGCGCTACACACTCAAAAGCCCACACTATTTCCCTTGTGTCGTGGGTTCCTTGGGACATACATAAAGACGTACTTTTGTTTTCAGATTCCCGATTCTCAGCCATTTCAAACTCCTCAAAATCCCTATACAGCGACGGGAACATCTCAATCGACCAAATAAGGGACATAGCGCGTAACATCCGCAAACATGAGTGTTGCCAGAAACTGAGCCACAACTCCCCAAAATACACCCGAAAACAGTGCAAAAATTGCCACACCAACTCCAAACTCGGGAAGTATTACAATTATAACAAAACTTCCGTAAAAGGGAAAGAGAAAGATGTGTTTCCTACTTACACTAACACGATAGACTCCAAAGAGAAATCTGAAGATGTTGATACGAAGAAAGAAGAGACTTCTACTAGTCTCTGGCTGAGAGAAGACTTCACTTATGACAGCTCCAGACTTGCGTTTTGTTGCCGGAAGAAAGAAGGCTATAGTGATGCAAGCAGTGAATTGATTTCGAACAAGTTTCTACAGATTGTCATCACGATATTGATCTTCATTATGGCTGTTTGGTGAGTTATCTTTTTGATTTTGTTGTCTGATAAATTCAGCCGTGGACTTTTTTTTACCAGCCCATATACTTCCCCACCGAAGGATACGGGCCACCCTTCGAAACACGAAGGGGATTTAGGCCAAAGCCCACCACGCTGGAACAATGAAAGTAGTTAGCGAAAATTGTAAATAAATAATAAACGTTAGGCCCACTTCGCTATTCTTTATTTTAATAGTCTTTGCCGTGTGGTGCTCGGTTGAGAATAACACCACCCCATCTCTTTCCGTGGGTGTCGTAAGAGGCAACTAAGGAAACACAAATGAGACCTGCCTCCAAGTAATCCATCCCAGGCAACGGCACTTCATTTTTTTTCTGAATCTGAGGTGTCGTCCTATGGTCTTATGCGGTGTGGTAGGCTCTGTAAAGGGCCGTCTGGTTCGCGACCACCCTCCTACCGAAGTCCGACGCCAAACAGCTTGCTGTGTTCCGTCGGTGCGTGGGAGTACCAGTGCCTTTATAGGCATTTTGTGGGTTAACTCGCTCCATCGTCGACCTCATCTTTGACTTTTATGGTCAAGATTGAGGTCAAGAGTTAACCCATCTTATTATAAAAAAACGAAAACCAGGACGCCGTTTTATCAAGAATTAAAGACATTGAGATATATTATTATTCCATGGTTCTTCTTCTTATCGTGTAGGTATAGTCAAGCGTATGGCAAACTTGGCTAACCCTGGTGTCAGAGTTTTCAAACTGCACAATGGCCTCTGACTTGGTTTTAATGACTGCAGTCAATCAACAACAGCCGGGACTGATAGTTTAACGTGCCCTCCGAAGCACGGAAACGCACGTGATAAATTGCCACTTTGGTCACCCATCAAGTTCCAGCCACTAGGCTACGAGCGCTTATAATGCTTTATTCCATGGTTAGACCTAAGTACCTACTTACCAAGTCTTTTTTTAATTTCCAGCCTAGTAGTAATGTCAGCTCTATACTTCCGGGAGCACCAAGAGCTGCTCTCCATGAAAGAGATCAGAATGCACGAGAAATTCTCCAACTACCCTCACTTCAGCAAGTTTAACGTCAACAGTCAAACGCCGCACAGAGCGCCGCCTGATCAGAATCAAATACAGGTACAGACTAGTTTAATACTAAAATGGGTCTAGGTTCGCGTTTATTTTATTATTTTACCTCTGTTTGCGACGTTTCGACGTGGTTGCACGCGCCATGGTAGACACGTCGGGAACAGAGGTAAAATCATAATATTATTATATATAAATTTTAGACCCGTTTTAGTATTATGTGTTCAAATCGCGAAAGATTAAAGTATTATAGGTGCAGAATAATTTTGCAGAGACGTAAAATAGTACATTGTTACTTCAGGGGTGAAAGCAACTTTTTAAGTCCCGAGACGGGGTTTGGCGCCCGAGCGTAGCGAGGGAGCTAATAGTTCGAGGGACTAAATAAGTCTTTCACCCGAGGTAAACACTGTGCTTTTCATTACGAATACAAAGAAAGTAAAAATAAAAACATGAACTCATTGCTGCTATGCGAAAGTTACAAAACTCTACAACTCGAAAAAACAAATGAAGATCGGAATGCCACTACACCTGTTATGTTTTTTTTTCTGTGGCTGGCCAACTATTCAGCCATTATTTTTCATTTTCATCATTGAAAAAAATTGAAAATATTTTGCCAAAATCTATGTTATTTTAAAGAAATAGCTAAAAATAAATTATTATAGAGTCATTTAAAAAAGTATTATTTAATGAATACTTAACTTTTATTATTTCAATTTTACATCGCAATGTAATAGAGTGGCTGTTTAGGAAGTTGGAACATGTTTTTTTAATACTTAATTTGACAGCTGTCAGTTGACAGCGATTCTCCCTAGGCCTGAAAAGTATTACTTCCAAGCCGCTCCCTAGGCAACTTCAGACCTACTTTCTGAGTATGAGTAATGAAAAAATCCTTCTATCCCTACTACTCTGTCTGTCTGTTACGGTTTCACGCCTAAACTACTAAACCGATTTTGATGAAATTTGGTAGAGAGATAGATTAGAGCTTGGGAAAGGACATAGCTACCTTTTACTGCGAAAAAAAGGGTTGAAATAGGGGATGAAAGTTTGTATGGAAGTTGGTCATTGTCGAAGATAAAACCTTTGTATTCAAGCACATCAGAAGAAATCAATAAATATTTTATATAGCGTTTTTAAGATGAAATATGACTAAGTAACATAAAAAACACAAATACTGCCTAAAGTAACTATTCCACGCGGATCTTTTTTAGACATCAGAATATCACAATAGGCTAGGTATGTACAGAGGCCAGCGCATCAGATTATTCCATTTTTATTGCAAAACATTTTAATTAAATTTTAGATTTTAATTTAAGTTAATTTTATTTATTTGATAATTAATAATTATTGGTAATTTATTTAATGTTTTGATTTATTTTTATTTCATTTATTTAATTTGATTATTTGTATTTATTTGTATGTGATTTTAATTTTAATTTAATTTGAGTTCTTATTTAATTTAATTTTAATATTTGTATTGTGACTATGGGGCTAGTACCTGACAATAAATGTTTTCAATTCAATTCAATTCAAAACCGCTCTTATTACAACAGCACAGAGTGCACGCGTGTGCACTCTGTGCTGTTGTACTGCGGCCGTCCGTACATACGTAACTAGTAAAATAACAAATACCTATCAAATATTTTCAGAATTCAAAACCATCACAGCATGCAACAGTCAAGAAAACTGCGAAAGGTAAGCAAATCCTCTGCATTTTCATGTTTTTTTAAGTGAAATTCGAAGGGAGGACCGTGCCCCTCGGTGGGGACCTATATGGGCAAGTAAAAAAAAAGTGGAATTGAAATTGTAATATTACGGTTTTCACAACTTTCCGATTACATATGTGATTATGTTCAACAGAGAAAGGACCGCACAAAACGACCCCAGAATACACAACGACGTCCCCCACTGAGAACTCGCCGCACACGGTCGCGACCACCATGCACGCGTCCAGGAACTACGTCAAGAACGTATTACGTGAGTAACTCTTTCCAGGCATACTGTAAGGACGCGAGGGTTTTTAACCTTCGAAAAAAAAGATCTGTGTGACTGTTTGTGGTTTCTCAACGAATAGACCGATTTCGATTTCGACGGCCGGTTTGGTCGAGTGGTAGTGACGCTGCCTCTTGATCGGCGGGTCCTGGGTTCGATCCCCAGTTGGGGCAAACATTTGTGTAAAAAGCAGATGTTTGTTCTCGGGTCATGGGTGTTTGTGTTTGTCTTTATGTGTGTTCCAAGGGACCCACGACACAAGGGAAAACCTTAGTGTGGGCCTTTGAGTGTGTAGCGTTTATTTATTTATTTATTTTTTTATTGATGTAGTTTTTTTATTTAAAGTTGACGTAATCGCTTTTTGATTTTGGAGTTCATTGTTAACTACAGTAATGAATACAGTTAAGAACCATTTCAGTTATGTCAGCTTTCAACAAAAGAAAACCGCATTGAAATTGGTCTATTTGTTTAGAAGCTACGATGCCACAGACAGACACATATACACAGTTGCAGACATCAAACTTAAAACATCCCTCTTTTTTTGTCAGAAGTTAAAAAAAAGTAATTTATTCTTGTAAAAGCTATGCTTGCTGAATCTTACCTTATCATGTCATCTAATTACCTTTAGAGCCATTTTCACCAAAAATTCTACCCAAGCTCAAACCGCAGTTAGAAGCTAATCAGACAAAATATATAAAAAATGTGTAAAAATAACATTGTCAAATCTCTAGTTAACTGAATTTATGGAATACTAGCATCCCGCTCGGGACTTCGTTCCCGTGGGAATTCGGAAAAATTATGTAGCCTATTTTACTCAGGGATAATGTAGCATCCTAATAGTGAAAGAATTTTTGAAATCTGTCTAGTAGTTTCGGAGCCTATATAAAATTACCCTATATCTTCCTCTTTATAATATTAGTATAGATTTGATGAACTTTGGTCGTAGAATATTTGCCACCCCTCAAATCTTTGCGTATCACGACACAATATAGGCGTAATTAAAAAAAAACTTTTACTTTACAGATATGGAGCAGACATCAGCTTCACCTAAACTGGAGCGTCCTGTATCACTGTCCAGAATAGCAGAGGTAGGTTTACGATCCTCGACCACATCTTGTCCCTGAGCAAGATTGTGGTCAAGAGCGAACCCATCTACACTAATAGTATAAGGAGGAAATATTTGTATGTTTGTATTGCTAAATTATCCAGCTGGCGAATAACGTCAAAATCACGAAATGTCGAAGTCGCGAAATGTCCAAATTTCGGAATATCCAAGAGTTTCTTGTTAGAAGATGCTAATATTTGACCTAAGCTAATCCTAGTTTCGAAAAGAAAACTTTATATCTTGCAAGTCACGTTAAAAGTTTAGATTTGGTCGACAAGAGTACAGTTGTCGGTCTATCAGTTGTATTTCCTTCACAACTACGTCAAATTTACGCTTTCTCAAGTAATTAGAACTTTTTTATTATAATTCTACCAACTTATCATATTTTTGAAACAGGTTATCGGCAGCGGGTGCACATTTAACGTCAACACGGATAATGAATTAGACGCAGAGTGTCAGGTAAATTAAAAAAGTTTTTAAAACTTAAAATGTCGTCTGAGTAACAATCAGAAGCATGTAACTTTACGCTTTAAGGAAAATTTATAGACTTAATGGTTTTTGATACAGAAAATTGTTCTAAATCAAAAAATCATCTTTTGCCTTATTTGTGCTTGTAATTTTCACGCTGCCATAAAAAGGAAGTTAAGAAATTCACAAGATGGCTGACTACTCTTCTGGTAAGGCTTTGTCTATAACAAAACTTTCAATCTTTTTTTTGTGTAATATTGTACTATACTTTTCTTGACCCTTCTCTATTTTGTAACAATTATTTTGGTACAATTTGAAACATTTTTGAATAAACCGAAACCTAAAAATTGTTTTAACCCACAGTCGTCATGCGGCCTCGACCCACCCCAAACATATGAGAACCAAGAACCTCTTGAAAGAAACTCTGAAAAAGAAATAAACGACACATTTACCAGACCCTTAGAACCCGCACCTAAAGACAAACTCCCCAACATGCCTCTGATACCAGAAAAAAATAACGAAACATTGAAAAAGGACGCAGACGCTTACAAAATTCACGACGAAATCATCGCTGAATCAAACCTCTTGGACTCTACTAAACAGAACGGGACCGAAGTACGTCTGAAACGAGAAGTGCGAGTGAGAGAAACGAATGGAGACTACAAAATCCATCGCAAAGATAAGACTTTATTCATAAAAGAGAATGAGACAGTTGTCCTTCTAAAAGCTGACGTGAAAGCAAGAAAGAAGGAGTATGGTAAGGCAAAGGTTTCGAAGAAAAACGGGACAGTAACACGGCCAAGGAGAGAGGTGCGATCGAGACGGGAGACTAATGAAGCGCTGCTCAGGAGTAGCTCAGAAGAGATGACGTTAAGTGAGCAGTCAGATGAACTGCCTGGAGCTAATAAAGGTACGTGTTTCAGCTTCAATGTAACTCGATTTATCTGTATTGGGTTTGACGTTAAATGAAATACATGCATTTCTACGATCAAACTATTCATAATGTAGAGTCAAATCAGATTATTTGATGACCGGTTTGGATCAGTGGTTGTTAACGCCGCTTGTGAATCAGTGGTTCCTCGGTTTGATCCTTGGTCGAGTCAAACATTTGAATATTAGTAGAATGAAGAGTAACTTGGTGAAATAAGTTAGCAAAGAGAAAATTTAGAAAGTGTTAGAGCATTACCGAGCCAAGCAGACTGTTAATACACCCCACTCCACAAAATATAATTTTATTTTCGTTCCAGAATGCGACACAGTGTCAGTCGGGATCGCCAGCAAATCCATTACGAACATGTCTCTGTTTGTGGAACATGACGTTTGTGCCCGAACTGTTCACAATTACACTTACACCATGCCATTGTCGAGATGTGTGCAGCATAAACACATTGACATCGTGTTTAGGTAAGAAATACATGTTCTAAACAATAAAAACAAACGGAATGGTTCCCTGACTCTAAAACGCCCATCAAAAACCTACAATTATAAGTATATAAAAAAAGTTTGTTAATTTTTAAAAAACTAACTTTCATTTGATTCAGTCAAGTTTAAAGTTTTGCACTTCATATTGGTCGTAAAAAATTAGAAGTCATGAATTTATAATTAAGTACCTACAACAACGTCTGGGAACCTGTAAAAATTTTAAAAACTCAAACCAGTCGGCGATTGCAATTAAGAGGCACTTTTTTGTCGTATTCCTGGTAGAGAGTTATAAAGTAGCAAAAATTCTCACAACTTTAACCTACATTATGGTCCGTATTACGAAACGCGACTCAGACTCTGATCTATACTTGTGTAGCAGTCGTCTTTGTCATTTTGATAGTGAAAGAAAGAGATACTCAATACTTAAGTATAGATCAAGACTTGCATTTCCTTCTATTATCAATAAAAAATCAAGACAGTAGTTTTTTGAAGAAATTGTGAATTTTAGATTTTACTAAAATCGACTCGTTAATTTGTGGTTATAAAAAAGATACCAGATCCTTAGGATTTTTACGATAGTAATTTTCCTTCAAGATCGACAAAACTGAAGGAGCTTCGTCTCTGCGACCTCCGCTGCAAATACGACACCGCGAAGAATTGCCAACTGAACAGAGAGTTTGCCAAGCCGATCCCGACGGGAGAGACTTGGACCTCCAAGATGACGCTGGAATGTAACATGGACCGCGTCATGAAGGTGCGCGGAGGGTTCAACGCTGGCAAGGTGAGACATTTTGAGACTTTGACATTTTGGGAAAGTCAATTTGATGATATAACGCTGGCAGAATAAGACTTTTGGTCATTCTTACGAATTATGACGAATTATTTAAAAACATTTAGTGTATGTATTGTATGTATGTAAACACTTTATTGCACATAATCAGAAGTAAAAAACAAAAGAGATGGATACAAAGAAAACTAAATTTACAAAGGCGAGATATATATTTTAGTAGTCTCTTTTCTTTTGTACTGAAATACTGATGGACTATTTTGTACCTGGGAAGTCCTATTCTACTGTGCCAGAAACCACAAAGCCTTCTGTAATATTTTAATTAATGTAATGATCTATCCCAGCTATCTTTTACTTTGTTTCAGGACCTGTGCTACTTGACCCCAGAACAGAACTTCTTTGTTGAATACAACATACATATTTACAGAGATTGCCATAATTAAGGTTTCGCAATAGGTCTAGATTTAAAGTTTTTTCCAGGATGTGGTATAATAAACACTAACTTTTCAGTCAAGCATTTAATATTTAGAGTAATAAGGGATAGGGAGAATTCTTGGTAAGTTTTAGTGGTATGAGTAAATGCTATGAATCGAACGGTGAAGATCTGGCCCCGTATTGTGCCTAACACATTTGTAGTAGGTATCATTTTTCCAAATAATTCAACCCTGGCAAAAAAATCTTGAAATCCTTTTAAGTTTAAAAACAAAAAAAATTTTGGTAAGATTACAAAAAGTTTTTTCTGACAAAAGGGTACCTAAGAGTCATTCTGCAATTTTGACCAGCTGCGACTGCATTAAAGCCTCTGTTACCTAAAGCGTACATCTCACGTATTCTCGAACAAAAAATTTCATTTTCGTGATTCCGAGAATAAAGCGTTAGCCGAGTAAATTTTATCTCGAGGCTGAGTTTTCTCCTTTCCCTTATTATTCCATGTATCGGAACAATTATAAAAATGGGATTATTTGTATTTTTTAATCACAATAACTTTAAACATTTCATACGTAAGTATAGTATTTGGCTTTTTACTAGCCTGAGCATTATAGGTGCGATCGGCGGCGTGACAAAGTGTCAAAACTCATTAAAGCTCTCAAACTAGAGAAAACAACGCTTTTCTTTTGTGTTACTTCGTTTTTTTGTCGTGTTGTATGTGTTTTATTTATCAAAAACAAATAAATGAAGTTAAATTCAATTTTGTCAGTTTAGTTACGTGAAGTAAGGTCAAATAAGGTGACGAACGGTGCATGTAACACTTTCGAATTGTAATGAGGAGTTGTAGAGGCCATCAGCGGCCAACAAAATTGTAATTTCAGAAAAAACGGAACGATATATTATTTCACTGGCGCAGGGAATTTATTTGATTTTGCAGGGTTGTATAACTCCACAAAATGAAGTGGATATTGTGCGATATTTTGGTAAACAAACCAGCGTAATAGATGCCGTTCGACTTTTTAGCCGACGCATTACTTAATAGCTAAAGAGATCTGACATGTTATTTAAAAAAACTGGGGAATCGTAGAAAGTGAAAATAGTAAAAAACATTCAATTTTTGAGTTAAAAAGAAAGTTATTTATATATTTTTCTTATTTAATTTTATTTAATTATTATTTAAATACTTTATCATACTGTGTAGCAGCGTAATTCAGTTTCTTAGTCAAAAATATTTTGTGGTGCGTAAAAGTCTCAATTCTCATTAGAATCTCTAAAATTCTTTTTATCTCAATAATAATAATATTAGAATAGTATTTTCTCTATTTTATATTAAGTAACTATTATTAAGTAATAATATAAAAAAATGTTATTTCGACATATCATATTAGAACTATTATACTACTTACATTCCTAAAGTGCAATTATATTAATAATATACGTCCGTCCTTAATGAATGAATCACTTGGTATAGTAATTAACAGTGACATTACATAGTTTTTCAGCATTTTAATTTATCCATAATGTTTTTGCATTAGGTAATCTACCTTAGATGGCACCTCAGAATAATAAAATCGGGAAAATTTTATATATAATATGTCATCTTACAATGTATTTTCAACCGACTTCAAAAAAGGAGGAGGTTCTCAATTCGACGGTTTTTTTTTTGTATATTTGTTACGCGATTACTCCGGCAACTGTTGTCCGATTTTCAAAATTCTTTATTTGTTCGAAAGAGTATACTCCTGAAGAGGTCCCATATAAATTTTATCGAAAATGATTCAGCGCTTTTAAAAAAAATCAACAAAAACAAAATATACTATAAACTAGAACATCATCTAAATAAATGAATGACATTTCTGTTTGTAGTTATTTGCTAATAGGCATTGTAGTCCGCAAAAAACTAGATATCTACT
The DNA here is from genome assembly GCA_949987775.1 of Aproaerema taeniolella. NCBI lineage: Eukaryota > Metazoa > Arthropoda > Insecta > Lepidoptera > Gelechiidae > Aproaerema > Aproaerema taeniolella. The sequence goes on along the minus strand of OX465272.1, from coordinate 6,109,642 downwards.
TTCGAACTGTTGTTGGGATTGAAGTCGGTGACTCGTACGTTTTTAACGTGGAAAATTATATAAATAAATGGTCGTCTTTTAATTACTTAGCAAATAATAAAGATGTAAATCAGCTCACGAAATTTAATAACTTTCCCCATGGAACATAGGACTTTCCAACTCAAGCGATCAGCTAATTGTTTTAACTTGTTTTCATAACAAGTCTTAACGTGAAAATTCGAAGATTTTTGAGTATTGCCTACAGGTTTCGTGGGAAAAATTGATTATTTCTATGGGGAGGGTTCTCTATAAAGTTACGCTAGCTAATTTTAAGTCACTCAAGTAATATTATGTTGACAATTATCTCTGTAATTGTATGTCAATGGTATAGCCTTTCCTCAAGATTTCCACAAAACTACGTCATTCTGTCTATAAATTTATAATAATATTATTATGCCGAGTAGTATCTCTGGGAATTTTTATGTATATTTCTGAAAAGTCCTATCTATCATAAATTTGTGGTATTAATTAAAATAGTCATTTAGTATTTATAAGAGAAAGTTGTTAGTATCTTAATAAAGAAAATAAATTGGATGTTTTAAAACATTTAAAATACATTTTTTTAGAAAAGCGGGTCTATATACACGTGTATTTTTTTATCGTTGTATTTTAGTAAGTACTTTATTTTTTGAGTATGTAGAATATTTTGTTGTTAAAGGAATTGGTCATTATAAATTGAAAATATTATTTTATGCAGTTTTTATCAATTTAGTGCGGTGGTAGCTATTTAATTTTTTATGTTTTAGCCAGTAAAATGATTATTTTTTTAGTATTTAATAAATTTACACTCCAATTTAATTGAAAATGAATTCGAAACGTATTTTTCAGCTTTATTGATGTTTAAAAAAATATTTACACCTATATGATAATATTAAGATATAATTTAAGCCAGTATATTTTCTGTAGTTTTAATTATAAATTAAATGTAATACTCAGATTAAGTTTTTTTATATACTTCCATAGATTTTTAGAACGATTTGACATTCCACATCAGCCTATTTAATTGTATTTTATAATATTTGTTTTTCTAATGAACTTGAATTTTTAATATTTTAACGTATGTTTTTATGTAACGTATGTATTATTTGACATTATACTTAGACGTATTAAGCCATATATATGATACGTACATAAACGTGTCTGTTCGCGATCGTTTTGAATAGCTTGTGTTTTTTTTTTAAATCCACGACCTACTCATTTAAATGAAGATTCGTTACTTCATGCTGTAATTTCGGTCTTGCTTTCTAGACAACACCACACTAAACGTGGGCACGGCAGTGACCACTGTCAAGTCGATAAAAATGAAAAATATTTTTTAAACATATGCATTCCTCAATGGTACTTAATTTAGTGTAAAGACAAACAAACATTGCTCATTTTATAATTGTTGAATGAAAAATAAAAAATAAACCTCTGTGAAAGTGTAAACATAAAACACGATTATTATCCCAACATAAAAATATTATTATTTTACTTTTATATTCCGATTTTTCTGGTCATTACATCACAAAAGTCTCTTGTGAACTTTTACGTGCTAAAATTTACTTTACTTTTTGCTATATTTTATTATTTATAAACGTTTATTTTTTTACACTGAACTGTAATGAGATCTGTCATAGGTGTAAACCTGACACAATATAATTTATATAGTTTTAACTGTCACTTCATGAGTTTCGGCAACTATGATCTGTATTTTAATTATATTTAATTATAAGCTATGAACGACAGCTTTGTAAACAAAACAAAAAGTAATATTATGATTTTAAAATCAATTGAAGGTTTATCATTGTATCGTCTTGCCATATTTTATAGATCTAATTTAAAACATTTTTCTACTAAGCTACGCAAGTAAGTATTAAACTTGCTGGATATAATGAAAATCTTTTCAGTTCTCTGGCTGTAAACGGAAAAATCACATATTTTTCACAATACAATACATAATATGTTTAAATTGGATCTTAGTTAAGTGTTTAAAATAACAATTTTCAGCAAATTTGACGTTTCAAGCAATTTTTTGTTGCAAAATTTTTAGTCGATTGGCAGTTAATGTCATTACAATGTACCTACCCATATTAAAAACAATGAAATGTCAATCTTTTGAATTAATGTTTCATGTTAAACTTTCCCGGTAATTCTAATAACTTTTGGTACCTAAAAATTGAAAATTCTTAACAACGATGAAAATTTACAAAATTAGCAAAGGAAAACTGTTGCTTGTATGAAAACCGCAATGCTGGGACATTTTCATATAGAAAATAAAATTAAAGAAACAATCCTTTATCCTATTCAGCTCTAAAAATAGCTGGTCTATAACTATTTAATTAACACATTACTTTGTAAACTATGTTTCAACCTAAATTTAAAATTTTCAAATTTGTAGTAGAATTTAGGTAAAAATTAACATGGAACCTAGAAATTATATGTACCTACTATTATTTATAATTATTAATTACATAGATCTAGTACATAAGTATCCACAAATTTGTAACGTGTAAGAAATACCTAATGAAATAAATTGTAGAGGTTTAACAATTTTTTTAGTTTTATTTCTTAACTAATTTTCTACTGAAATTACTAAAGAATATATGTATAAGGTGCCATGATGTTATTATGGTAAAATCACTTGATTTTAATGAATCACTGTTTAAATTCATTAAAATCAAGTGAGTGCTTTTAAAGTATAATTGTACTTTCAATAGTGGCTAAATAAATAAATACTTTCAAACATCTATTGGTTTTATACTATCATTAAGTAGATTTCACGTCCAACGGAAAAAAAAACTACTGTATAAACTATTATAAATAATTTTCAAGTTTAAACAGAGTTGGTTTGACAACCAGGCAGGAGCTAAGTGGCCGAGGATTCGCCGGAAAAAACCTTTTTTTTTATAATCGAGGGATAACCGGCCATGAGCTAACCAGAATAAGGGACGTACTCTTATTTACGATATCTGTTCTTCTTATTCAAAATGTAAGACGTAAACCATCTAATGGATAAGCATAAGTATTAATTGCACTTACATCACCATTCCAAATTACATAATGATTGCAAATACACATAAGTAATGGTCATATTATTATCTGAAGTAGATGGAAAAATTATATAATTACTGCATCTTGTGTTGCATTCGACAACCTGGGCGGCAACTACGAACAGTGGGTAGTCATAAAACATTTGGTCAAAAAACTAGTTAAGGGAGAATGATAAAAGAGATTATCATGTCATGCGCCCTGGGCGAAAGTTCTTAGATCAAATTGGTGATGTAGTAGTAAGAAAAGGCAGGGGGGTGTCACGCCGCAGTTTAGGCATGTTCGCGCGGCGGGCATACTGAGTATGCCAGCGAGCGCGGGTTACTCGCCGCGCGCGCGCTCATCGCGTTGGTCGCGTGTTGAGCAAAATAATAAGTTTACCTACTTATTAACAATATTAAAACAAGACAGAAACACGTTTTGCCATCACAATAGTCTGTAGGTGTCTGTAGTTAGTAGGTATGTAGGCTAGGTATCAAATAACATGGTTGGTTATGTTAACTTGCGTTTTTACTTACTACACTTCCTAATTAAAGTTACTCTTGATTTTATAAGCATTGATAACTTACTTAATTAATTTCAATAATAATTTTACTTCTTAATCGGCGGCGAGTGTTAACCCTGAGCTCTCGTCGCGAACGCGGCATCGAGTCGGCGGCGCGCAATAGAATATGAACGCTAGCGGCCGACTATAAGTTTCAATTTCTCTTGCAAGCTTGTGGCGCTTGCAATAGTAGGCAAATTTTTATGCCTAAAGTTGACTTTTGTTAGGGAGTGAGACTTCTGTACGTTAGTACTATTATTTATTCTGTGGAAAAGGCCCAAAAGTATACTCAAATCCGACCTGAATGTATAGTTATTATAAATCTTGACGCTAGAGAAAGCAAAAGAGGTTTGTTAGGGTCCTACCAAGTGGCAGTCTGTGGTCTCTGCCTACTACCTCTGTGGATCACAGGCGTGTACAAAATAGTAATGGCTGTTCGGTTTATTTTTCGTTTCATTTTTTTTACATAAGTTTTAAGTAGGTACATATTTTTATATACGTACATTATAAAATGTATTTTGTTTTGTAATTATTTTTTTTATCTAGTTTTACTATGATGAAAGCCTAAACAAATTAATTATTTTGTTTTAAAAATAAAACAATTTAAGAAAAATACATTTTGAGAATAAACCATTTGGAGAAAATGACATTTTGATACAGGGACATTTTAAGAAAGGAACATTTAATCGCCTGTTCTTCTCTTATTCTAGCCTAGTCAATTCATAATGTAAGGATTCATTTAAATACCGATAATCTAATTAGTAAAGACCAAAGTCCTGAGTTATCGGATTCCGCGCTAAATTACCTAGGTAGAATGAAAATGACTGCCTTTGTCTGGTAGACGTTATTAATGGCTGGAAATTCAAGATCAGGTCGTAACCTAGACTAGATAAGTACTAGGTAAGTATACCTAGAGCAGGCTTTACGTCTGTGATGATTGTAATTTTTAACCCGTGACAAAAAGGAGGGGTGTTATAAATTATAAGTATGACGTGTGTAGGTATCTGTGCGCGTTTGTGTGATTGTCTGGGGCATCGTAGCTCCTAAACGACTGGACCAATTTCGATGCGGTTTTGTTGTTTGAAAGCTGACATAATCTAGATGGTTTTAAGTAATATTTGATCAAAATCAGTCAGTCATTTAAAGGTTTTAAGCTATCGATTGTCGGGGTTGAGTCCGCCTCGCCAACCACTGCGCCACCGATGCTCTGCAGAAACGTTAAACCTTCCCTCAGTTGCAGAAACGACCATTAAAGATAATAGTACTTTTAATGTAATGCTGGCACCTTTCTCCTTGTTTAAAGGTAAACACAAACGGCATTACATTTCATTAATAAAATGTACACATCAACATGGTCTAGCTAGATCTTGCACGATTTTTCATACAGACCTCTGTTTGAGAAGCTAAGCATACTCGAGATACATGGAGGGCTATAATTTTCAGACGAGCTAGTGCTAAACCTGAATTTTAAATTCTAGTCAATAAATTTTGTTTTACTTGAAATTTGTGAAAACGTGACGGAAACGAAAACGAAAATGCACGTTTTGCCTGATTTTTGTATGAAAATGGTCGAATTTACAGATTTTTTTTTTCATTTTGATCACGTTTTAACAAATTTCAAGTAAAACAAAATTTATTGACTAGAATTTAAAATTTAGGTGTAGCGCTTGCTTGGCTGAAAATAGCGCTCCATGTATCTCGAGTATGCTTTTGTAGCTTCTCAAATAGATCTCTTTTTGTATGAAAAATCGTGCAATATCCCTAGACCGTGTTGATGTGTGTAGTAGGATAATTCCACCACTCAAATGGTCATACTAACTATGTAGAGTGACGTTGTTGGTCACTCGTTGGTCAATTATTGGTCTAAACAAGGTCGGAGTCAACAGACCAGCTGCAAGTATGTAAAGTGACCATAAAGTCCAAGGTACACCGAGCGATGCGTGAAGGAGCGACGGTCGAATAGAGAAACCGTGTGTTGATGTTTAGTTTCATTGTAATTTGCACTGTTTTATAACGGAATGTTAATAATAAGAAATTGCATACCCTCGATATTTATCGCTTATAACTGGAAAACGGCTGAACCAATTTTGATCAATATAGCTTAAACCATCTCGATTACGTCAGCTTTCAAATTAAAAAAAACCGCATCGAAATCGGTCCACTCGTTTAGGAGCTACGATGCCACAGACAGACACACAGATACACAGACTTCCAGATACACACGTTAAATTTATAACACCCCTCTTTTTGTTGGGATTTAAAAAGTATTTTAATTATGAGGCTTATTCTTGTTCACGTCTGTCTTCCTTAGCAGTGTACCCTTAACACAGGGGTAAAAAGAGCCCCAAGAACCAACATAATGACTCGCTACATTTGAGAGCTACGCAAGAATCTAATAAAAAAATAAAAATATATCAGGTTTTATTCAATCCTTAAGTTACTTGATTGATTCTGAGGTCGCATTTGCAGCCAACGTCGACGCGTCGAGATCGTTATAATTTTTTTAAATCATGAAATGGGTTAACTCTTGACTCCAATCTCGACCAAAGTCATAGATGAGGTTGACGATGGAGCGAGTTAACCCAGAAAATGCCAATTAAGGCACTGATACTCCCACGCACCGATGGAACACAGCAAGCTGTTTGGCGTCGGACTTCGGTAGGGTGGTCGCGAACCAGACGGCCCTTTACAGAGCCTACCACAACGCATGAGACCATAAGAAGCCACCTCAGATTGAAAACAAACTTAGGTGTCTTTGCCTAAGATGGATTACTAGGAGGCAGGTCTCATTTTTGTTTCCTTAGTCGCCTCTTACGACACCCACGGAAAGGATGGGGTGGTGTTATTATCAACCGATCACCACACGGCGGGTGTTTCATAAATACACTGTGCTTCTACACAAAGTTAGTTTAACTAAAGTGTACGAGCTATATGTAGCGCGCACAGTGTCACTACGTTTACGTCATTAACGTGTAACTAAGCTTAATGACGTACGAAAATACGTAAAGGTAATTACTTATTCAATTTTAATTTTATTTAGTCAGTCGATTTTTTTTAGCTCTGTACTATCGGTCGGTGTTATTTTTTTTATAACCTTGACGTGACATTACGAAGTATCCCGTAGTGCTTGTCTTGACATATCCAACTTTTGACAAATATTGAATAATTTTCCACGTTAAAAACGTATGAGTCACCGACTTCAATCCCAACAACATTTCGCACAAAGTAGATATTTATTTTTTGAAGATTACAATGCCTATTAGTAGATAACCACAAACGGAAATGTCATTCATTTATTTAGATGATGTTCTGGTTTGTAGTATTTTTTTATTTTTTTTAGAAGCGCTTAATCATTTTCGGTTTTATGTGGGACCACTTCAGGAATATACTCCTTTGAATAAAAAAAGAATTTTGAAAATTGCCCAACAGTTGGCGGAATTATCGCGTAACAAACATACAAAAAAAAAAATATACAGACGAATTGAGAACCTCCTCCCTTTTTGAAGTCGGTTGAAAAGTGCCTACAGCCCTTTCGTTAACATTTTAAACCAAATGCAGAAATGTACATCGAAATGTACATAGAAATGTTATCAAGTAGGTATAGTCAAGTGTGTGGCCAACTAAGCTTACCCTGGTGTCAGAGTTTTTAAACCGCACAATGGCCTCTAACTCGGTTTTAACGAATGTAGTCAATAAACAACAGCCGGGACCGACAGCTCAACGTGCCCTCCGCAGCACGGAAACGCTCGTGATAAATTGCCACTTTGGTCACCCATCAGGTTCCCTGCCTCTGTGTACGTTGCTTTACCTCACTGACCGGTTTAGATCAGCGAGCGCCACTGGGCTACGACTACGAGCGCTTCATCGATTACCTTGGTAGCCTCCGGGACGGAAAGTAGCGAAGTGTGTCACCATCTTTACATCATACTCGAGTCGAGAAGAAAAAGCAAACAATTCAGTACCGGTTTCGCCGCTTCGCCCCACGGTTGTCCGTCTTTGTTGTTTAGTTAGTGATAAAAAAAACAGTGGAATCGTACCTTGTATTAATTATAATTTTCTCACTACATAGGTAAGTTTCAGCTCTATGTTGTACTTTAGCAGAAAAAGTTGTTTTTTTAGCTTATTTATTTCAGATGTTTGAGATCAAAAACACGCATAAAATTACTTTGGTATTCGTTTATTCTTGTGTTGTTTTTGTGACATCAATATTTAATATCCTCGGATAAGAAAACCGGCAAAACAACTTGGATTTACCCTGTTTTTTGTGTGTTGCTCTCTCTAGACTAGAAGTTTGTGGAGTACGTAAGGTTATGTTCGTCATACATTGTGCCATAAAAAAGTGGAGGTAACTAAAAGTGTACACAACGCAGCAATGGAAACTAATTGATATGGTTTATTGAAAATCTACGACATCTTTGCTCTACCGTGAAACGTAAATGATGATGATGGTTGATAATCTTGAAAATATGTAATCTAATTGTCGATCTTCGTTATTGGCTAAATTAATCGATCTATTGCCTTATTTTAGATTATTATATTCCATAATATTCATGGAGTAATGAACAAGATGCGTAACCGGAAGGTTGTGGGTTAAAATCCGCGACAGCAGCAGGCCGAGTACGATAGTGACAGCGCCGCGACAACACCGCGGTCCTATATCAAAATGTCAACATTGACAACGCCATTAGGCGAGGACCCTCGCGCAATCAAAGTGAAGTTTCAGCGTGAGCCGAGCGCGAGTTTGTCGTTATCGTGCTAGAGCTGCTGTACCAACTAAATTCGTCTTTTCGGAGTTATGAATGGATTTACAATCAAAACATCGTGATGAAACCCGCACGTCTAAGAAAATTCCTTTTCAAAACACGCATTGGGCCACGGTCAGCGTGGTGGACTATCCTCTGCGTGTTTCAAAGGAAGGCTTCTATAGAAAGTCGCGCTCCGCGTCTTTTTGTTTATCCCTTAACTCCTTAACCACGCAACAGATTTTAAACCGGTTTTCACTATGGTGTAGACACTTTTTTCCGGAAGGCTTACATAATAGTACATAGTACAGTCAACAGCACTGAAGGTTACCACAAACTCAAATTTCCCAAATGGATAGTAAACTTTAATTCTTGGAAATAAAATTGAAAATTGGTTGAAGAAATTTGTCAGTTTTGGTTAGCATGATGTGCTGTTGACCCTGTACATGCATCCTAATTAACCGTTCGAAGCTGGGGGGGTCAATCAAGAAACCCGTTCTTAATATTCAAACAATTTACCTTCTCAAATCCCTTTACTTATTACTACAGGATCTGTAGGATAAAACGACAGTCGGCAAACGTATGTTTTTCTATCGCTAACTAGCGCGAAACGTATTTAACTGCCTTTTTTGTTGCGCTTGTTTTGTATTTTATACAATTTAACTGATGATGATGTAACTCCAGTAGTTTCCGTAAAAAATACAGACAATACCACATTTAGAGATACAGTTATAGTTACGAAAACATTTTTTTAAACGAGAAAAGGACAACTCGACATCTGTATAGTCTTACTAGCTTTTCTTTCCGGTAATTTGGGAGGACTGTGTAGCCTTTGTGTTATTCTGGATGTCTAAGGTATTTTACTGCAAATTTTCTTCAAAATCTGTTTAGTAGTTTTTGCGTGAAGATATTATAAATGCGAAAGTTGTAATGGAATGCAATTATATGTAGGTACTTAAGTTTTTTTTTTTTTTATCAGCTCATATATGACTGTCTCCACTGAGGGGCACGGGCCTCCCTTCGAAACACGAAGGGGATTTAGCCCATAGTCCACCACGCTGGCCCAATGCGGGTTTGGTGGACCGCGTGCCGCACGAAAAAAAATATTAGACGTGCGGCTCCATAGCAATAAGGCCGCTGCATTTTACTACACTAATATAAGATAAATGGGTTTTTGTTTTTATAATATGATTATGTATTTTGGTGTGCAATAGAGAGTATTGTAATGTATTGTTTCATCACGATGTTTTCTTAACCGCTGAGCAAGTTATAGTTGATGAAAAATCCGTACATTCATTACATACACTCACGCCTGTAATCCCTAACGGGGTAGGCAGAGCATCAGTGGTTCTAGAAAACCACTTGATACCACGTTTGACAAAAATGGTGAGAGTTATTAGATGCAACATGTTGTGTAATGGTGAGAGGTGGTCAGCCTGTCGCCCATGATACAGCAAGACCCTCACGTCACACTTACTGACTTTTACAGTATGCTTGAGAAGAGTAGGCAGCTGGCACATTCTAAGTTTTTCTTTCACTCCCAGTCCAGCGTGGAAGGAAATCCGTACATCCGTTCATTAAAAAAAATACATACATAGAAAAATCCGTACATAAAACTCTAATGCTTGGAGATAACATTGAAAAACGATTGAAGAAATTCGACAGTATTGGATAGCATGATGTGTACAGGGTGTAGGTACATTAACAATTGGGCTATCACTGCTGGTCGAATCAATATTTCATTAAAATAAATTAATATTAACTAGCTTCGAATATGCAAAAATTTTAATAAATTCATGTCTGACCTCCTACCTAACATACCTATAAATGTCATAATCGTAAGTACATTCAGCAGCACGTCAAGTTATACATTTGCACTACGAAAGCCGCCGCTATTGCAGGCGAGATAAGGGCGACCTCAAGATCAAAATGTATAGCCTGATGTGCTGCCGTGCGTACAGTCAAGAGCACGTCAAGCTTGACACTTTGGACTTTGGACCGGCCCTGCATTGTATGGCACGCATTATAAATCAGATCTCAGCTTAAACTGGTAGTGTAAAGCGTGACCTGCTCTTGACTGTACATATACTTAACTGAGTAATTAAATGCTGTAGGATATATTTGTATGACTTACACAATTTCATTGTAAACATTCTAAAAAAAGACTAAGTTTATTTCCAAAAATTATAATTTAGTAAATTCTCAGAATGTAATAATAGCGGTGATAGCCCAGTTGGTAATGAGCCAGACTTGTAATCGGAAGGTTGCGGGTTCAAATCCTGGTGCGGGCCTGTACCACTAAATTTGTCTTTTTGGATTTATGTACGGAATTTCTAATTATCACTTGCTCAACCGTGAAGGAAAACATCGTGATGAAACTCGCAAAAATCCAAGAAAAAATCATTTTCGAAAGACGAGCGGTCCACCAACCTGCATGGGCCAGCGTGGTAGACTATGGCCTAAATCCCCTGCTTATTTCAAAGGTAGGCCCGTGCCGCACCAGGATTTGAACCCGCGACCTTCGGATTACAAGTCTGGCTCATTACCAACTGGGCTATCACTGCGTCATCAGACATACTGTAGGAACCAGTATTTTTTTTATTTTTTATTTATTTACTTATCAGAAATGATATACCTACTATTATTACAAAAACTGTTGCCCGAAAACCATGTTGGTTTATCTGGGTAACAGGTGAGTCGTTCAATATGACTACCTTTACAATATTTGTTACTTACAATGTGTGTAATACTTCTTCATTCTGTTCCTACACTTGCCTCCACCCACATACACTTCCTGCAGTTCCCTGGGCAAATCGTTAATTATTTCCGGAACCAGATATTTGTCCTGTCTCATTCCATATTTATTACTCACTTTTGGTAGGAGATACTTATGACCCGCATCTAGATTTCTTAAGCCTGGTGGTCTAGTTATTTCAGTTAGTAAACTCTTGTTATGAAACTCGGTTAATATTGACAATTTTGCTTTGTTATAAATACTCAAAACATCACAATATTCAAACAGTTGACTATAGTCATTTCTGTATTCTGAGTGTTATTAGATGGAACATGAGTATAGTGGTGATATGTGGTCAGCCTTTCACCCACGATACAGCAAAACCCTCGCGTCTCCCTAACTATAGCTTCTACAGTATGTCTGGGAAGAGTTGGCAGCTGGCACATTTAAGTTTTTCTTTCCCTCCCAAATATCAACTTGTCCGGTAATTTACTGAAAATTATGGTACTTAACCTTAGTGATTCTCGCATTATGGCTGCGCCGGCGCAGCTACCACTTTACTTTCTACAATTATTTAGAGTGTCGACACCGGTTGGGGAAAGAGCAGCCGACGATGGAAATTTACAGGGCAATGACTACTTTCACTCATAACTACTTATAATATCTAATTAGATACTAAATGTAAAACTGACAAAGATAGAGAAAGAAATGTTGCGGTTGTTTGGACAGGTGTGGAATGAATAAATAAATAAAATAAAACGACAAACACTCAAAGGCCCACACTAAGGTTTTTCCCTTGTGTCGTAGGTCCCTCGGAACACACATAAAGGCAGAAACAAACTGCTTCTTACACAAATATTTGTCCCGACTGGGATTCGAACCCAGGACCCGTCGATCAAGAGGAAGCGTCATTACCACTCGACCAAACCGTCTGTCATTGAAAGAAGATTGACGAAAGAAATATACAGTGCGAATATAGTTGGAAAAGATATAAGAGAGCGCCTTAAGAGGATCGTCTCAGTGTTTTTTTCCCATACAAACGGCGTCAATGGATTCCATCCCCTAAACGCTAACGGATCCCTGGGAAATTTTTGTATAGTATCAGGAACACCAAAAACTAGGTCTGTACGTTTTGATTTTTGTGATATTTTTAGTAGACAAAAAGATATTTGAGACTAAAATTCAGCATTTTTCGCCAAAAAAATTCTCAACATTTAAGAGGTGACTGTTGAAAAACTAAGAACAATTTTGGAAAAAACAAAACGCACGAACCTCGTTTATACGCTTACGAATCAATAGAGACAAAAAACTTACGATTTCATTAAGTTTTTGTGGTAGGAATTAATTGACGCCTAAAACTCATAATTTTGGAAATAAAACTCGGCATTTCGCCGGAAAGCTGCAATTGTCCCTTTCGCACAAGTCTGAGGTGGGTGGTCGACATCGAGACAGCATGAAAAACAACTGAGACGCTAGTCCAAACTGAGACGCTCCTCTTAATCAAACGTACTTACTCGTAGACTAGATTGATCATGTAAGTACTACTGAGAAAAGGCCATGTTAGGAGTACCCGAATCCGAAGAACATGTATGAAGCGAACTATGAATGTAGAGGAAGCGAAAGGGGTGTGTTTGGATCGTAGCAAATGGCAATCTGTGGTCTCTGCCTACCCCAATGGGACAAAGGCGTGAGCTTATGCATGTATGTTTGTACTAAATATTCTTGGGCAATTCATACTGCGCTATCTAACCCCAATCTAAGCATGAGTTGTTCTAAGGGTGCTTAGATAACTGATGATATTGTAGGATATAAATAAATTAATAAAAAAATTAGAACTGCCTCCTAGAAATCCATCTTAGGCAACGACACCTCAGTTTTCTTTTCAATCTGAGGTGGCGTCCTATGATCTTATACGGTGTGGTAGGTTCGTAAAGGGCTGTCTGGTTAGCGACCACCCTCCTACCGAAGTCCGACGCCAAACAGCTTGCTGTTTTCCGTCGGTGCGTGGGAGTAACAGTGCCTTAATTGGCATTTTCTGGGTTAGCTCGCTCCTGGTCAAGATTGGGGTCAAGAGTTAATCCATCTCATAATAAATAAATAAAAAATGTATATCTATACTTGTTTACTAATATTATAAAGAGGAAAGATGTGATTGCTTTTTTGTTTGTTTGCATTGAATAGAACTATACTTACTATCTCGAAAACAATCTTACCTACGTCAGCTGTCCAGAAAAAAAAAACATTAAAATATGTCTATCTGTCACACGTCAAACTTATGACACCCTTTTTTGTAGGGGGTTAGAAAAATTTACAGATATTCCGTTGGGTAGAGCTATAGAGTGACTTTTATTCTATCTATCCACTAGCTTTCCGCCTGGGACTTCCTTCCCGTGGGAACTTGTGAAAATAATGAAGTCTATGTGTTAATTCAGGGTATCAGCTACTTCTAACCCAAATTTCATCAAAAATGGTCTAGCTGTTTGAGCATGAAAGAGTAACAAAACATCTATAAGATACTTTCGCGTTAATATTAAAGCATAGGCCGAGTACGATAGTGACAGCGCCGCGACAACACCGCGGTCCTATGTCAAAATGTTAACATTGACAACGCCATAGGGCGAGCAAGCCTTTGCGCGGGACCCTCGCGCAATCAAAGTGAAGTTTCAGCGTGAGCCGAGCGCGAGTTTTTCGTTATCGTGCTAGAGCTGCTGATGTTACTTGCACTTTGAACTCAAACAGAATCTTGTTTGTTTAATAATTGAAATCGAAATGGCGTTTTTTTTTGTTTGGGATAACAGCAGCTTAATAATTGCTTAATTGATCCATTCCGAAGAGTGAGCGCCACTGCCCTTCGAGCACTTAGTGGTGAGACCAATAACTTTTAAATATACTCAAAGGGTCAGACGGTTTGTCAGAGTTTTGCTCGATTATTATAACTTATACCCACAAAAAACTTGTTTATTGTGGATATAATTTATAATAATTGACGTCCAAGTTAAGTCAAAGTAAAAAATCCGTTTATTTCATTGAACATTCAGGATGTTACCTACTTACATTAACTCAGTCATGCAAGTTTCCTTATTTTCTCATTTTAAAATAATTAATATCTGAATAACTCTGGAGCTGAGTAAGTTATTTCCATGGTTACTTGTCTAATAGAATAAAGTTAGTAAGTAAACATTTTGTACAAGCGAAATTAGTCGGTCAAAGGTTGTTCACACCAACCAACCTTCCTACGACTTTGCAGTCAAAAAACTTGCTAACCTTGACTTCAATTAGACCTCCTCTACTTGTTTTACCTTTGTAACCTGTGTATTACATCGTACATCCTTTATCTGTCGCTTGGTGGATTTGTTACTTACAGAATTTAATTGTGTCAAAAAAAAAACGTTAGAAAGAGGTCTATCTAAGAAGATTTAAGTAGTCTGGCAAAAGGCTACATTTTAAGACTTGTTGGCGTCCGTGATATGCAATTTAGAGGTCGTACCTGGATTTTTTGTTTCAAACAAGAAAAAATATATTAATAAAAAATTTGTTTTGCAAAAAAGGCTGTGTAAAATTTTGGTATTTGCCTGTTAATTAGAAAGTTTCGTAACGTCAAGTTAGGGATACCACACAAAAGGTGTGTGTTAAATTGTGTTTTTTTTTGTTAGCATTGTGCTCCTTTACATTCGGTTTATACAAGTGTGTAAAATAACTATAGGTACTTAGCTGTTTGGAAAGTGAATATTTATAAATGCTTTATGGCTCTACATCTTTCAATTAATAATGTAAAATAATAAAAATAAATGCAATTGTTTTAAATTTTATCTCGTAACTTTACTTAGCCTAAAATTAAATGAATTATTATTTATTTGCATATTATTGTCATTGCCTGACACTTAACAATTCATTCTCTTGTCTGTAATGTTATTAGCGAATTTATTTTTGTGTTTCTAGTTTTTCTTCTGTATTTAATATAAGTACGTAGGTATTACTTACCTACTTCGATGGCTCAATAACCCAAAGTGGATCTTGGAGTCCGACATTAAAGTACGCCATTCCATTCTGTCTTGAAAAGTACGAAAAAAAGTAGTTGTTTAGAAAAGTACGTACCAAAAAAAAGGACGTACGGACATCAATCATAGAATTCACAAAAGGGCGATGATTCGCTTGTGTAGACTTTCTCTTACAAAATTTGGCAACACTAAAAAAGTCAAAACTAAAAAGAAAACAAAGTTGATGCGTAATCGGAATTTACCGTTATTTTCTACTTTTTAACCACTTTTCTAACAAAAAATAACGTAAAGCTTTGTATTACAGGTAACCTTTAGACGTAGAAGGCCACAAAATGGCAGAAAAGTCGGAGGTTCGAGAGTTTTACACTGGGAAAAACTTTTTTATTACGGGCGGCACAGGCTTCGTCGGTTTATGCCTAATTGAGAAGATTTTACGCACAATACCTGATGCTGGCAAGATATATCTGCTTATGAGGCCTAAGAAAGGCAAGGAGATCTTACAGAGGCTTGAGGAGTTCCCTAAAGACCCGGTAAGTTGAGTTTGTTTTCTTGAAATTGTAACCTAACTTTTTCTGTCTAAAATGCAGAAAATTACTCTTGTGGTAGAGGTAGAGCTAAATGTGTCAGTAGTTAAAGTGATATTAGATTATTTAAGATGAACATTTCAATTTATGCCCTTAAAGGTATAAAGAAAAATTACAAAAACAATTTTTGAATCTGCGTGAAGTAAGCATGTAAAAAAGTATGAAAACTAAACAAATAAACAATTAAAAAAAAACGGAAAAGTTTTGGTGACTGATGGGTGGTTAGGTAATAGGTAAATAAAAATACTAGATTATTAGGTACCTATCTTGTATTTTAAAATGCTTTTATCCATGTAATGGATATTCAAAAATAACTTTAGGGAACTTTTGCACTTTTGCAGCTTTTGATGGGTACTTTTGCAGCGGGGATGACACAGGGAGATTTTTTAAATTGACATTTTTATAACCTCATTAATAATGCTGACCTTCGACTTAATAATTAAATTAATTTATTTGTTAATTATTATAGATAATTTGAATTTTGCTGGTAGAAAAATAAACAGTTGAATTACTTTAGGGAAAGAATAATGTTTGGCGTAAATGGGAATTGAACCCACAACCCCAGGATTAGATGTGGTGCTCTAACCAGCTATTGTACCTGTAGGATACACTTGTTTCCATATTAATCTTGGCTCGGCAATGCACCACCACAACATCTTCTGCCGGCAGCCATGACAGGTCTAGCCCTCCACCGACTGTGACGTATGCACTCGAGACAAGGGTAGTAAATACATAATGCCAATACACAACAGTACCTTCAAGCTTCAAGTCAAGCACCGAATATTTTACATTCCCAAAAATTATTAGTAACATATCCGTTTTCCAGTAGGATAACTTGAAAATGGTACAAATTTGAGAATAGCTGGCCTACTTAATACTGATAGCCATAACACGAATATTATAAAGAGGAAAGATTTGTTTGTTTGTTTGCATTGAATAGGCTCCTCCAAAAATACTTTCACCATTAGAATGCTACATTATCCCTAAACATAGGCTACATAATATAATTTTTTTAAATGAAGAATGCACTAACAATAAAAATGTACTAATAATCATCATAACATATCTATAGCTGCTTGTAAACCTAGTTAATAGTTTTATAATATACTGGCCATATTAAAACTATTAACTAAGTATACAATTAAAAAGTTATTATGTACCATTAAAAAAATTATATAGCATAAATGCTTTGTGTAAAATCATTGCTTGCTGCTGATTTTATTTTAAGTTGTGGGTTTCTTTTAGTGTGAGAACATACAAATAATAGGCTAGTTTTCTCATTCGTCAAATCAGCACCTCTTTATCAAACATCAAAACGCTCTAGTAGTAAGAAAAATTGTATGAAACCAGCATCCCGCTCGGGAATTCGTTCCCGTGGAAATTCGGGAAAATTATTTAGCCCACACTACTCACGGATAATGTAGCATCCTAATGGTGAAAGAATTTTTAAAATCTGTTCAGTAGTTTCAGAGCCTATTTGTTACATACTAAAATACAAATATTTTCTCCTTATAATATTAGTATACTATTATTTATTTTGTGGTATAGATATACATAGTGCTTTATGACGTCATACTTGCATCTGATTTTTTACTTTCCATTTAATTTTTTTTTAGATAATTAAATTTACAGTTAAAAGTAAATTTGAACTGAGAACAATATATATATTTTTTTTATGGTTGAGCTATTTACCGATGAGTTCATATCATAAAATTTTATATACAGGAAACTACCCTATTGTCTTTTTCTTTTATCCAAGACCCCCCGAGTAAGGCATCACGACCCCCTAAGGCAGGGGTTCCCAACCTTTTTTTGTCTACTGCCCACTTTAAGAATAAATTATTTTTTAACGCCCCCCTTTTTAAACATACTTAAAAACCGCTAAGTACTTATAACTGATTATTGAAACGCAACTTTATAGTATTCGGACAGAGTATCTTTTATTGAAAATAAAACAAACATAATCAATTCTTATATAAAAACTAATGTGAAGGTTGAATCTGATGCTGTTCAATAAGTTTGTTGATATCAGGTTCCAATTTACTCAAAAACAGCCGCAAGTCGCCACGTTCGGTAACACGCAAACGATTTCTCTTTTTAGTAAGCAGCGTTGCCACAGCACTAAATCCACGTTCACACAAATATGACGATGGGAATGCTATCAAGAATCGTTGAACAATTGACCACAATCCAGGGTACAATTGCAGGATCGGTTTTTGTAGCCAAAATTCTTGATATCCATTTTTTAACTTGATTTTTATTTCTTCGTTTGTTGTCAATTCTATAAGTTCTTCTTCCAGCTGAGGTGACATTGCTATGTTGACATTTGAAAATGGATCCAACACCCAGTCTGGTATTTCCAAGTTTAAAATGTCCTGGTATCGTTCGGTGAAGTCAATGTGGAGGTTTTCCAAATGTTGGCAGTAGGCAAACAAGTCGTCGTTACTGCAGGATACTGATAAATTCGGAAAATTGTGAAACTCACGTCTGCCCATATTTTTTTTGTGCAGAAGCAGTTTGGCTGCGAAAGCAGCAACGACATTTTTTGTTTTAATTAAATTTAGTTCATCGCCTTGCAGTTGGAGGTTCACGTCGTTGAACAATTTATACAGGTCTGTCATGTAAGCTATATCATTCTTTGATGTTATGAGCTTGTTGCGCAGTTCTGTATCTTTAGTTTCCAAGAACTCTATCACAGAGTCAAACAGGTTATAAAATCGAATCAGACAATTGCCTCTTGACAGCCAACGAACTTCAGTATGAAGCAACAAACGGTTGAAATCTTCGTCATTAGTAACACAAAGCTGATGAAATAATCTATCATTCAAAGAGCTGCTACGGATTTTATTGAATGCTTTGATGACATATTGCAGTGATTGAAATAGTCGTTCACTTAAGTTTCTAGCAACCAAATGTTGTCTATGAATAACGCAATGTATAGCAAGGACATCTGGAATTTTATTTTTTAGGTACGCTATGAAGCCTTTATGGCGCCCTGTCATAGCCGGAGCGCCATCCGTAGCAACTTGTATAATATTTTTCAAAGGAATCTCTTTCTCTTCACAAAACTTTTCCAATGTATTGAATATGGTTTCGCCTTTTGTATCTGTCTCCAAATTTCTGGCAAACAATAGTTCTTCACGTATTTTCTCATCTTTAATAAACCTCACGTAAGATAGCAACAACGCTTCATTTAATATATTCCGCAGAGTATTGCCGTCTCTTCTTTTTTACTTCCGACATTGTTTTGTTTTGAGAAATACGTAAGTGGTATAATGAAGTACTGCTTATCTATTATGCGCGAAACCGCAAATGAAAATAAAATAAATTTATGTCGTTTATATAGGATTGCATAAGCAGCACGCACCAACAGGAATAAGACAAACGTGCATAAACTCGTTTATCTCATTCGACGCCCAATCGTACTCGACAAGCAAGAACAAGTATTATAGAACCAGCCGATTGATACAGGAATGTACAAATCGGATTATTTAACAAAAACTTGTTAAAACATGATTGCCCACGGTCTATTATATCGAACCGAGTTTGAGCTATATCTTAATTAATATTAGTTGATGTTCACAAGATGTAGTCGAGAGTCGAGAGCTCAGTCGGTATCTAAGAGTCTTCCTAGCTAGGTAGATGAAATTATAAATCGACCCCAAAGCCCTACACAACGCCCCCTTTTTTTTTCTGGGTCTCTTACCGCCCCCCTTTAGGCCTGCAGCGCCCACAAGGGGGCGTTATCGCCCACGTTGGGAAAGACTGCCCTAAGGGGTCACATCACGACAGTGGTCCCGTTTTTACAGAAGCACTTTTTATTCAGCGCTGGACTGGGAGTAAAAGAAACACAGAATGTACCAGCTGCCTACTCTTCCCAGGCATACTGTAAAAGTCAGTGAATGGGAAGCAAGTATTTTGCTGTATTGTGAGCAAAAGGCTAATAACCTCTCACCACTTATACCATATTTCGTCTTATAACCTTCTGATTTTTTTAAATTTTTTTTATTCGTCCTATGTGGGTCATTTATGTCAAACATGGCATGAAGTGATTTAAAATTGATTGAAGTTGGTGATTCATACTTTTAACATTGTTACAGGTGTTTGAAAAACTCCTAGAGAGTCCAAATGTCACGACGGATATCTTCAAGAAGTTGGTGCCCATATCTGGAGATGTTGGTGAAGAGAACCTTGGGCTGAGCAGTCAGGACCGTCAGATACTTGTGGACAATGTCAACGTGGTTATTCACTCCGCTGCTACGCTTGACTTTCAGGTAAGCTAACTTAAAGTCACACCATGGAGTTTATACCCGAGCGAGTCAAATCCCACTTCCTTTCCCCTCCCGTTCCTTAGCTAGGCTCTCGATTCACTGTCTTTGCTTTTCTTTTTTTTTTCTTTTTTTCTTTTTTCCGTTGCTTAACACTTTCCCTTAATTTGCTGCTTGTATGTATAGATATATTATATATGTATTATGGTATATATATATATATATTATATTTATTTGTATAAATAAATATATATATATTACATATATTTGTATTAAGTATATATATTTATGCACCACCTACTACTTCTTATCTTACTTCTGTTCTACCCTAAGGTTGCCTGGAAGAAATTGCTACCTAGCAATAAGGCCGCCTTGTTGTACACTATGTTTTATGTTCTGTTGATTGTGCTGTATGTCCTTGTGTGCAAATAAAGTATGTATGTATGTATGTATGTATGTAAACACTTTATTGCACATAATAAAAATTACAAAACAAAAGAGATGGATACAAAGAAAACTATGTATACAAAGAAACTGTGTAAAGTATATTGTATTGTATTGTATACTTCATGTTCGTTGCTTCTTGATGGAACTCCATATTGTTACCAAAGAAAGTCATGCTTTTTACACTATTTCCACTTCTTCTTATCAGCCCATATACGTCCCCACCGAGGGGCACGGGCCTTCCTTCTAAACACGAAGGGGATTTAGGCCATAGACCGCTCGTCTTTCGAAAATGAATTTTCTTGGACGGGCGCGTTTCATCACGATGTTTTCCTTCACCGTTAAGCAAGTGATAATTAGAAAACCGTACATAAATCCGAAAAGACGAATTTAGTGGTATAGGCCCGCACCAGGCTTTGAACCCGCGACCTTCCGATTACAAGTTCATTACCAACTGGGTTTCGATTACGTCGTCTTCAGCGCGACTTAGTTTAAACTAAACTTAGGGGGTACTTAAAAAACTAACCGAATGAATTGTCAAATTATACAGAAAATTAGAGTTTATATGGAGAAAATTATATTTTAAATGAGATGTCAAACAAAATGTGTCACAGTAGGTACAAAGGGATTAAAAGCAGTATAAAAAAAACACTACCCACTCAAAGGCCCACACTAAGGTTTTCCCTTGTGTCGTGGGTCTCATGCGAATCTTGATACATGTTATGTTATTTGATATTTACCTACTAACTACAGACACCTACAGACTATTGTGATGGCAAAACGTGTTTCTGTCTCGTTTTAATATAATTAATTATATTACACTTATTATTTTGTTGAACACGCGATCAACGCGGCTCACGCGCGTGCGGCGAGTGGCAGCCCGCGATCGCTGGCTCAGTATGCCCGCCGCAAGAACATGCCTAAACTGCGGAGTGACACCCCCCTGCTAAAACTTTATATTTTCAAAAAGTGCGCGGCAAAGATAATTGCGGCGCACTTATAAAGAGGATTAAAAACTCATTACTGCCCGCTAAAAGTTTCTTATAGAAAACATTAAAGCGAAGCTCTTGCCGTGTCACTGGATATCTCGAAGGCATTTGACAGGGTTTGGTATGCAAGTCTGTTAAGCAAGCTTCCTGCGTACGGCATCCCTGCCGACTTCTGTACCTGGATAGGTGACTTTCTGAGTGAACGATCGATCCGGGTAGTCATCGATGGCTGCTCCTCTGATCTTAAGGCTATCGACGCCGGAGTTCCTCAGGGGTCCGTTCTCTCTGAGACTCTTTTCCTGCTGCACATCAACGACATGCTTTTGCCTGGAGTTGTTGCGTATGCAGATGACAGTACAGTCATGCAGAGATACCTGTCCAGATCGGGAGCCGGGGGGGATGATTTTCTATCTGAGAGGAGAGCTTTGGTTGAGCGGGTAAACTCGACCTTAAGTCTTGTCTCCCATTGGGGTGACAAAAATCTGGTTAGTTTCAACGCCACCAAAACTCAAGCGTGTCTGTTTTCCGCGAAACGGAGTCCCTTTAATCTGACTCCTACTTTCCGGGGTGCATCTGTACCTATCACCAATGAGCTTGAGCTCCTTGGCATGAAGTTATCTGCCAACCTTAACTTCGGCATCTCTATCGAGTCCAAAGCACAAACAGCGGCCAAAAAAATGGGCATCCTCAACAGAGTTAAGCGCTACTTTACGCCCGATCAACTCCTTTCCCTTTATAAGGCACAGGTCCGATCGTGCATGGAGTATTGCAGCCACCTCTGGGATGGTTCGGCCAAGTACCAACTAGCCACACTGGACTCGATGGACCGCAGAGCCAGGAGACTCATCGGTGACAGGAAGCTAGTAAAAGATAAGCTCCAAACCCTAGCTCATAGACGCAAAGTAGCTTGCCTATGTATTTTTTATAAGATGTACTTCGGGGAGTGTGCTCAGGAGCTGCATGAGCTCATTCCGCCTGCCCCATTCTTCTATCGGACGTCCAGACGCACCGCGGAGTACCATCCCTATCTTGTTGATATCCCACGGATTCGCACTGAGCGCTTTTCATCATCTTTCGTATTGCGCACTGCTAGGGAATGGAATTCCCTGCCTGCGTCTGTATTTCCGAGTTCATATAACCCGAATCTCTCTAAAGTTCGAGTGAATAGGCTTCTTCTGGGTGAGCTTGCTACTCGTACATCCTCGACCGCATCTTTGCCCTTGGGCTAGATTGTGGTCAAGAGCGAACCCTTCATTAATAAAAAAAACACTAGGTACCTTTGGGTGCACTTAAAAGCGAACCAAGTCGTCCTTTTCGAATAGATGGGATGAAAACATATTTGTTTTGAGAATTTCAAATAGTTTCATTATGGAAAGTTTTTCAGTAGAATTACAGCTTAAAGTTTCGTTAACAACTTTTAAAATCTTATGTATCATCTAACATTATTTCTTTTTTTCAGGATAATCTTCGCCCAACAGTAAACATCAACTTATTGGGCACCCGACGTGTTATGGAATTATGCAGACAGATTAAAAATTTAAAGGTAAGATCCAAATATTATCATTTTAAAACACATCCAAGTGCATAAACATGTTTATATTCCGTTACTTTTCCCCAAGGAATCTATACACAGACACAAATATACAGGGTGTAAAAGACAGCTTAGCAAAAACTGAAACCCTGGACTCAGATAGTCATTCTGAAGGTGGAATTTTTCTCCCGATTTTTTTCTTAAATGTTTTTTTAATATTTTCTGCTTACATCTTTTATTATTTAATCGAATACACTCCATTTTGCAATAAAAAACAATCATAACAACGTAAAACACGAAAACCAGCAATGTACATCGTACTCCGATAGCAGCGCGGTGTGGGGGGAACGCGCGCGGGGTGCGGTTTCGCGATACGTTGCGTAGCGCCAAAGTAGGTAAATAATGTAAACTCCTTAACATGACGTTTCCGGGAAAAATAATTACTTATAGCTGATGATAGTTAAGGTAGATTCCACCATTTAAGTATTTGCTAAGCTGTCCTTTACACCCTGTATACGTCAAACTTATAAATACCTCTTTCTTTATCGTGGTTAAAAATGTCGACTTATAGGTGGGTAGGTCCTTTCTCTCCTTTATATTTTTTTTTCCATTTTTATATTATTCCTGATGACAATTTTTTTTGCCACCAGGTAATGATCCATGTATCATCAGCATACGTCAACTCCTACTTGACTGAAGTCCACGAGAAGGTGTACGAGGCCCCTGAGGATGTGGAGAAGGTGGTGTCATTGGTGGGCACCCTCACTGATGAGGGGTTGGACCAAATTGAACCTAAGTAAGTGACATCATGCTAATATATTGTTTTAGATTTTCGCGATTATTTTCACAATTTTAAACATATTATAACATCATGCTATAGTGAGACC
The DNA here is from genome assembly GCA_949987775.1 of Aproaerema taeniolella. Lineage (NCBI taxonomy): Eukaryota > Metazoa > Arthropoda > Insecta > Lepidoptera > Gelechiidae > Aproaerema > Aproaerema taeniolella. Next base: position 6,085,852 of record OX465272.1, on the reverse strand, counting down.
TGCCTCCTAGTAATCCACCCCAGGCAACGACACTTAATTTTTTTTCTGAATCTGAGGTGTCGGCCTATGGTCTCATGCGGTGTGGTAGGCTCTGTAAAGGGCCGTCTGGTTCGCGACCACCCTCCTACCGAAGTCCGACGCCAAACAGCTTGCTGTGTTCCGTCGGTGCGTGGGAGTACCAGTGCCTATATAGGCATTTTCTGGGTTAACTCGCTCCATCGTCGACCTCATCTTTGACCTTATGGTCAAGATTGAGTTCAAGAGTTAACCCATCTTATAATAAAAAAATATATACTATAAGCCAAGTTCGCCACACACTTGACTATACCTACACGATAAGTATAAGAAGTCTATATAAAAGTCGCAAGTTTATGTTTATCATCAGCATCATCTTGTCAGCCGCAAGACTGCCAGATTATTGTTTTGCTATGATCCGCAAAATTATTTTTGTGTCCTTCAAAATGATATGTCATATATATTTTTTTATTTTCCAGATTACTAAAAACCCATCCAAATACCTATACTTTCACAAAACATTTGGCTGAGCACGAAGTGGTGAAATGCACAGATCTATTCCCTTGCACCATCGTCAGACCTACTATGAGTAAGTTTTTTTCTACTAACTAGCTTTCCGTGCGGGACTTCGTTCCCGTGGGAATTTGGGAAAATTATGTAGCCTATGTGTTAATCCAGGGTGTTAGCTACATCGATACCAAATTTTATTAAAACTGGTCCAGCCGTTTGAGCATGAAAGAGAAACAAATATCCATGCATTCATCCATACACACAAACGTTCGCGTTTATAATATAAGTAAGAATGTTTCCCCTTGTGTCGTGGGTCTTTTGGAACATACACAAAGACAGACACGAACACCCATGTCCCGAGAACAAACATCTGCTTTTTACACAAATATTAGTCCCGATTGGGACTTGAACCCAGGACCCCACGATCAAGAGGCAGTGCTACTACCACCTTACTTGCCATATCTTTACTTCATCATCTAAACTTGAATTTTGTAAAATCAGAAAGGATATCATTAAGTAATATTTTTCTACAAAAATCAAGAACGTAAAATATCTTTAAAGACTGGTCTAACTAGATAGAGAGAGAGAGACATACATTTCCGCTTTCACTCTCTACTGAAACATACTACTGTCCGACATTTTGTTTTGTTTTCTTCAAAATGGCTGCCACCCAAGAAAGCCTGATTTTTAGGGTTCCGTATTATCCGTACCCAAAGGGTAAAAAACGGGACTCTATTAAGACTCAGCTGTCCGTCCATCTGTCTGTCTCATGAACCGTTATAGTTAGACAGTTGAAATTTTCATAGATGATGTATTTCTGTTGCCGCTATAACAACAAATACTAAAAAAACAGAATAAAATAAATGTTTAAGGGGGCTCCCATACAACAAACGTGGTTTTTTTTTCGTTTTTATAGATAATGGTACGGAACCCTTCGTGCGCGAGTCCGACTCGCACTTGGCTGGTTTTATCTTTTGCAAAATACCATTTGTTTTATCGATTTTTTTCCAGTTGTAGCGTCTTGGAAGGAGCCAGTCCCAGGGTGGACTTGCTCCAAGGTTGGACCGCAAGGATTCCTCATGGGGGCGGCTAAAGGTAAGAATCAACAAAGTCAAAGTCGTAAATAGCTTCATTTCATAGAACATTCAGATTGTTACTTAAAGTGAGTCAAAATAGTGAATTACATGAGCATTTTTAACTTTGCCCCATTCATTTATTACGTAAGACTATTTAGGGGGGGAGGGGGGTCGATAATTTTCTATTTTTTCTTACAAGACGGTGGGAGGGAGTCACGATAGTTCTTACGTAAGATCACAAAAATGCGCTTAGTTAAAATTAAACTTTGAAAAAGCGCGGGTAAAGTAATTAAAACCAAATTTTATTACTACTAAAAAAATAAAATTATTAGTACCTTTGTAAGTACACATAAACATTTCTAAAAATTGTTACTTTGTAAAATAAATATTGAAAGAAACCAAACGTGTATTCATTTTTTCCTTCACCTATATTCTTACGTAATAAATATTAAACAGGGGGGGGGGGGAGGGGTCTGCCTATTCTTATTTTTTCTTATAATAGGGGGAGAGGGGGTTAAAAACTAGCGAAAATTGTCTTACGTAATAAATGAATGGCCCCCTATTCGCAAACGTGCAGTCTTCCTCAGAGAAGAATAAGCAAGAAACTCCCGAGAGTCGCTCTTTTTTACTCAATCATATACATTTCCTTATTTCTAATTTTAATTGACTTAATATCTGAATAACTCTGGAGCTGAGCAATTTATTCCCATGGTGTCTAACAGATAATCAGAAATTCTATAATAGCCCTTTTGAACAGTTTCTATTCTACAGCCTAGTAGCTCTCATTGTTTGGAAATGCTCAGTGAGGTTTAGCAACGTATGAGAGAAGTGGCATGAATTAGCCAGGTTTTGAAAGAGCTATTTGCATTATTTTGGTAGTTGGGGATTTTATTCATTGTTGGCAGAGGCGCCCTTAGGGGGTGGCGAACGGGGCAATCGCCCAGGGCCTCGCTCTTGCAGGGGCCTCGCGCAACAACCCAAGCAAATTTTATTAAATTATTTAGAATTTCGGATTTTGATCCTTAATTATTTATTAAGGTTATAACATAACTGTAAATTAAAATAAAGCTAGTTAACTAGTTGATAAGGGCACCCGTTTCCGCATTAAGGCTCTAAGATGGCCCTTTATGCGTGTAGGTCGGTGGCTATTCCATTCCAGCCACCTCAGCTCCGACCAGAAGCTCAGAATCCTCCTGGGGAATTCACAGGCTTCGCGAAGGTAGGATTTTTGCCCATTGGTCCGCCACTCCCACGCATTCCATGATTACGTGGGCGACTGTTTCATCAGCCTCTAGGCAGCTGTCGGTAGCGTTTAGAACGAATAGGTGCTTGGTTAAAGCACAGTGGCCCGTGAGGGTACCCACAATTATTGGTAAGTTACTTCTATTTAGGCCGAGCAGTCTTCGCGTAGGTCCGGTTAGGGCCTCCTTTGACTGCTGACAGCTAGTTAAGTGATATAGGCTCCTATTTCCGCATTTAGGTTCTTAAGTGGCCCATTATGCGTGTGGGTCAGTGGCTATTGCAGCCACTTTAGCTACGTCCAGAAGCTCAGAATCCTCCTGGGGATTTCGCAGGCTTCGCGAACGACCTTATATCTGCAAATATTTTTGCCCGGTGTTCTGCCTCTCCCATGCAGTCCAGGACTACATGGGCGACTGTTTCATCAGCCTCTTGGTGATGTTTAATACGAATAGGTGCTTGTTCAAAGCAGGGTACCCTCTGTAAGGTACCCCCGTAAGGGTACCCACCATTATTCGTAGGTTATCTCTGTATAAAAGCAGTCTACGCGTCAGGCGCGGGAAGGGTCCTGTAAAGGCTTTCTTCGACTGCCGACAAGTGGTTACGTTTTCCCACCAGTCTTTGTGTTGCAAAAGGATGCGTGCTCGGATCCAGGTCCGTACTTGGCTAAATGGAATCGGGATAATTGGCACAGGGCCTGCCAAGATAGTGTCTGATCCCTTCCTAGCCAATTCGTCTGCCGCATCATTACCTATGGAACCGCTATGCCCCTTAATCCATTGCAAGATGACCCTGTTGGCTGAAGATATTTTATTTAGCGCTTGGTGGCATTCGGTGATAATGATAGGTCCGGAAGTATATGAGTAATTTTCTAGGGTGACAGGTGGTTAACGAGTACGTTTGCGAATCCAAGTACGAAATTGGCTAAAAGGCATTGGGATAATTAGCACAGGGCCTTCCAAGTTGGTATCTGATCCCTTCCTAGCCAAAATGTCGGCTGCGTCGTTACCCATCGATCCACTATGCCCCTTGATCCGTTGTAGGATGACCCTGTTGGCTGATGCTACTTTGTTCAGCGCTTGATGGCATCAAGTTAACTAATTCATTCATTCAAAACATAATTGAAAAATTAAGTATTATGTGTAAGTAGTATCTTGAAGATCGGTTTGCTATGCGAAGAAGATCACACTTAAAGAACAGTTTTTTAATCGCATAACACTCGGGTCAGTTCGGGAGTCGGGACATAATTTTCTGCTCCTCTATCTTTCAGCCCTTGTTATTCTTTCAATCGAAAATGACGATTATTGTGTTTTAATTAAAGATTTTAGTCTTAGTGTTTTAATTAAAGAAAAGCCGCAAGCATCAATTTTAAAATTTACCATCCTGTATTTGTTAATTTTGAAAATATTTCAAAAGCCGCAAACATCAATTTTAAAATTTATCATCTTTGTATTTGTTAATTTTGTAAATCTTTCAATGTAAAATATTTTAAAACTCAAATTATATTTATTTGTATAACTTTAGAATTTCTCGTCAAACATGACAAAATTGATAAACCAAACAACCAGACCTACTTTTTCATCACATATTTTTCACGAAGGACGAAGGGCCTCGCAAAGACCTGCCGCCCAGGGCCTCGCAATGGCTAAGGCCGCCTCTGATTGTTGGTGACGGGAAATCAGGGTTGCCACTTAAAAATAAAATCACTAACCAAATTACTGAACTATACTCCAAATTCCATAAATACTGAAATAATGCAAGTGGCTCTTTCAAAGCCTAGCTCCTTCATGCCATTTCTCCCCTTTGGGAACTTTGGTGGGTGACCACACTTGAAAACGCCTGATTACTCTTGTGGTAATCTTGTCAAATCAAATCAAAATTACCTAATTTTCATAGAACATACAAAGTGTTTCTTGAAAACGTCATAAAAATACATTAGCAAAATCAATGTAAATCATTGAGCAAAATATTGAATCACATTAGCATTTTTGACTTGGCGCCTATTCGCAAAGGTGCAGTTTTCCTCAGGAGAAGAATAGGCAAGAAACTCCGAGGGTCCCTCTTTTTAAGTCAATCATATAAATTTTCTTACTTCTAATTTTAATTGACTTAATATCTGAATAACTCTGGAGCTGAGCAATTTATTCCCATGGTTGCTTGTCTAACAGATAATCAGAAATTCTGTAATAGGTCCACCAACCCGCATTAGGCCAGCGTGGTGGACTATGGCCTAAATCCCCTTCGTGTTTCGAAGTGAGGCCCGTGCCTCTCGATGGGAACGTATATGGGCTGGTAAAAAAAAAACACGTGATCGTTTCCATGTTTCAGAGGGCGCGTTAAGCCGTCGGTCCCTAACAACCTTCAGAATTTATATCAAACGTGGCATCAAGTTATTTTAAAATCACTGATGCTCTGCCTACCCCGATAGTGATTATAGGCGTGAGCGTGTGTATGTATGTATAAACTTAAACTATAATTTCCATTTATTGCACAGGCGTAGTGCGTCGTCTCCCTCTCGCTAAAGAAAATGTGGCCGACTACATCCCGGTGGATGTGGTGGTCAACCAACTGCTGGTAGCTGGATGGGAGGCAGGGAAGTCCAAGTGAGTATGGAGGGGGCGGCGCCTTAGAAACCTTGTTGTTCACTCTTGAACAAGGTTTCAACATATTATAGCCCTAGAAAACTTGTTTATCGGCTTAGAAACCTTTTTATCGCCCTTGCAACCTTTTTATCACCCTAGAAACCTTGTTATAACTCTAGAAACCTTGTTATCGCCCTAGAAACCTGGTTTCCGGGAAAAGAAAGGCAGTCTGTGAAAGCTCCATGTTTAGAGTTAACTAAGGTAAGGTGGTCAGTTTCTGCTACCTTTGCCTCTCCCCTTTGAGTAGTGAGTAGGTTACTGTTCGCTAAGGACAACGTGGCCGACTACACTGGTCAGAACCAACTACTGGTGGTGGCTGGATGGGAGGCAGGGAAGTCAAAGTAAGGTATCTTAGAAATCTTGTTCACCATAGAAACCTTGTTATCGCCATAGAAACCTTGTTTACCCTAGAAACCTTGTTATCGCCCTAGAAACCTTGTTATCACCCTAAAAACGTTGTTATCGCCCTAGAAACCTTGTTTATCGCCATAGAAACCTTGTTTATCGCTCTAGAAACCTTGTTATCGCCCTATAAAACTTGTGTATGGCTCTAGAAACTTTGTTATCGCCCTAGGAATCTTGTATATGGCTCTAGAAACTTTGTTATCGCCCTAAAAACCTTGTTATCGCCCTAGAAACCTTGTTTATCGCTTTAGAAACCTTGTTATCGCCCTATAAACCTTGTTACATCCCCAGAAACTCACATTTAGGAACAAGATCAAAGTTCAGATTAGAGTCTAAGGTGACTAAGGTAAGGTGGCAGTTTCTTCTACTTTTGCCTCTTGACCGGATTGAAAACAAACTGAGGTGTCGTTGCCTAAGATGGCTTAAGGCAGGTCTCATTTTTGTTTCCTTAGTCGCCTCTTACGACATTACGGAAAGAGATAGGGTGGTGTTATTCTCAACTGATCACCACACGGGGCGAAAACGGGTTAGCGAGATATGTGATGTAGAAGTAATTTTAGAGTCTTCTTCTTCTTATCGTGTAGGCATAGTCAAGTATGTGGCGAACTTGGCTAACTATTTTAGAGTTATTCCGAGATTTTTTCCCAGGCACGGTTTGACAGTATACCACTGCTCATCGTCGACGTGCCGTCCGTTCCACTGGGGCATGCTGGAGCATAAGGTCAACGGAATGTTACACAAGTACCCACTCAAGAGTGCTGTGTGGTGAGTTCAATTTTATTAATTTTATTAGTAATTAGCTTTAAGTTCGGGACTTCGTTCCCGTGGGAATTTGTGTTCATCCAGGATGTCGGCTACATCCATTGCAAATTTTATTAAAATCGATCCAGCCGTTCTCGAGTTATAAGTGTTCGAACAAACCCGACTTTCTTTTATATATTAAAACTAGCATTCCGCCCGGGACTTCGTTCCCGTGGGAATTCGGGAAAATTATGTGCCTATGTACATCGGGATAATGTAGCTTTCTAATGGTGAAAGAAATTTTGAAATTGGTCCAGTAGTTTTTAAGTTTATTCGTTACATACAAAAATACAAATATTTCATATTTATAATATTAGTGTAGACTAGCTTTCTTTTTTTGACCGACTTCAAAAAAGGAGGAGGTTCTGTTCGACTGTATACAAAATGTTAAGTAATTCGATCTTATCCCCTCGGGTGGTGAATCAGCCCATGATACTGAACAACTTTCCATAAGAACAAATGCCGAAATACGAAAAAACATTTTTAACTTCCCATACAAATTGCATCAGCTGATAAATCATTTTGTATGGGAAGTCAAAAAATTTTTTTCGTATTTCGGCATTTGTTCTTAGGGAAAGTTGTTCAGTTTCATAGGCTGATTCACCACCCGAGAGGATAAGATCGAATTACTTAACACCCTGTATATCTTTTTTATGTATGTCCACCGAATTCTCCTCTATTTATAAACAGACTACCCTTCCGCTCGGGAATTCGTTCCCGCGAGAGTTTTGGAAAATTATGTAGCCTATATGTTAATCCAGGGTGTCAGCTACCTCCATACTAAATTTTATTTAAAAATTCCAGGTACCCCCACCTGAAGTTCGTCCCTTCGCTCCTACTGTTCCGTATCTCGGCTATCTTCGTGCATTTCTTCCCCGCTATACTCCTAGACATGTTGCTACGGGTTACTGGCGGCAGGCCTATGTGAGTATTGCAATATTTTAATGACTCGAAAAAGAACAATTATTATGCAAATTAATCTCATAAAAGATTTTTTAATTATTACTAATACGCTTACTTAAAAATACGCAAATACGCTAGTAAATGACATAAAAATACGCAAAAGCGTATTAGAACAGAATTTATCTTATAACAATAACTATAATACAGTTAAAATGACTTCCCATGTTGTATAAACATAATGAGAAATGCAATATTATTACTGAATTAAAGCTATGATAGCCTGGAGTAAATCGTTTTTTAATATCTCTAAAAATAATAAATAAATCTCGGCTATCATCGTGCACTTCTTCCCCGTTGTACTTCTAGACATGTTGCTACGGGTCACTGGCGGCAGGCCTATGTGAGTTTTGCAATAATTCACTGACTACTTTTCTTGACCTTATAATACTATTATTACGCAAATGAATCACATTGACAATAGAGTAAAAGATTTTTTATTTATTACTAATACGCTTACATAATCATATTAGAACACAATTAATCCTATAACAATAACCTAAAATACACTTGAAATGAATTTTTATTTAATCGTATATTTAATTGCATAATTTATTTAATCGTATGGCGTTCATGCATTGTAGGCATATACTTAACTAGCTTCCCGCGCGGGACTTCGTTCCCGTAGGAATTTGGGAAAATCATATACCCTATGTCCATTCCGGTTAAAGTAGGATTCTAATGGTGAAAGAATTTTTCAAATCGGTCCAGTAGTTTCGGAGCCTATTCGATGCAAACAAACAAACAAACAAACAAACAAACAAACAATCAAATCTTTCCTCTTTATACACTGGGCGTCAAAAATAAGTAGTACAGTTTTAAAATTGCGATTTCTCCCAAACTATAAAACTTAGACCTTTGAAACAAAAAAGGTTAAAAAGAAAATTTAATCTTATTCAATAAAAACTTCATGCATTATAAGAACTTATAATGCTTGACTTTAAAAAAAACGAATAAATAAAAACACTTTTTTTAAACTGTTGAAAGGTGTTGTCTTACTTAGGATTTTTGTGTTTGACACATTCGCTGCTGATAAAGCAATTGTAATTGAAAAGCATAGGTATCTTCAGAGAGTAAATTTGACTAATCATGCCTCTTTCACCAGAAGAATGTGCAAGAATCTTAGCTTTTCTCGAAGTGGGCATCAGTATGCGTCGTACTGCAAGGAGGGTGGGTGTAACTTTAAGAACGGTTCAGCGAGTAAAGCAAAGGTACGAAGAGACTGGAAACCATCTAAGGAGACGAGGTAATGGCAGACCCAGGTGCACAAGTACCCGAGAAGATCGCTTTATTGTTTCCACTGTGTTAAGAAATCGACACCTTAATGCAGTTGAGGTTCAGCAACAGCTTCTTCGGACCCGAACAGACTACATCAGTGAGAGTACAGTGAGAAGAAGACTTGCTGAAGCTAACCTGAAGCCTCTAAGACCAGCAAATGGCCCCAAACTTGAGACAGAGCATCGCGTAGCAAGACTACGCTACGCCCGTCAACACGTACAATGGGGCGAAGAAGAATGGGCTAGAGTTTTATTCACAGATGAGTCTCGATTCTCTTTATACACTTCAGATGGACGGCGGAGAGTCTACAGACGACCCGGTGAGCGATACATTCAAGCTTGTATCTCGGAAAGAGTCCAATATGGCGGGGGCTCTGTACACGTATGGGCTGGTATCTCTTCAGAGAGTCGCACAGAGCTTGTGGTAATAGAAAATGGGACTTTGACTGGTGAAAGATATGCCTCGGAGATCCTCAACGAGTATGCAGGGCCATATTTAATAAATATGGGTGATGGAGCCATCCTAATGCATGATAACGCCCGGCCACACACTGCTCACCACGTACAAGAGTACATTCAGGAGGTTGGCATCAACTTGATGGCTTGGCCATCGAGAAGCCCAGATCTCAACCCGATTGAACACGCCTGGGATGAGCTTGGGAGGCTAGTCAGAAGGCGCAGTCCACCTCCTGCCACACTCAGGGCTCTAAAACATGCGCTGATAGAAGAATGGGAAAATATTCCCCAACACCGCCTCCGAAACTTAGTGTTCAGCATGCCAAACCGGATCCAAGCTGTAATTAGAGCCCGAGGCGGCAACACAAGTTATTAAATTGTGAAAAAGTTCCAAAACGTGAAAATTAAGTGGTTGACATATCGTTAAAAATTGATACTTTTTAGTATTTATCTTAATTTTAAGTTTGAAACTTTATTCATGCCAAATAAAATATAACTTTAATAAACTTCGTTAAGTTTACTATAAACTGCTTTTTATTTCATAAGTGTAACTACTATAGTTTAGGAGTAATTGCAATTTGAAAAGTGTACTACTTATTTTTGACGCCCAGTGTAATATGTATAGATAGATTGATAAACTTAGGTAATAACAATAATATTACCTAATAAAAAATGAGATGACATGCAATATGATTACTATTAACTCCAAGCTATTATAGCTTTAATTACTACAATAACCTGGAGTTAATAGTTTTTTAATATCTCTAAAAATAATAAATATATCTCGGCTATCTTCGTGCATTTCTTCCCCGCTATACTCCTAGACATGTTGCTACGGGTCACTGGCGGCAGGCCTATGTGAGTTGTGTAACAGAAGGTGGGTCAGGGTGGCGAAATAAAATAGTTGGTAAGTATATCGTAATACAAATGCGTCTATTTAAAAGAACGTGTTCTCGTTGAGATTAATACAATGCAACTCGGTCGTCACACAAAAATATCCCGGTCCCCCTCGTCACATTAATTTCATTAAGTTAACTTATACAATAGTCACGAACAACACAGCAAAACAAGAGGATCCCATTACACGTTGATAAAATGTGGACAAATCCGTATATATGACAACAATGTGACAGATGTAAATTCTTTAGATTTCTAACAGATAGCGTTAGTTTGCAGCGATGTTAATTCTTTGATCTTCTAGCAGATGGCGTTAGTAGAGCAATAATATTCTATCTAATGAACAAAATCGTTAATCTTCATTTTTTTTTTACTGATAACACATCTACATATGAATTTAAATTACTATGTTAAAGCACAAATCTATAGCCGTGATAGTTTTTCAATAAAGTGCACCACAAAAGTGCTCGGTTGTGGGATAGTCGCTCGCCCTATTTGCTTGACATTGTTTATACTTATTAATTTTATTTTTATATTTTTTATATTTGACGACAACATTATTCTTTGACATTTTTGACATCCATTGTAATTTATGAAATTGATTATGTTGGAATTAATGATCTAATCTAATCACTAGTAATACAGCTCACACAGAACAAAAACGACATCGCCAGACTGAAACGATACAAGAACCTGGAGTTGGACAAAAGGGGTCTAGATTGAATCAAGGAGCAGTAGTCAATGGACTATTTAGGAGATAAAACTATGATAGGCGTGTACGCTAGCTTGATGTCAATCTGGCGTACAGATGGCCGTACTCGGAAACGGCTAATACTACAGCAGAGAAAGTTATATCAAGATTCTCTGCATAAATTCTGCCACTGCAATCTTTATGCAAATTTCATTAAGATTGCTCAACAACTAACGGAGATATGAAACAATTCTCTCGAGCGCCTGTCGAGCCGTCGTCAAGCTAGCGTACACATAATAGTACTCATATAAGTTCTAGGAACAAAAAATGTTTGTACAGTTACGCACTAAAACATATTATTAATTTTCCAATGTACAGGGACAATGGTACATCATGCTATCCAAGACTGTCAAATTTCTTTAATCGATTTTCAATTTTATCTCAAAGCATTAGAGTTTAATATCCATTGGGGAAATTTGACAGTTTGTGGTAACCTGATGTGACTAATGTGTGTTGTTTATTATATACTTAAGTACTTAAAACATTTTTAGAATCCAATATGTAATATACTTCCTTAAAAACATTTTTAGAAGTCTACGAAAATATGAACTAAATGGTGCTTGAAGAAAAACCGGTAATTTCATGTATAGTTCCGTCAATGTAGTGTACTCTGTTCTATACAAAAATTAACACGCAAACGAAGTTGCGAGCATCAGCTAGTTTATATAAAAGCCCATCCGAATGTGAGGAAAAAAACTACTAGAATATTTGTAAAATAAATGTGCTTCTTTCACCGTTAGAATGCTACGTTATCCTTAATTAACATAGGCTCCATAATTTCCCCGAATTCCCACGGGAATGAAGTCCCGGGCGGAAAGCTAGGATGTATTAAATCACATTCTTTCGGTGAAATTAACAAACTTACAAGAGGCTCCAGACTGACGCCCCATTTTCAGCTTTCTGGGCCCCATTCCCAGCCACCTCCTGCTTTATAGATAGATAGATAACAGCTTTATTCACTCCAATATACATAAACAAAAATAGTAGATTACCCAACAAGTGAAAAAAGGGTGAATTCTTTTCGAGACATTGAGTTGTATCCCGAGAGGAGCGAAGGATTCTAAAGTTGAATCCCGAGCGTAGCGAAGGATTCTAGATTAGAATCCTGAGCGGATCGAGGGATACAAGAGTCGAGATGAATTTTTTTTTCACGTGTTAGGTACTCTACTTTTTACCATTGACTACGAGAAAAAGAAAATAATTACTCTGTGTCAGTAAATTATCAACAATAGCTGCTGCTTTAACGCGAAGTGGCTCTGGAACGAGAGGTTCACTTTCATCACTGGACGTCGAACTCATTTTATGATTTTGAGACAAAAACTTTTAACAGAAACTTTTAATTACATGAAAATTGCACAGAAAATTGGCTGAATTCCTTATTCTAAATTTAAAATTTTTAACCGAGCCATATTCCATACAGCCAGTTATTACATAAAGCCAAGTTTTAGTACGTTTTTATAGCGAGAGTATGCAACCTCCTTGCACATTTTCTTTTGTTTTCTTACTAAAATCCGTATATTCGCGCACGTTCCAAATTCAAAATGTTTTATTCACTCAGTGAAATAAACAGCGTTTTATTCACTGTTTTTGAAGAATAACGGACCCTTTTTCGAGGGGCAATGGTAAAAAATATGTTAAAACAAAGTAATATTACAAAACAAAGCAAACAAAGCTCTATCTCCAGCTACCACGCAAAACCATTTTATCCATTTTTGTAGGCTTTCCAGTTATTTAGAAATCGGCGGCAGTTGATTAAGGCGACTAAAGGCGCTGTAAGGCAGCACACATAGGAATAGTGCCATCTCCGTCTCTCAACAGGCCTGGGCCGGCAGTGCGAACAGTGTCGATACACGAAGTTTACGGACTATGAAAGCGTGCGTGCGTAAAAACATGTTCGAAAGTTAGAAAAATGAGATTGTTGGAAAGGTGACAGCTTAAATCGAAAAATGCGTTAACTACTTATCGAGAGTGTTCAATCAAGAACATTTTGATAGCAAATTCAAGTTCCTGCATTTTACTATCGTTTTTACAGCTTAAAAGATACACAATATTGGGTATTTAGAGGTGACTTTGTGAGCTTTTTCTATCGAACCAAAAGTGCTGAATCATGTTTTCAGCAAACTACTTATCTAGTTTAAGTCCTGAATATTACCGTAGTATTTTTTTTCTTCGATTTAATTCAGTGCGTCATGCTTATCTACGCATCACAAAATCGTAATTTAGGTGCTGTAGTCGCCTTAAGCCAGAAGTTTCAAACCTCTTTTGTATTTAATTGAAAATAGCTTCGATAAAATATTTTTAACAAAAAATTGATCCGCCTTCAAAAAGGGTGAAAAAATTTTTTAAAGCTATGTTCACGAGTAAGTAGTGGTTACGGGTAAAATAGTAAATATGTGAATTCATAGCGGAATATGGTACTTAAATAGAGAGGAATTTTTTTTTTACGTCGGCGCCGAACAATTACTCGCATGGCATAACTATCTTAGTTTTTATACTGCCAAAAAGCTTGTGCGAATACTTATTTCATTAAACTAGGTCCTGTTCAAACCGGCGCCGACGTCAAAAAAAAATTCCTCTCTATTTACCATATTCCGCTATGAATTCACCTATTTACTATTTTACCCGTAACCACTACTTACTCGTGAACATAGCTTTAAAAAAAATTTTCACCCTTTTCGAAGGCGGGTAAATTTTTTGTTAAAAATATTTTATTTTATTCTTTTTAAGGGTTATCATTTATCATTCATATAACTCCCTCGTAGATCCATACTAATATTATAAGTGCGAAAGTAACTCTGTCTGTCTGTCCGTCTTTCACGCCTAAACTACTGAACCGATTTTGATGAAATTTGGTACAGAGATAGATTAGAGCCTGGGAAAGGACACAGGCTACATTTTATCCCACAGCTGGGCACGATATAACCTGTAGTCCACGCGGGCGGAAAGCTAGTTTATTATGAAGCACTAAGTCACTCGAGATTAAAGAGCGATATAGTGATCAATTACTTTCACCCCACGGAAAGATATGAGGTGGTGATATTCATAACCAGTCGCAAGATGGCAAGAAAGATACGGGGTAGTACAATTCTCAAACTGATTGCTAGATGGCATGAAAGATATGGGTTGGTGGGTGATATTATCATCCGATTACCAGACAGCAGGGAAGATGTGTGGTGGTAATATACGCTACCGGTCACTAAACGGTAGATCCCCACAAAGGAGCCCCAAAAAACAACTTTAAAGTCTCAGGGAATTACTTCATTTTTGCTTCGTTTACATTGATGACCTATGTATTATCATCCACATATGACCGTAAATTTCTGTTTTTTTTATTTATGACCTAAACTACCGAAGCGATTTCGTTAAAATTTTTATGGGACCGATCTGGAAGTAGATGCTTCCGAACTAAAAAAAAAATTTGAAATCGGTTTACAAATGACGGAGTTTTGAGGCAAACATAAAAAATAAAAATAACAAAAAATATTCATCCGAATTGAGAACCTCCTCCTTTTTTTGAAGTCGGTTAAAAATAACAAATAAATACGTTTTTGAGAACCTTATTTAGTCGACTGGGGTGTCCACTTTCACGACTCATTATCAAAGGAGAGGGGGGAGATTTCATTATGATACCCATTTTTTTATCAGGTTATTATACAGGATGACAGTAAATTCAACGTATTCCTTGAAGGGGAAGTAAGTAATATAGCTTATTTGCAACAAACTATCGTAACCTACTATCTCTACACTCTAACCCTCTTCCCTCCTTCTTCCTCTTCTATCCTCCCTGTTCCCTCCTTCCAACTCTCTCTTCTCTTTTCCTTCTTCCCTTCGTTCCTATATTATATTAAATTCTGTAGTCTATGTTAATCAGGGATAATGTAGCATCCTAATGGTGAAAGAATTTTTTGAAATCGGTCGAGTAGTTTCGGAGCCTATTCGTTACATATAAAAATACAAATCTTTCCTCTTTATAATATTAGTATATAGGTAGATTGTCGATGATCAGCCTATTCGTTTTTTTCATATTACGTGACATACATATTTTTTAGTTATTTTTATGACGCCGAAATATTATGCCGATTATTATTTTATACTAGTTGACCTTGTCGCCATTAAAATTAGAACTGTGACGTAGGTGAACTTTAAGAATGACGTTTGGAGTAAGTGTAACCTAGCTAAGAGATATCCACTATTGTCAAATAACAACATTAAATATTATTATACTCAATACTCAATAGTTTATTGCGTTTCCACATTTCTACGAAGGTTAGTAAACATGTAGAACCCTGCTAGGGCACAGCAACTTAACTTAAAATAATATGGTTACTTATATCTAACTAAAAAATAAAAATAGGAATCATAAATTATTTACAATAATAATGTCTTATTAGTTATAATGTTAATTCACTTAGTATCAAAGAATTTATTAAGGGTGTAGTAACATTTTTTACATAAATAATCTTTTAGGCTTCTTTTAAAATGATGTGGATTATCTATAGCAGAGATGGAATTTGGGATATAATTATACATTTTTACACACATGGCATATGGACCGCTGTTTATTATTTTTAATTGTGAAAATGGAAGGGCAAGTCTGGTTCGAGGACGCAGTGCTGGTGGGCGCACTATTAAGCTGTGCTTGATCTTTGTTTAAGCATGTTCATTATTCAGCAGGCTAGTTGTGTATCTATACCTTTCTTCCCTATTGAGAGATTCCTATTATCGCCATGGTTGCCCTCCACATTGAAGAAGTATCCTAGGGCGTGCTCTTTGTTGGTTAGCGCTCTTTCTAACATCACTACTATCATGTTGTGCAAAGCCGTTTCGGTAGAGTTTTAACTTCCCTGTATGCATCTTGGTTCTAGTCTAGTCTCCTCCTTTCTTGAAGTCGATTATAAATGAAAAAATAGTTAAAAACAAATAAATAAAACCAAAATCCTCTATTTCTGGGTTCTATTTATATCTGACTGTATTTATTGATCGTTCAAACTGCAACATCACATTCCAGAAAATCGGCCGCCATCTTGGATCACAGGCCGTTTTTCTTCGAACCCCTTTCCCAGGTCTATAGTGTAGAAAATATTTGTTTACACAAAAATAAGGCAGCGAGAGAAAATGATTCCAAATTTGTGGCCAGCTATCCTTTACTTCTTTATCGTGTAAGATATAATCAAGTGTAAGAATCTCGATATTACTTCTGACTCCATATAACCGCAAGGTTGGTGGGACCATGGATTAGTGGAGGGTCCTGCTCCTGTTTCCTATGACTTAATTTAACTACTTAATGTAGTAAATTGACAATATACAGGGCTTTAGGTATTTCTCTTTCAACCTCTCGGGTGGTTAATTAGTCCATGAAACTGAAGAACTTTCCCTAAGGAACATAGGTCAAAATACGAAAAAAAAATTTTGATCTCCAATACAAAATGCGCTATTATGCTAATGAAGATCAACATTTTTTTTTCGTATTTTGACCTATGTTCCTTGGGAAAGTTGTTCAGTTTCATGGACTGATTAACCACCCGAGAGGTTGAAAGATATACCTAAAGCCCTGTATATCAACATCAACATTTCCACATTTCGACTTATGTTCGATGATAGATTTATTATGTCTGATTCATACATGGAAATCTAAATAGAGTTATTATTTTTCATTCTTTGGTGTTAAACAGGGTACTACTCTTACATATCTAGAATAAAAAGTTATAGGCTGCGAGCCATTTTTTTATGTTATCTTTTTTAATTTTTGCAATTATTAAAAAAATAATATACATATGTGAAAAAAATACCTACTAGAAATGAATTCCTCGTCCCTAAATTATACGGAAACCATACTAAACTCGACCTGGTACCTACCTACAACTTTTAGGTTTTATTTTTTTAAATACGGCCGGGCGGCACGCCTTTTTGACCTATCCCTCCCGACTTAGAGGGGGTGCTACGGAGGGCTACCGATCTTAATCGACTTTTTTAACCTAAGGAACAACTTTATCAAGTAGCTTTAATCCA
The DNA here is from genome assembly GCA_949987775.1 of Aproaerema taeniolella. Taxonomy (NCBI): domain Eukaryota; kingdom Metazoa; phylum Arthropoda; class Insecta; order Lepidoptera; family Gelechiidae; genus Aproaerema; species Aproaerema taeniolella. The sequence goes on along the minus strand of OX465272.1, from coordinate 6,068,814 downwards.
ATTTTGTCAGCTTAGTCTAATTTTTGCCTAAATCAAAGGGACAACGAACTAATTTGTAAACTGACGAAACCGTCGGAAACATTATTTGTGGCGTTCTTACAAATGTCTTACCGTTTGTCGATTGCCATTGGACATGTATAAATAAAATATGAACGTTCGACCTTGGATCGAACAAAATGTGCGTAAACAAGACAAACATTTATAACTAAAAATTTGGAAAAAAAATAATTCTAATTTAATGTAAATTTTTCCTCGTTTTTAAAATCTTCTACCTAGCTGGTAGACTATCTAGTATTCAAATCTCGCACGAAAGGTTCCGTACTATCCTTACTAATAGTATAAATGTGAAAGTAGGGATGTTTGTTACGCTTTCACGCAAAAACGACTCAACCGATCATCGTGAAACTTTGCGAAGCTTTGTACACATATTTTCGGAGGTACTAGAAGGAACATAGGATACTTTTTATATATAAAAAATATGTGAAAGTGCACGCGGGCGTTGCCGTGGGCGGAAAGCTAGTTATCTATAAAAACGAGCAATAAAGTCATGTTTGTTGTATGGGAGCCCCCTTAAATATTTACTTAACTCTATTTTTTAGTATTCGTTGTTATAGCGGCAACAGAAATACATCATCTGTGAAAATTTCAACTGTCTAACTATCACGGTTCATGAGACACAGCCTGGTGACAGACGGATAGACAGACGGACGGACAGCGGAGTCTTAGTAAAAGGGTCCCGTTTAACCCTTTGGGTATGGAACCCTAAGTAAAAGTACTTTTAAGAACATACACTGTTTACTTAAAAAGAAACGAAGTAGAAACCAAGACAGGAGGTATAACATCGCTAGGTTTCTGATATAGCTGAAAAAACATACACTGTTTACTTAAAAAGAAACGAAGTAGAAACCAAGACAGGAGGTATTTCATCGCTAGGTTTCTGATATAGCTGAAAAAACATACACTGTTTACTTAAAAAGAAACGAAGTAGAAACCAAGACAGGAGGTATAACATCGCTAGGTTTCTGATATAGCTGAAACAACATACACTGTTTACTTAAAAAGAAACGAAGTAGAAACCAAGACAGGAGGTATAACACCTCTAGGTTTCTGATATAGCTGATTTTACACTTACAATTACAACTGACTTATATTTTTTTTAATACCTAATTTTTATCGACAAATGTATGTCAAGTAGGTATCTGCACATTTCTTTTGATCAAGGTTCGAGAATCAAACGAAATGGTACGTATCCTCCTAAGACCCCGCGTACAAAATTTTGTACAAAATAAAGTACCTTTAGGGGCCATCCATAAATTACGTCACACGAATTTCATGATTTTTTGACCCCCTCCCCCTCCTTGTCACAGCTGGTCACATTTGTTAGACTCCCCCCTCCCTAGCGTGACGTCACATATTTTGCATAGGTATTTTCCATTTTTGGGAACTCAAAACATTGTCTCAACCAAAGTAAAAACGTAAAAAGAGTGCTTGGAACTGAGGAGGTTAAGTTTGTCGTTAATAGTTAACACGTTTTGATACTCATAACACGTTTTGAAATGTGACGTCACGAAACTTTTGACCCCTCCCACCCCCTTGTCACACAATGTCACACTTTGTCGACCCCGTCCCCTCCCCTTAACGTGTGACGTAATTAATGTATGGTCCCTTATCAGACCCAGTTTTGTAATAAAGTTTGTAGTAATAACCGCCCAATGTACCATTTTTTGTACATATACAAAAATGTGCCTATTTACTATTTTTTATTATTTCCTCTGCAACGTTAAGACATAATTTACAATATTTTGTACATAAGATAGTTCGACGTAAGTTATCCAAAAATGTATCTTAAGGCACCTAGTATTACAAAAATCATACTCTCGAACCCTAACAGAACTTGCTTTAAAATGTCTCTGGGTCTGACACCAATAATTAATGTTAATTTTGTTAGGAAGTTATATAATATAACGGTGAGAAATCATCGCTCGATAGTCGCGATGAGAACCTAATCATGGGTGGGTTAATATTAATCACTATAGCTCTCATAGTTTACTTCATATACCAACAACTGACAGGAATCTACTCCTACTGGCAGAAGAAAGGCATCAAAGGTCCTAAACCAGTAATTTTCTTTGGAAACCTCAAACCAGTCTGGAATAAAGAAGAATCGCTTTATAGTTTGAGTGAAAAAATAAGCAACGAGTTTCCTGATGAAAAAGTGGTTGGCATGTATCAAGGTTTAACACCTACGTTAATAGTCAAAGATCCAGAGATAATAAAACAAGTGCTCATTAAGGATTTTTCTAGTTTTTGTGACAGAGGAGTACTATTAACTAAAGAGCCCCTACAGAAGAATTTGTTTGCAGTTGAAGGGGATGACTGGAAAATACTTCGACAAAAACTTACTCCGATATTTACAACAGGAAAATTAAGAAATATGATGCCTTTATTAAATGCATGTGTTGAAAGATACATGCAATATTTAGACAAGAAGACTGAAGAAAATGCTATTAACGAAGTTCAAGCATTGAATATAAAGTACTCCATGAAAAGTATCACTTCAGCTGTCTTCGGCGTTGAAGTAGAAACATTTGGAGAAGAAAAAACATTTTTAGAAAAAATGACTACGAAATTGTTCATACCAAGCGGTTTCTGGAGATTCCTCTTTTTCCTTGATAACTTATTCCCAGGGATTTCATCCAAGTTTGATATACAAGTAACAAACTCAGAAGTAGCTGAATTTTTCGTGAAATTGGTGCAGGAACTCATCCAAGAAAGAGAGGGGAAACCAAAAATACGGAAAGATTTTATGGATTTGTTGATAGAGTTGAAAGAACAAGGCACAGTTACCAGGGCTCAGGATGAAGGTATTACTGAATTGAAAATAACAGATCTTCATATAACAGCGCAAGCGATTGTGTTTTATGCTGCCGGGTACGAAACTTCTTCGGGTACCATGTCTTTTTTGCTATACGAATTGGCTCAAAATCCCGACATCCAAGAACGTTGTTTTAAAGAAGTGGATGCAGTTATGAAGAAATACAATGGAAAACTGGACTACGATTCTTTAAAAGAACTTCAGTATCTTTCAATGGCTATTGATGAGACTTTACGCAAGTACCCGATAGCTGGGATTTTGTTAAGACAATGTGTTTCAGATTATACTTTTAAAGAGATCGACTTGACTATTCCTAAAGGAACCAAGGTAATTATACCAACGAAAGGGATACAAAATAATTCCAAATACTTTCCGAATCCTGAAAAGTTTGATCCAAAGAGATTCACTCCAGAAAATCAGGAGAGTCTACATGATGTGTACATGCCGTTTGGAGAAGGACCTAGAAATTGCATTGGTAAGAATTGTTTTTTGTGACTCTAGTGATTCTAAACTCCATTCTGATTAGTTGTTTTATAGCTTAAAAAATACATTAAGTAATTTATTTCTAAAAGGGCAAAATTCACAGTTACAAAGCAATTCACGGAATATGCATGAATTTTTTTTAATCGCATTGATTAACAAAATATGAAAATACCGTAGTAGAGATGACAAAAAGTGAAATTAAAATCGGCCAAGAAATACGGTCGATATACGCATTTAAAACTATTAATTACGCACCGATTAGACAGAGAGATCCGACATGGACTGTGACGTCACATGTCACTACGTCCATATAAACTCCGTGTTAAATTTCGTTTTGCTAGAAAGAGATAGAAAAATAATGCATATTACCTATTGCTAACGGTCTAGTTGTTCACATATTTGCAGAAATAATAGGTCTTTACCTATGAAATTGCCGTTTTTCATACAATATTTTTGGAAAACTGAATTTTCCATACTAACGTTTTTGGATTTTTCTCGGGAATGCGAAATCCAAATTTAACAAAATTTTCTGGGAAGGTTTGGACAACATTAAGTTAATTTTCATCATACTTACTTTATTGAAAGTTGTAACGTTAACAACGGTACAGCAAAAATAAGCAATGAAACGGGCAACGGATGAAACGAGTTATATTTGAGCTTCTTTTTCAGCAAATAAATCTAAAGTAAATATGCAATTATTTGACTCAATATCTCCGTTATATGGCCAAGGTTTTTAAATAAAAAACAATTTGAGTAATAGCTGTTCAATCAATAAATTATGAATAAAATAAAGCTTGAGAAAAAATCGGCAATTTCATAGGTAAAGACCTATTATTTACCTCTTATAATTCAATTCATTTATTCAGACTAAATTGTATGTACCTACATAGGATCTTAATATTAAAAATAAATTCACAGGTTAAATACAATTAAATAAGTAATTAAAATGATGGTAACAGATAAGTGCTCGATGTTGTTGACACAGGCATAGACAATACAGGGTGTACAGGACAGCTTAGCAAATACTTAAATGGTGGGATCTACCTATAACTATCATCAGCTATAAGTTATTATTTTTTCCCTGAAACGTCATGTTAAGGAGTTTTCATTATTTACTTTCTTTGGCGCTACGCAACGTATTGTGAAACCGCGCCCCGCGCGCGATCCCCCCGCGCTGCGCTACTATCGAAGTGCGGTGTACAGTACAGGTTTTCGTGTTTGACGTTGTTTTGATTGTTTTTTATTGCAAAATGGAGTGTAATCGATTAAATAATAAAACAATTAAGCAGAAAATATTAAAAAACATGAAAAAAAATTCACTGGAAAATCATTCAGAATGATTGTCTGAGTTCAGGGTTTCAGTTTTTGCTAAGCTGTCTTTTACACCTTGTATAAGTAGGTATTAATCTATAGACGTAATGCAGACTTTAAACTCGTATTCATTCTGATGTTATTGTTGCCTGATTAAAATTAACTATACACGGCTCGTTAATGTTAATTTAGTTTATAACTTGGTATACCAAGTTTATCTTTATCTCTTTTATGTTTCTTCACAGGTCTACGTTTTGCGAAAGTACAATCGCGTTTGTGCATGGCGCATTTTCTACATAAATTCAAAGTAAGTCCATGTGAGAAGACACCTGAGAAGATTGTGTTCGCCCCGACGCAGATAACCCTGGCGAGTAAGGATGGAATATACTTGAATATAGAAAGACGTAAACATTAAAATATTTGCACACATTTTGAGCGATTGAGTTGACGCTACATTATTTACAGAGAATAGACGTTCAATAGGGATGTTGACTATTTTTTTTTTATTATTTATCTTAAAAAGGAACTGAATCAAAAACCCAAAACCGAAATAATTTTTGAAAACTATTGAGAAATAAAAAAGTTACAAGCTATTAAATTTCAATAGAGGGGGAAACTGTCAAACAACGAAAAAGAGATGCCACTTACCACCATTTGTTGCGTAGGTAAAAACATAGCTAGCTCTCCCCACAAAACGAGATAGCTGGTCCTTACGATAATATAAATGCTAATATCTTGTTCATTTATAAACCAATTTTAATGCTAATAAATAAATAAATAAATAAATAAATAAATCATTTATTTCAGTAATCACTGTTACAGACAAATTAATGAGACTTCCCAGAAAGTAGTCCAAGGACACTTGTGTTGGGAATGACTCGCTACTTCCCATTGTTTATAGGATCTGATTACAGAAACGTTAACAACTTACATATATTAACTAACAATTTTAGTTTAGTAATTTGCACTTTCAAGAAAATTTTAAACAGAAATAACAAGATATGAACTATAATTACTAGTAAAAATGTTAAGATTAATTTAGGATGTTAAAATGTGTGTGTGTGTATGTATGTGTGTGTGTGTGTAGATGTGATATAATGTAGATATATATGACTTACACAAAAAGTAAAGAAAAACTGCAAGATGATATTTATAAGATTAGTAAAATTATTCAATATTTATTTATATAATTATCTATATCATTACATTAAATTAGCTAATTTCAGACAATTCTTATTAGGAGATTTTCCACCTCATCATAGGTGAGCGTACCCAACCATTGCATCAGCTTATTCTTACACATGTATAATTGTAAGGGGTATATTTTAAGTGTTTTATTTAATTTATTATATAAGTAAACAGACTGGCATGGGTACTGCCTTCTTGCAAAGACGGTACGCACAAAATGAGGTGGAGCAACAATATCGTTACGTCTCTTTCTTTGTAGTGATTCATCGTAAGGTAGGTGTTTGTGGAATGTAAGGGTTATATTAAGAATATATAGTTTCCTGACAGATAGAAGATTACTAATCTGATATAAGGTGTTTGTAGGGAATCTGTAGGGTTTGTAGTACATAACCTTAATGAGAGATCTCTGCGCCCTTTCCAAGTCAAGAAAGTTGGTCTTATTAGTGCCTCCCCATATTGGTATACAATAGGAGATTACAGATTGTGCTAGAGCTATGTAAATTCTGTTCAATAATGATTTAGACATTACTGCCCTTAATGATTTGAACACCCAGATTAGCTTTCTAATTCTACTTATAATAATTTCTAATTGAGGGTGCCAACTAAGCCTTTGATCAACAATAATGCCAAGGTATCTCACTTGGCTAACCTTGTTTATAAGCGGACAGTTACATGGACTATTATTAGGATCTAGGCAGCTATGAATTTTGATATAATAATTATTTCCTGGCTGTGACGATGAATAAGGAGCAAAGCAGATGTAGTGCGTTTTTTGCGTATTTAATGTTAAAAGATTATTTTTCAGCCAGTTAGACACACGTGCCAAACCCTTAGAAGCCGTCCCATGTACAGCATCCCAAGTTTTGCCAGTAAAAACAATAGCGGTGTCATCCGCATAGGTGAGTATCCTTCCCCCGACGTCTTGTAAATTACATAATTCATTAATATATATTAAGAAAAGCGTCGGGCCAAGGACACTTGTTTTCGGACACAAGGACACTTGGAATGCTGTTTTCGGATATATTTTTTTGAGCATTATTGTTTGTTTCACATACTATTTTTTTTAATAAAATGAAACACTGTTAACATCCCTATTATCTTATTTAGCTTAGTTTACCAATTTCCTGGGCAATCGCCCACTCTCCTTTTCCATCTTCGACCGACACAATTTTGTTAAACCACAAGTAAAATCTTGGTATTGAATTTAATTGTCAAGATATGCAACATGTGAGTTCCTACAAGATAGTACTTAAACGCCATCTCTTTCTGCGTAACCCATTTTTTGTTTGTCACGCTTTGAAAAGTGTTTTTTATCTGCAGCTTCTGTCAGTCACAGTAATTACGGTTTTTAAGGTTTTGCGCATAAAGTTTATTCGTTTTTGTGGTGAATTTGTGAGAAAAGAGACTTCATTAGTTAAGTTGTTGTACAGCTTTTGTACAGTGAAGTGAAGTATGGTTAGGTTGAATTAGGTTAGGTTAGGGGTAAACTATTGCTATCTAAAAGGGGCACGCTCCTGGCTCCGTCTAGAACAACCTCGACCCTTATAAAAACAGAATTGATGAGAATGTGTAAAGCTTATAACAACAAACACAAAACTAAGCTAACAGCTAAACACCTTGGGTTTCGTAAGGATGAAGATGTACCTGTTTTTATCTCTGAAAACCTTACCAGCAAAGGTGCTCGGTTACACTTTTTGGCTCGCGATCTGGTGAAAACTAAAAAATTCAAGTTCTGTTGGACGGCTTACGGGAAGATCTACGTTAGGAAAGAAGAAAACTCACCGATTATTCACATCAAATCAGAAGATCAATGTTTTAAACTTTCAAATACTCCATGACTAGAGATAATTATTCTGTTTTCTGCCAGAACTTTAGTATTGTATCGCTCGATTCACAAAAACAAAATATGTGATCAAAACACTATTACATACAAACATACTCATGACACTTTTTTCTATATTTACACAACTACACTACACTCATTCTACATACACACTAATTACTTGAACAACACTACATCAACACTAATAATCTACATTTCAAAACCTTGCATACTAACTACACAGGCACGGATGTGGTTTTTGACTACAGTCCATAGTTTATATCATAATGGATGACAATCTTAATGCTATCATGGATCTGGATAAATTTGAAATTGCTTCAGCTATAACTTGTGATATCGAGGATTTTGACAAAAACATTCTAGTTAAACATAATAGCACTACGATTGTTTGTCAAAACATCAGAAGTGTATATAGTAACATGGATGATTTGAGCATAACATTAATGAATCTTTCTTTTAAACCGGATTTAATAATCTTAACGGAGTGTAGACTTGACCAGAATAAACCTATCCCGTTGCTAGATGGATACTCTGTTAATCTCACTACGCATCATATCAACCAGAATGATGGCGTTGTAGCTTATATAAAAAATACTCTAAATGCCAATGTCAAAGAGATTATACTTCAAGACGCATCCTGCTTACAAATAAACATTGAAAGCTATACTGTACTAGGTGTCTACAGGTCTCCTTCAAACTCTAATGCTATACCTTTTATTGATTCTCTGAGCAAGCATCTTGTGACTCTAGATAGACGGCAAGTATTAACTGTTACCGGAGATATTAACATAAATTTAATAGTTAAAGACAATGAGGACAACTCTGACCGAAACAACAGACATACTTATCTTAACATGTTGGCTTCACTGGCTATCACGCCTGGTCACTGTCTGCCGACCCGACTACACAGTTGTTTAGATCACTTTATGATAAGATTATATAAAAACAATATAATGGCCCAAATAGCGGTTTTGAATACTACGGTAACTGACCACGCTATGATAGCTCTGGTTTTGACCAGCAATAGGAACGTTTCTTCTACACCAAAATGTAAAACAACCATAGACTTCTCTAAAGCTCTCCAAACCTTAGCCGAAAAAAATTTATCTCAGCTTTTGTTCAGTGACAACCCCAACTATATTGTCCATATACTAACCACAATGATTTCTGAATCATTGCAGGAACACACAAAAACTTTACCTGTATCTAAAAATAGAAGAATTATTAAGCCGTGGATAACCCCGGGTATATTACGATGCATTCGTAACCGAAATAAGATGCAAAAAAGCCTAAGAAAAGACCCTGATAATGATATCTTAAGAATAACTTATAGACGCTATCGTAATTACTGCAATAAACTAATAAAAAAACTTAAGAGGACCTATGAAAGAAAACTTTTAGAATTATCGTCTAAAAACTCAAAATCTCTTTGGAAAACTATTAAACATATTACATATCTGAAACCTTCTAGCACTGACAATAATAAATTACTTAACGTTAAACAAACAACAATTGATTCATTAAATTTTGTTAACAATTACTTCGCCAATGTCGGAAGTGATTTGGCTAATAAAATAAGCTTACCCTTTGTTCACAGATCTATACACGAAAAGATACATAAAGCCAAGTTTAATCAGTCCACATCTTTTGTCTTATTAGAAACGGATCCAGCAGAAGTAGAAAATACTCTCATGAGCCTAAAATCGACTAGTGCCGCTGGCTGGGATTCTATCCCCACGTCCTTTCTGAAAATGGCAAAAGATGAGTTGGTGCCAGTATTGACGCACTTTATTAACCTTTGCTTTAACAAGGGCGTATTTCCGGAAACACTTAAGAAGGCTATAGTTACTCCAGTGTACAAGAGTGGAGACAGAGACGATGTCAGCAACTTTAGGCCAATCTCTGTACTAACAACTTTGTCAAAAATATTAGAGAAAATTCTAAATAAACGACTTGTTAACTATTTAAATAAATACAACATTCTTTCTGAATGCCAATTTGGCTTCAGAAAGGATAAGTCAACCGAAGATGCTATCACCGCACTAACTTCATTAGTTGTTGAACAACTAGACAAAGGATTTAAATGTCTCACAGTGTTTCTAGACTTAAAGAAAGCCTTTGACACTGTCTCTGTCCCCATTCTTGTACAAAAACTGGAAGAAATTGGCATTCGAAATACCCCCTTAGCACTTTTTCGGAGCTACTTATCTGATAGGCAGCAATGTGTCAAAATAGGTTCACACACAAGCCATTACACTAAAATAAATTTTGGAGTTCCTCAAGGAAGTGTCCTTGGCCCGACACTCTTCTTGGTCTATATAAACGACCTGCTTAGTATAAAATTTGAAAACGCCAAAGTGTTCTCATATGCTGACGATACAGCCATCGTATTCACAGGAAAAACTTGGCAATCTGTCCATGCTGATGCTGAAAGGGTGCTTGGCGAAGTCGATATTTGGCTAAAGCTCAATTTACTGACCCTAAATATTCAGAAAACTAAATATGTATGTCATACCATTACTAAATCTACACAGCCCCCTCTTGATTTCACACTTAAAATACATTCACACAATTGCAGACAATCGGCAGTAACCTGCTCATGTACAGCTATTGATAAAACTTCTTCTATAAAATATCTTGGTATACATCTAGACCAACACCTGTCTTGGCACTTACATCTAGAGACCATCGCTGAAAGAACTAGAAAACTGATCTGGATATTTAAAAAACTACGACATATAGCCACAGCTTATCTGCTCCATTCTATTTACGTAGCTTTAGCGCAGTCAATCTTAATTTACTGTATTCCCATTTGGGGCGGTGCTACCAAAACTAAATTTTTAGAAATTGAAAGATCTCAGAGGGCTCTTCTTAAGGTGATGTTGTTTAAGCCACGAATTTATCCCACACATAAATTGTACTTAGATTGTGACACGTTATCGGTAAGAAAACTTTATGTTCTCCACTCTGTTTTAAAAATACACAAAACAGTCTACCCTGACAAATCCTATCTATGCAAGCGAAGAATACACACAATTGCCAAAACAATAAGTGTAAAGACTAGTTTCGCTAGGCGTCAATTAAATTTTCAAGCTACACACTTATATAACTTGATAAACGAAAAGCATAATATCTACCTGTTAAGCAAATTTGAATGTAGACGAAGAATTATGAAATGGCTAAAATCTATAAACTATGAGCAAACAGAACTACTACTAAATTATTTGGAATAGTTCAAAGCGGTAAAAATCAAAATAAACAAGTGTATGTATGTACTAATTCAGATTCTCGAGGTTATTTTCACTAGTGTAAAATTATATTTGAAAATAGCTTAAATAAGTGTATGTATGTTCTATACCATATACTAAATACATAAACCAGTAATAGCGGTGTATGCTGCACCGGTTAGTGATTCTATAATCGATCCCAAGAATTGAATTCGTGGGGCTAACCGGGGCATCGGGATGTATGTACAAACGCTCTCACTCATTAATATAAACTACACACACCGCACACACGCACATATACACACACACGCACACACACACACACACACACACACATGCACACACATGCACACACATGCACACTGAGTCACACACGCAACCACTCACTAACATTCTGCATGACTTCTTCTTCTCTCAATGTTTTTATTATTCTGCATGTTGCAAATCCATTGTCTTCGACAAATGATACTGTACTTGGTTATGGAGGAGCGTGGCCTTCTGGCACAGGTGTTCTCACACTTAAAAGAAGGTCACAGCAACTATACAAAATCTAATATGTTTGTTGAAGCAATAAATATTTTCATTTTCATTTTCATAGTGTGAATGGTCTAAGATCCATACACTAATCTGTTTTGTAGCTATAACTGCTGCAGTGTCGTTTGCTAGTTTCATAAGATTATTGTACATTATTAAGTAAGTGATTGGGGCTTTGTGCTACATGGTTGCAACATTATTTTGCTTTATTAAAATTATTATAAGTAAATAAAATTATAATTATAAATACATAATACCTATACATAAGCTTAATAATTCTGTTAATTTTTGTTACCCTCATTTATCTTTGAGTTTGACCTTTTTAAGCTAAAAATACTATGTAAACGAAACAAGATCGTAAGTAGAATATAGAGATCGATTAATATGGGTATAAACTACGAGTAGGCAGCGTAAGTTAAAAATAGTATTTTATTTTATAAACATTTTTTTTATAATAAGTTATAAGATAGGTTAACTCTTGACCTCAATCTTGACCAAGGTCATAGATGAGGTCGACGATGGAGCGAGTTAACCCAGAAAATGCCTATTAGGCTCTAGTATGCCTACGCACTGACGGAACACAGCAAGCTGTTTGGCGTCGGACTTCGGTAGGAGGGTGGTGGTTCACAGAGCCTACCACACCACAAAATATCTTTATCTGCTAATCAAAGTGAATACTCATTTTTTATCTTTATTTATTTGAGGGTTTTGAGACATGCCACCCTCATCATGGCACTCATAAATAGAAATCCCAAAAAAAGACACAAAAATACCATACATAACCAAAACAAAACCTAATCCCTGTCCTTCACATATTTTTTATACAAACAAATAAGCATCTTGACCTTAGCATACTCTGGGAAGGCCAAGATGCTGTTTACGATGCCAATATTGGGGCAACGTAAGCCAAGCTGCACCCACATTACTCCACTCCGGCCACACTCCATTAAAACATGATATAGGTCCTCCACCCTATCACGCAAACTACAATTAGAAGAGGCTACCTTCCGCATCATATAACCAAAACTGTTCAATGGAATGTGACCGGAACGAAGACGAAGCAAAACCACTACATCCTGCCGATCCACACACAGGTTGAACTAAGGAAATCTGGGAAGGCTCGGTTGAATGGTCTTATACCAAATGCCTTTTATCAGTGACCTTTCGTCAAAGTATTCTGCCCACTTCTTGAAGCAATTCCTCCGTATGTGACCAATCACTTCCGTGTACCATGAGACATAGTGATATGAATACTCTTGTATGAATATAATTACTTAATACCTAGTTTTGATTACAGGCAGTTGCTTTGATTTTGATACATTGAATGAATAATAAGCTTTGAGATAACATAACAACTTGCTTTATGTTTTTAGAAAAACCAGCGTTACAAAATACATACTCTGCGGGTTTTTAATTTAACATAACGGCTTTTTTATTGTCGTGCGTGTTTGCGCCCGCGTGCGGGCCAGGCGCGCATGCGTGCCGGCCGCAACCTGTCATTTCATACATGTTTTTCTTTTCCCACTTGCGTGTGGGCCCGCCTTACAATAAAAAACATGTATGAAATGACAGGTTGCGGGCGGCACGCATGCGGGCGCAAACACGGACGACAATAAAAGAGCCCTAAGAATAAAAGAATTTAATTTGCATTTACATTTGTGATTTTACCTGTGGATCATGTATTCAGATTTTTTGCACACATCACGTAGGTATATACGGTAGATCTTATTATGTTATGAATAGCTTTCCGCCCGCGGCTTCGCCTACGTAGACTACAGGTTATATTGTGAGATAAAATGTAAGCTATGTCCTTTCCCAAGGCCTAATCTATCTCTGTACCAATTTGCATCAAAACCGGTTTATTAGTTTAGGCGTGAAAGCGTAACAGACAGACGCGTGCGATCGCTGCTAATCATAAAGTGTATTGGTAGAGCGTAAAAGTCAAGGATACAAAATTATTATTAGACATACTTATACCTACCATCGCAGACTTTTTTGTAGACCTTTTGAAGGTGTACAATACTGGAGTACATTATTTTGATCTATCTCGTAGGGTTCAGCCAGCGTTTGCAATCTAAGCGCTTTTGCAGTAAGCGCTTTAGTGTTTATTGACGACATCACATTAGAAACCTCAGTGTTTCTCTACTATATTATGCATATACACACATCAACACGGTCTAGGGATATTGCACGATTTTTCATACAAAAGAGGTCTGTTTGAGAAGCTACAAAAGCATACTCGAGATACATGGAGGGCTATAATTTTCAGATGAGCAAGTGCTAAACTTGAATTTTCAATTCTAGTCAATAAATTTTGTTTTACTTGAAATTTGTTAAAACGTGACGGAAACAAAATCGAAAATGCACATAATACTTAAAGAGGAAAGATTTGCAAAAATACAAATTTTTCCCCTTTATAATATTAGTATACTAGCATTCCGCTCGGGACTTCGTTCCCGTGGAAATTCGGGAAAATCATGTACCCTATGTCCATCCCGGATAATGTAGGATTCTAATGGTGAAAGAATTTTTCAAATCGGTCCAGTAGTTTCGAAGCCTATTCAATGCAAACAAACAAACAATCAAATATTTCCTCTTTATAATATGTATAGATAGATAGATAGATAGATAGATAGACTAATACTAATATACTAAATAACCTATGTTATAATAATATTAGGAAATATTTGTATTTTGTATAAGTAGGTATAACGAATAAACTTAAAAACTACTTGACCGATTTCAAAAATTCTTTCACCATTAGAAGCTACATTATCCCTGAGTAACATAGGGTCCATAATTTTCCCGAATTCCCACAGGAACGAAGTCCCGAGTGGGATGCTAGTAATAGATATAGATGATAATAGTACAGACTTCTGCAGGAAGTCATTATTTTATATCAAGAAATCATGATTGCACTTTTTCTTCTTATCGTGTAGGTATAGTCAAGTGTGTGGCGAACTTGGCTAACCCTGGTGTCAGAGTTTTCAAACCGCACAATGGCCTCTGACTTGGTTTTAACGACTGTAGTCAGTCGACAACAGCCGGGACCGACAGCTTAACGTGCCCTTCGAAGCACAGAAACGCTCGTGATAAATTGCCACTTTGGTCACCCATCAGGTTCCCTGCCTCTGTGTACGTTGCTTAACCTCACTGATCAGTTGAGATCAGTGAAAGCCACAGGGCTACGATGATTGGATTTATTATGTATGACAGAAACATTCTGATGCAAGGTCGGGGAGCAATGCCGGGTTTTTAGCCGACTTCAAAAAAGGAGGAGGTTAAAATCCATCTTTAGGCAACGACACCCAGGCTTGGATTGGCCATACGGGCAAACCGGGCAAATGCTTGATGGGCCGGTGTGGCATTTGGCGGTCGACTTTTTTTTAAAGGGGCCGTACACATATTTCGACTTTTTGAACCCCTCCTCCCCTATGTCACGCTTTTTTGGTATCCCTTTAAAATGTACTGTAACGTTTGGTAAGACCCCCCTCCCCCATATGCTGTGACGTAAATAAATAAATTCATTTATTTGCAAGAATACAGTATATGTGGGTGTGTGTACTGGGTGAAAAAGAACCTCCTAGCTATATTCAAATCCTGAACCAGTATCACTCAAAGAACACATTTATGTAAAAAAAAAAAATTTTTTTCTATGGGAATAGTTCATTTTTTGCCTAAACGTAGACATTACTCCTACACCAGGCACGCGAGGGGTACGGGTAGCGCTCGGGGGGTGCGCCCGAGTGGTGTCTACGTTTAGGAAAAAAAATACCCCCCCAAAAAAAAAAGTGTTCAGTAAGTGATACTGGTTCAGGATTTTCAATAAAGCTAGGAGGTTTTTTTTCAACCTGTAAGTGGATGACCGCAAATTTGAAAAAAATTTTTTTTTTCATTACTTCACAGATTATTCCGTCTCCACAAGAACGTATGGAACTCTCTCAACCGTTTAGAAAGGTTCATATTCACCGAATGGCGCTTCCACAACTCAAACACAATGGAGCTGGCGAGGAAAATGAGTGCGACGGACAAGGAACTGTTCTATATAGATATTACTAAACTTGATGTGAGTATTGTTTGGCGTTTATGTGTAACTAGCTTACAGGTTATATCGTGCCCAACTGTGGGATAGAATGTAGCCTATGTCCTTTCCCAGGCTCTGATCTATCTCTGTACCAAATTTCATCAAAATCGGTTCAGTAGTTTAGGCGTGAAAGACGGACAGACAGACAGACAGAGTTACTTTCGCATTTATAATATTATTAGTATGGATAGACTAGCATTTTGCCCGGGACTTCGTTCCCGTGAGAATTTCGGTAATGAATTATTCACATAAATCTTCCTCTTGAATTGCTCTATCCATTGATGAAAACCGTATGAAAATCCGTTAGGTAGTTTTTGAGTTTACCTATCGCGTTCAGACATTCATTCTTCGTGGTAAATAAAAACTACTGCTCTTTTAACACTAGATATCCCGATAGACTTGTATTACCCTACTAGCTTCCCGCGCGGGACTTCGTTCCCGCGGGAATTGGGGAAAATCATGTACCCTATGTCCATCCCGGATAATGTAGGATTCTAATGGTGAAAGAATTTCTCAAATCGGTCCAGTAGTTTCGGAGCCTATTCGATGCAAACAAACAAACAATCAAATCTTCCCTCTTTATAATATGTATAGACTACCTATAGACTACTTTTAATTATTTTGACCTGGATTTGAACTAAGAATAATGTATTAATGTATGAATAATTTATTTAATTGAAAACCAATTTGCATGCTAGATGCTAGTTAAATATGAGATACCAATATGTGTTTATAAAAACTGTAATTACCATATTTACTGCAAATAAAGATTACCTACTTACTTACTAGACGCGGCGGTTGACTTTGCTTTATAATACAAATTTAAAGAAGCTTTATTTCATAGAACATACAGAATGTTGTTTAAAATAGGCCAAAATAGTGAATTACATTAGCATTGCTCAGGAGAAGAATAGGCAAGAAACTCCGAGGGTCGCTCTTTTTAATTAAGTCAATCATATAATAGTATAGTCTGGCAAAAAGAGTAGAAATTAAAAAATGGCAACACTGTAGCGACGTCCCTTTCAAATCAATCTAAGAAGAACGGGACGACACTCAGTGTTGCCACTTTTTAATTTCTACTCTTTTTTGCCAGACTGTACATTATGATATAATGTTGAAAATTACAGCCGAGGCGATATATTGCTAGAAAGCAGAGGCTGTAATTATCAAAGCGCACGTATGTCATACGACGTTTTATAACATATTTGCGAGGAAATAAATCAAAACAATACAAAGAAAAGAAGAAACGCGCGGAATAATTTTTACTTTTTTACAAAATTAGCGATGCGCGCGCATCAACGCTTTTTTTTAAAGGCAAAGACACAAAAAACAGCCAGCGTTACTAATAAAGTAAATTAATATTTTTGTGTTTTTGTTACAGATAAATGGTTGTAATTTATTGTCAAAATTAATTAAATTAAAGAATTTAATGTTTATTTATTATATTTTATCTCCCAAAGTTCATTTTATTCATAAAATGTTGACCACTTTTCTGACATAAAAAAACTCTTTGCTAAGATTTTAAAAAATGCCGTTCGTTTTTAGACGGAGCACCTTGATAAACCGTGCGTTTTACATTACATTACCACACAAGTGCGTAATGAGATACAATAAGATATTGAAATTGGTGAAATAAGAGAAATGTGTTATAAATTTCCTTACAGTATGATGGATGCTGTATTGAAACCACCACTGTTTTCCCTAATAAAGTAAACAAATAAATAATGTAAATATGAATATTTTTTTTATCGCATTGATTAACAAAATATTAAAATACCGTAGTTGAAATGACAAAAAGTTAAATTAAAATTGGCCAAAAAATACGGCCGATATACGCATTTAAAACTATTAATTACGCACCGATTAGACAGAGAGATCCGACATGGACTGTGACGTCACATGTCACTACGTCCATACAAACTCCGTGTTAAATTTCGTTTTGCTAGAAAGAGATAGAAATAAATCTTCGATGGCTTATATCTTTTTTAATTTCATAGTTATTCGAAAAAATGTTTTACTAAACTGTTTATTACATTAATGAGGAATATTTTTAAAATAAAAAAAATAATGTATATTCCCTATTGTATTAATTTCCAGTGGGACGACTATTTCACCAAGCTATTGCTGGGCGTGCGACGGTACCTCAACCGGGAGAAGGAAACCACTCTCCCCGCCGCCAGGAGCAAGGATACCAGGTTAGTTGGGGTTATAAACTTTAACCGACTTTAAAAAAGGAGGAGGTTCTATGTTCAAATTCAAAATAGCTTTATTTCATATAACATTCAGGATGTTATTTAATAAATAATAGGACTTTACCTATGAAATTGCCGATTTTATGTCAAGCTTTATTTTATTCATAATTAATTTGATTGAACAGCTATTACTAATATTGTTTTTTATTTAAAACCTTGGCCATATAACGGAGATATTGAATATTGCAAATCCATTGTCTTCGACAAATGATACTGTACTTGGTTATGGAGGAGCGTGGCCTTCTGGCACAGGTGTTCTTACACTTAAAAGAAGGTCACAGCAACTATACAAAATGTAATATGTTTGTTGAAGCAATAAATATTTTCATTTCATTTTCATTTCATTGAATCGAATTAATACATATTTACTTTAGATTTATTTGCTGAAAAAAAAGCTCAAATATAGCTCGTTTCATCCGTTGCCCGTTTCATTACTTATTTTTGCTGTACCGTTGTTACAGTTACAACTTTCAAAAAAGTAAGTATGATGAAAATTAACTTAATGTTGTCCAAACCTTCCCACAAAATTTTGCTAAATTTGAATTTTGCATTCCTGAGAAAAATCCAAAAACGTTAGTATGAAAAATTCAGTTTAAATATTGTATGAAAAACTGCAATTTCATAGGTAAAGACCTATTATTATCTGTATAAACATAAGGTTCAAATTGTTAATTCCTTGAAATGTTACTTTTGATGTTAATTTTATTAAAAATAATTTAAAAGGAAACATAACTTATTTAGGAACTGCTTTTTTTTTTATTCAATAATTACCTACTAGATGTAAAATTGCAAAATATGTGACGTCACACTAGGGAGGAGGGAGTCTCACAAATGTGACCAGCTGTGACAAGGACGGGGGGGGGGGGGGGTCAAAAAATAAAAAATAATGAAATTCGTGTGACATAATTTATGGATGGCCCCTAAAAATGAATTCTAATCCTATTTTTTATTTATTTCAGGCTCCTAGTCTTCCACGTAGTATGGCAATTACTCCTAATCTACTTCCTATGGTACTGCGTTGCGTGTGTCACCGGCCTTACAATGACCCATAGTGCATGGGCTGCCCCTATCATATACATACTCCTTACTAGTTTATAAGATTTTATGGAAAGATGGATATACTTACCTACAAGGTGTTTCATAAAAACCCAAAAAAAAGATGATTAAAAATTGATTTGAAATTTAGCTTATTGCGCAGTTCTATTACAAGTATGTCAATTTTTTTAAAGAAATTTTCATTTTGAAATTGTCAAATCGTACAACTGATCCCTAGAGTTGCGATTATTTCACTTTTAAAATTAAATTTTGGAATTTCTTTTTTTTGAGTTATTTTGAAACATCCTGTATAGTGTGACATTAAATTATAGTCCATTCGCGTTACGAAAATGCGCATGAGTCATCAGTTCAACTACAGGGTAAGGGTTTATTTACAGTGAAGTAAAAATTCAAACAACTTAAAAAATGTATGTAATCAAGTTTAATGGAAACAAATTGTCTTAAAATTACTTAAATCACTAATCAGTATCGCTAGTTTCTCCAGTTACATTTATTATGAAAGAATTTTGTTCTGCGAGTTCCATGACGTCATCAGTTTAAAGTACTCATAAACATTGTTAATTAAGCGTCTGGCGGACAGTTTTCTTAACGCGAAAGGACTTAGCGAAATTTTAGAGGGTGATTCTTTCTACGAAACTGAACAACTTTGACCAACTTATAAAGGGTGTAAGGGACAACTTAACAAATATTTAAATGGTGGAATCTACCCATAACTAAGATCAGCTGTAAGTAATTTTTCTTACTTGTTTTACTTTATTCGCTTTCTGAATCCCACTGCTGGCCTCCCTATTCTTTGTTCACATAGTCCGGTCTTGCGCTGTTATTTTCTTATTTCTTAAAAGTAATTCCACCAACCCGCATTGGTCCAGCGTGGTGGACTATGGCCTAAATCCCCTTCGTGTTTCGAAGGGAGGCCCGTGCCCCTCCGCGGGGACGTATATGGTCTGATAAAAATTTCTTAAAATAAATTTTCGATTCCTCATAGAAAGGGAATAAGCTAATCCCTGGAGAGGCGAAAGCTTTTTACAGTATAATAGGCCAGACGACTAAAAAAAACTATTTATTCCGTAAGTTAGATTATCAAAATATTTTGAACCGTATTTTTTATTTTTTCTCATAAACAAAAAATGACAACGATACAGTGCGTTAAAGTTTCGCGTGACGTCACGCCTAGGTACAATTTTTACTTAGAAGTGACGTCACAAGCCCCCACTCCGGAACTTTGATGCTCTTTATCTTTGTATTTTTTTATTAATTTGATCAAGCGAAAAATATGTGACCCGTATTTTTGGACGGTCTAACGGACGGACGGAAAGAGAATGCCATTTTTTTTATGTAGCCGTCATCCCTATTAACAGAACATAAAACATGGTGTACAACAAGGTGACCTTATTGCTAGGTAGCAATTTCTTCCAGGCAACCTTAGGGTAGGGCATAAGTAAGGTATAGAAGGACCTATATCTATTTGTAGTATATTTTCATTATAGTATATGCATAACTTAGGCATAATATAATATTCGTTTTTTTGATTATAATATAGTTTTTAATAATTATCAACCTACTGACTGATCTTTTTTTCTCTTTTTGTACAAAAAATTAATTTGTCAATACGCCGAGTAGTTCTTTGTTCTCTTTAGTATTCTTACTAGGTTGACTGGAAGAAATCCCCTCGTGGGATAAGTCCGCCTTTGTAAACTTCCTATTACTGTAAACTTGTTATCCTCTGTATTATCATTGTACAATATAGAATAAATACATACATACCTACTAGGGTGTCCCTTATTTTTCAAAGTTTTAATTTTACAACGCATAGGCTATTATTTTATTCATTTGTACCTAAAACACCCCAAAACATTTTTTTGTATTATTCGGAATAGTGCAACCCGTGCCGACATGCGCGGGATCATATTCATACAAGTAGCATCCAAGGAGCGGCGCACGCCCGCTGTTATTGTCACTTAGTCTCGGCTCATCGGGTAATTAGCGCGCACTGTTTTATTTTTTAAAGATGTTAGTAAAACTAACAAGCAATAAGAAAAGTATTTTCTTAATTGGTGAATTAAATCACCAAATAACGGGTGCCAAATTTCCGTCTAATCAGCAAGTTCTTGCCGTTCTGTTTTTCAACATACGCAAAGTTAAGTTGACTGTTAGTGTAAGTGCCAACCTTGTCATTCGAGAGTACATTTCATTCCGGGAAAAGGCGAGAATACATACCAGAGATTACGTGCTTTTAGAGCAAAAACTAAAAAGAGAATTGTTACTCTTTGCCTGTCGCCATCATGTTTACGAACTGGTGCTCAAAAGTGTGTTCTAATATTTTGCTAGCAGTTCTAATATTTTGCTGTTCAAAAAATGTAGAGACAACTGGAAAAATATTAATCCTAGCGCCATCGAACCATGCACTGAGTTTGTCCAATAAGTAACATGTTTGTGAGGCAACTATTAACGAATTGGTGACGTTTTTTAACAACGAGCTGGCAAAATCGATTGTACGATATGATTATCGAGAACTCTTCGAGCTGTCTGTTTTTTTTCTGGGTGAAGACAATGAACACAAAAAAAAATCAGACCTCCTGACACAATGGATAGCAAGAGCAATTTATTATTTAAAAATATATTTGTTGCCGTCACAGTTAAAAATGAGCGCTAAAGATAATCAACCTTTACAACATGTTTGTCTATTTGTTGTGGCAGTTTATGTTAAACCCTGGTTTGGATGCAGTTTGGCTCTAAAAGCGCGAAATCAAGATTTGTATTTTTGAAACACCTTAAAAGATTATGAAGAAGTTGACAAATTGTTTTCCGAAGCGGCTTTAAACAAGTTCAGTCAAGACTTGTTGTTCTTGTCAGAGGAAATAGCCATCCTATCAATTTTTGATGACAAAATTGATGAGCAGACCACACTCAATATTGTAGAAAACTTACAAAGAGAAAGTTTCGGTGATTCTAGAAAGAGATATGTTCCATCGAAGGAAGAGATGTGTGGCTCTTTGTACGGTAGGTAGTAGTGTTTAACCCATGATTTAATTTAGGACTTATTCGTTTTATTTATACTAAAACTACTTTGTTACCTTATTTTAGTGAAATCTCTGAGATATTTCGTTTCTGTCAAGAACAAAGAAGTTTTTTTATCGAATGAAACTTGACAGCATTTTCCTTCAAGAACGTGAATCTTTGTCAAAAGAAAATGCGGCGTTCGTGGAAGCTAAACAAGAAGGTTTGAAGCTTAAAAGTAGTAAATGACACAGCTGGAAAGCTGTTAAATTTATTCAAGAATTCCACGGTTTGATTACTGCAGATGAAAAAAAGCAGTTCTTATTACGCTGTGTACAAGAACATAGGAAAATGTATCCAGACTGTAAAAAAGAGACTGAAGAAAAAATATCCAAATTAATATACGTTTCATATATTTCTGTATATAAAACAATGTATATTTTTTGAAAATACAACATTTCTGTAACGAAATGAATTTAAGTGATGATTAATGGCTACAAATTAAGAGATACTTTATGCAGCTACTAGTTTTCCGCCCGGGACTTCGTTCCCGTAGGACTTTGAGAAAATTATGTAGCCTATGTGTTATTCCAGTGTGTCAGCTACTTCCATATAAAATTTTATCAAAATCGGTTCAGCCGTTCTCGAGTTATAAATTTTCGAACAAACCCGACTTTTTGTTTTATATGCTAAGATTTTATAAAACTTTGAGCTCCCGTCGGCACGGGTTCAAATAAACTTAGGAAGTCGAAATTTTGTATTCCGGCAACTAATAGACTAATAAACACAATAAGAGGATATGCGTTTCAATAATGAGAAAAAAAATTTTTTCGTCCATATAAGGGACACCCTAATACCTACATACATACATATGGTCCTTGAAGAAAATTCCTTGTTCAGTTTCAAGGGCTGATTCATATCCTTAGTTTTCGCTAATTTGAAGTCACCCAATATAGTTCGACCAAGAAAATAAAACAGTTACAGTCAATAGTTTTAATTTTAAGACTGGTATAGGTGGTTTAAGTATTAACCATGTATTAACATGTTTATAAGTGCAAAAAGGCCAAACCAGAAAAATATATAATAAGAATACATATATATTATTTTTAATATATAATATTAAATATATAAAAATATTTAGGACCGTCCGATCATAGATACATATTCACTACCTAACGTTAATTTATGTCATGTATTTTTAAATCTACCTATATATACAGGGTGTAAAGGACAGGTTAGCAAAAATTTAAACCCTGAACTCAGACCATCATTCTGATTTTCTTTAGGGAAATTTTAATTTTTTTAATGGTTTTTTAATATTTTTTGTTTTAACATTAAAATTATTCTAATTCATTCTATTTTCTAATAAACGATGATAACAGCTTAAAACGTGAAAACCAGTTGTGTACATCGCATTCTGACAACTGCGCGGGGCGCGGTATCGCTGTCCATTGCATAGCGCCAAAGTAGGCATTTTATTGTAAAATCCTTTATTGCACATCAAACAAAATAAGCATAAAACAAAAACTTTCTAAATTAACGTTTCCGGAAAAAATATTATTTCTAGTTAGTCATAGTTATGGATAGGTTCCACCATTTACGTATTTGCTAAGCTGTCCCTTACACCCAGAATACATAGATTGAAATAAAATATTGTTTAAAAAAATAATAATTATTTTTAACAATATAATTGGTAAGTTTGACTATTCATAACCTTTTGCGTGTTATCTTTGTCTTCTTGGTTTGACTTTAAAAATAATATGTAAGCCCAACATTGGGTCCAATATTAATATTAATGACGATTATAATGAGTAATATATAATGATAAGTAACTATAATGAGTAAGGGCATTTGTATTTAACATTCCAATGGATTGGTTATTTTATTATAAAATTATAAATCATTTAATTAAATTGTTAACAATTTATTTGGTGTTTTATTTTATTACTTCTTCCCTAAAGATTCTATTAGTTGTTACGTTTGGAAACATTGCTTATTGTTTCTGTTCTACTGTGTTCTTGAAGCTGAAAAACGAGCCGAGCGAGATATCTCTAAACTCTATAAGTGAAGTGTTGTAACTAAATAAGTTTTGGCTGGTCTCTGTATCCAGGCCATAATTATACCAAAAAATAAAAAAAAATGTAGAGGCAAAGACCAAAGAATATTTACTACAGAATTCTAGCTGTGGCACTGCTGAACTGACGTCAAACTTTGTAATTTATCTCAAAAACTACCTACCACTACCTCGAAACTTAGCAATTTTTCATAGAAAGAAAAATGTATCACTATAAGATACAATTAATCCATTTCAAAATCGGTGATGGTGGCGTTGCCAGAATTATGAACACAATTTTCCTAAATCTAAATTTTTATATAGCACGATTTGGGACCATGCGCGACGACAGCGCCACGTGACAGGTGGCCATTATGGATAATATTGTCACAGCTGTCAAGCGAGAAGTAAATATTGTGAAAGAAATTAATGAAATCTTGTGTTATTTTACTATACTTATTAGAGAATACATTTTCAATAACACATCTTACTAAGTAGGACCATATTAAATTTATCTCAAAAACGATAAGAAAATGTTTACTTAGGTACTGCAATATGTATTTGACAACTCAAGTCAGCGACAAAAATATCAATTTTAGCCAGTAGCGAGCGCTGTGATCGTTTAGGTTACTCCCTCCACCCGCTTTGCACCATTCTATAAACGACTGCCGACCCCCTCGTATGTGGCGAATCCCGATTTGGGGTTATTATGTCATGTCATTTTTGAGGTTATCGGTGGGAGACCCTATCTGGGGCTGCGATGCGACGAGCGGCAAATATAACTAAAGAAAACACAGACTGATAAACTTATTCTTTCCCTTTCTATCTCATTAAAACGTTTTAAACGTAAAGCAAGACAGCTAGCAAGCGGTTGTTTACTATCTGCGCAAATCGTCAGTGAAAAACGGCAGTGCTACAGTGTGGTCGTGTGCAGTATTTATATAATAAAACTTTTGGTTGGATTTGTGCTGCAAGAAGCAAGGAATCGTTAAACATGTAAGTAAACTTTAAAATTAACTGTGTTTTTTACGATTTCATGTTAAAAACAGTTATTTGAACAGCAATTTAATAGATAGGTACCTGCTCGATACTTTCGGCTTTTTTATTAGGTAAGTAATATTACTAATATATTTCCACAGTTTGTATAGGTACTCTTTTTTGATGATAATGAACATAGATTTGATTTCGTACACTCTAACATGGTTAATAAATCCCTTAAAGTTATAAATACCTAATAACGAAAACAGATACCGGTCGGTCAGAATTCCAAAACGGGTTTCCCACAATCCCAAATCGGGGCGCTCCACAGCTTATTGATCCGCGTTTAATGGCCGACAGCGGATGGTTCGCTTAGCATGGATATGCCGTGGCGGACTTTCTTTTAATTATGTTTTATGATAAAATCAACTGTTATAGCGCTTGCTGGTTGTAACTTTTTGGTATTTAACATTAGGAACTGTGACTTTTTGTCGTTGTATATAAAATATTGTTTTTTTTTCTCTCTTGGTTTAAGTGTTGATTTGTTAGTTGTGTTTAAGTATTAAAGTTATATATCATTATATCTTACGAAAATTCTTTCTTTTTCTCTTCGCCGGCGACCGTGATCCTATATCAACCAAAAGTAAATATGTTTAAGTATGTATGAAAAGCTCATTTGAATTTACATATCACTTGACGGATTTTAAATTAGGTAGTTTTTGTTTGTTCTGCCTATAACATAAATTTTAAATTTCATCCTACTTAAGGAAAAATTTTAAAAAAATGTTTATTCGTTCCCAAAATAAAACATACCTACCTACATGATTAGCATAGAGACTACAAAAATATTAAAAATAAAAGCAAACTTAACTAATTAATTAGGTATACGCCTGAACTAGGTGAAACCTGTGTTTCAGGCAATATAGGTACCTACTATGGGCTGGTAGGTACACAAACTAAATCCAATTTATTAGGGTTCCGTTCCCGAAGGGAAAAAACGGGACCCTATTACTAAGGCTCCGCTGTCCGCCCGTCCGTCTGTCCGTCCGTCCGTCTGTCACCAGGCTGTATCTCATGAACCGTGATAGTTAGACAGTTGACATTTTTGCAGATGAGGTATTTCTTTGTGCCCTATAACAACAAATACTAGAAACCAGAATAAAATAAATATTTAAGGGGGCTCCCATACAAAAAACGTGATTTTTTTTTCGTTTTTATAGTGAGTCTGTTCGAGGCTGTATCTCATGAACCGTTACAGTTAGACAGTTGAAATTTTCACAGATGATGCATTTTGGTTTCTGTTATAACAACAAATACTAAAAAGTAGAATAAATGTAATATTTTCACTTTCACTGCTTTCACTGCCTTGGTACCTATAGCATGGCCTTTTTTGTTTTTGTTTGATATAAAGGCCTAAAATTATAAAGATCTCGTGCTCGACGTGGTGGCGCCGGTGGTCGGGGTGGTGGCACTGAGCGGGGTGATCGCGAAGGGCAAGGTGTTGGTGCCGGGAAAGATAATAGTGTGCGTAGGGGAAGAGGTGGTGTGCGTACATGGGGTGGCGTTCGCACTGGAGGTGGAGTACGCACTCGAGGTGGATTAGGCACACGAGTTGGGCAGCGGGACGTCAGCGTTTCATTTGCGCTCCCGAGTAACGAAACCACCGGCACCGTGTCGCGTCCACTAGCCTTAGAAACGTAAACATACAAAAGCTTTTAATTTTCTGTTATTCTGTGTTTTAGACATCCTCTCGATGAATCAGCACCTGTAGCTGAAATAAATACTACACCGACCATGTAAGTAGGTCTGTTAGTGGCGACCTTATAAATAATTACATCTTATTATATATAAGTATATTATTGTTTATTATATTAATCTTATACTTTTCTTTTACAGACTATCCGTAGCCAAAATCTTGATGCAGTTAAGTTCGACGATGGATGAAGTGCCTTTCAGTTTAAGAGCGAAGTAAATATTTTTAAAATTGACTTGTTTTATTTTTTGCGAATTCTACAGCATCTATTTCTTTTTTTCGTTTTAGACGCAAAAAAATTAAAGAATCAGCGCCTGTGCCAGCCCGCTCTGCTGCTTCAGCGACCAAGTCGTCGTAAGTATTGTATTTTAGTCTGTTTATATTTTATTAGCCAAATTATATTTTTTTGTTTACTTTACTTTCTCTTCACAGATGTGATGATGAGAATGAGAAGAATTTAAAAAGCCCTCCATTGCCAGATGTGTTTGTTTTGAAGTTAAAGTTTTTTACTAATCATGGGAATTTACTGTTATTCTGTGTTTTAGACATCGTCTCGATGAAGCAGTGGCCCCTGTGGCAGAAGAACCGGGTGTCGACCTTGAACATAATTACTTTTTATATTATTTATTTTTCTATATTTGTTTTCTTTTACAGACTATCCGCAGCCGAAGTAATGTCGCAATTGAATGCTAATAACATTTTACCTAATCCACCGTCCCCAGCTGTGTGAGTATTCTTAACACAAACAACCAAATGTTTAGAAATAGAGAGAACTTACAAACGTTTTTATTTATATATTTTTCTTATATAGAATCGTCGAAATTGGCGACAGTGGTTCATCGACACCATCTTATTCACATCGCAGCAGCATGCGAGCAATGCGCCGAGTTGCAAATCCGTAAATATCTTACAGTTAATTTACTAATCACCTAGCTGTTTACTTTCATAATGTTGCTATTCAAATTTCATTATAGAGCACCTCGCCCAACTCGAGACCACCCATTAAGAGACGCGGAGATAGAACAAATCCTTTTTTATGGTAAGCAAGGCACAATATTTTTAAATTAATACCAAAATATGGATATTGCTGATCACTTTTTTTTCAACAGGCAGCGATGCAGATTCTGAGGATGATAGTGACGATGAACCGCTGCAGCCAATGCAAGTGCCGAGGGTGATGCGGCCCTATTACATCACGGAAGACAGCGACGAGGAAGATGCACCGCCACTTGTGGTCGAGCACTCATGGCCACCCTCTCGCCCAGTTGCTGTCACCCATCCGCGTGATGTGGCTGCCAGTAACCAGTCTTCGGCACCCGCCCAACCTGCACCATCCACCCCCCAGACAGCGTGCTATCCAGAGAAGTTTGACTTCCAATGGAGGCAATTCCCGCGACCCCAAATCAAACCTGAATTGAGGAGGGAAGTGTTCTCCCAAAGTATTGGTCCAACAACTCCATACGAAGAACCACATGATGCATTTGTTGCCATTTGGGATCTCGATATAATGAAGCATATCGTTAGGGAAACAAACACATACGCTCAAGAGGTAGCATCGGCAATGCTGCCAAAGGCAATTCGTCCCAACAGCAGGATCACCAAATGGGTGGACACAACAGTGGACGAGCTGTATACGTATTTTGCCATTATCCTGGCAACCGGTATTGTGGTGAAATCACGTTTAGAGGAGTACTGGAATTCGTCGAAAGACATTTTCAGTACGCCTGAGTTCTCCGCTGCCATGCCATTTGACCGATTCTACCTCTTGAGCAGGTGCTTACATTTTAATAATAATGATCTATGCACCCCTCAAACAATGTCAAACGCTGAGGCGAAATTGTTTAAGGTGCTGCCTATCGTGGAACACCTTAACAACAAATTCGGATCGTTGTATGTACTTGGACGCAATATTGCGTTAGATGAAAGCCTGACGCAGTGCACTGGACTATTAAATATCAAACAGTATGTTCCAAATAAATCTGCTGCAGTTGGCGTTAAGACCTATGAAATATGTGATTCTGAGACGGGGTACCTGTGGCGCTTCGAAGTGGAATCGCGGCAATACTCCGCGAACACACAGGGAGATAACCCTATTTCTGGGAAAATACCATCCCTAGTGCTTAGACTTCTCCATGGCCTAGAGCACAAAGGCTACACCGTCTGGATGGACAGCTATTACAATTCCCCGGCCCTTGCGCGAGAATTAAAACTTCGGGGCTTCGACTGCGTGGGGACTCTCCGAACAAACCGTCAGTTGGTTCCCGCAGAATTGTCAAATTTAAAGGCCACAGACATGGCAGTTGGCCAAGTCTGTGGCTGCACGTCGGGTGATGTTGACATCATCGTATGGCGCGATAAGAAGCGGATTGTTCTTATCTCAACATACCACGGATTAACAACAACGACGTGCCGCCGTGATAGCACCAAGCCAGCTATCATACACGATTACAACATCTGTATGGGAGGAGTAGATAAGAAGGATCAGATGTTGGCTATGTACCCCATCGAAAGAAAAAAGACAAGGATATGGTATAAGAAGTTTTTTCGGCGTCTGTTAAATGTTAGCGTGTTAAATGCTTATGTAATGGTCTCGGCAAACCGAAAAATGAACCATCGAAGCTTCCGAAAAACTTTGGTGACTCAGTTGTTGGAGCGCCACAACACATTTGTACCAACTCACAGAACAACATCATTAAAATTCACACAGCTTCATATCCCACACTTTTTCGGCTATGAGAGCGTGGACGCCCGCCGTCTTAGGCGTAAGTGCACCTTGTGCTCGAAGCGGACCTCAACATATTGTGGGGGCTGTGACGGCAAGGCAATGTGCGTGCCGTTTTGCTTTTCACGGTATCACACACCTGTAATTAGTGACACACCTGCGTAACATTTATTTATTTATTTTTAACACACACCACTAGAATACAGTTTATTTATTTTTATTGACACACAATATTCGCTTATTCACTAATATTCGCCACTTTTCGATGGAGTACATAGCCAACATCTGATCCTTCAACATTCAAGACAAGTTTGAAAACTTGTGTAGGTACTAGCTTTTCCCGAGTTATAATATTTAGTATTCGAACAAACCCGAATTATATTATTTATTAAGAAGATGTATGCCGCAATTTCAATGGGCAGTTTAGTATGTTATTATAATGTAGGTATGTATCCATCCAGACAGGAGCGGAAGAAGTAAAATACGCGCTGCACATTTTGAGCTACTGAATATTTTTAAGCCGTTTTTGTTTTTTCACTTTAATGCGCGATGTATAAAAGCCACTGAAACACTTATTAGGCTTTTTGACTGTGTGACCGGATGGATTACATAGACCTTACGGTGGTGCAATGGTAATAATTGCACGGAACTGTTACAGCGCGGGTCAGGATTTAGTTTTAAAAAAAACCTTTTTAAAACCCAAAAGACGTATAATGTCTCAAAATCCACAAAATATCAAGTTATGAGAAAAAAAAGTAAAAGTAATCCAATCTGAAATCAATCCATATTGCATTGACGTCAATGCAATAGGCCAGCGTTGCATTTTATTTTTAATAAGTTAACTCCATAATTCCGATATAACAAAACCCTTCGTGCGCGAGTCCGACTCGCACTTAGCCGATTTTTTTCTAACGTTATGTTTTTTGTGCCATACAGTGCTTTTACATACCTAATTACTTTTACATTACAAAGCTTTTCCACTGAAATTGGTTGGTAATAATTTCAGTTTGTGAACATTTTCCCTTGGGAACACATTTTCCAGCGGTAAATAGTACACTATTCTAGGGATAAAAAGTGTATACGAGTACATCAACAATATTGTGTAGGCGATGTAAAAATAATTATACCTACATGTTCCATTATGTGGAAAAAAAGTCTTATCCATACTAATCGAGCACTTTTTTTTTAATGTGGTCAACTTTCGTTGAATTTATGGAATTGATGCTATTTTTGATGTTTTGTTCTGTACCTACCTAGTTTGTTTATTAAAATTATAAGAAAGTCAAACTTCTCTGGAGTAAAATCAATAGGGGCTTTGTTAATAAAAGATTTGTCAAGATGGGTAGTATTTTTTAGGAAAAAGAGACCTCTTTTTAGTTTAACTCCTAGGTATGTACATAAACCCTGTTGAACCTAGGTACACTAATGAAACTCTTCTAAGACGTAGATAATAACCTTATTTCACCTAAACTAATATTATAAAGAGCAAAGATTTGATTGATTGTTTGTTTGTTTGCATTGAATAGGCTCCAAAACTACTTACTGAACCGATTTGAAAAATCCTTTCACCATTAGAAAGCTACATATCCCCGATGGACATAGGCCACATAATTTTCCCGAATTCCCACGGGAACGAAGTCCCGGGCGGAATGCTAGTTGTTTATATAAAACTATAACTACTTTGATTATGATCAAATGACTTAAAAATATAATCTGTTATATTTTTAAGTCATTTGTATGAGATTCTCATGCGAATCTTGTCAATTCGTATGCGAATTGGAATTCTATCGTTTCAAAAAGATGTCTCCAGCATTTTTGTTCTACAATTAAAACTGATTATGTAAAATAAATGTAGGTATGAGAGTTATTGTTACTATGCATTTTATTTGTAAATCCTTACTAATATTATAAATGCGAAAATAAATCTGTCTGTCTGTCCGTCTTTCACGCCTAAACTACTGAACCGATTTTGATGAAATTCGGTACAGAGATAGATTAGAGCCTGGGAAAGGACATAGGCTACATTTTATCCCACAGTTGGGCACGATATAACCGTACCCGCGTGAAAGTGACTAGTTCGTCGCACC
Organism: Aproaerema taeniolella; assembly: GCA_949987775.1. Classification (NCBI taxonomy): domain Eukaryota; kingdom Metazoa; phylum Arthropoda; class Insecta; order Lepidoptera; family Gelechiidae; genus Aproaerema; species Aproaerema taeniolella. The sequence continues at coordinate 6,037,371 of OX465272.1, read as the reverse complement.
ATCTCTTGGTCCCTTTCGGCACTGCCCAGTGTCAGATCTTGATTTCAACTGGACAGAAAATCAGTCCTTGGTCCAAATTAGTCGGCAAAGGAGACAAATTGGTCGGAAACAGTGCCGAAATAAGCTTATTTCACAAAAAATCAAGCTTATTTCGGCACTGTCCAAAAAAACTGTTTTTAAACGAAGATCTGATTTCACCCAGAATCAGTCCAACCTTGGTCGAATTCAGACATCAAGTATCAGATTGTGCCGAAAGGGACACCCATCTCTTTCGTGGGATATTCGCCTTCTTTATACACTTTGCGCCCAGTCTGGTCCGTACTACAGAACGCGACTCAGACTCTGATCCATACTTATTAATAATTTATGTATTTCTCTCTAAAAAAGTTGGTTAAACCAGTCGTTAAAACCAGGTCAGAGGCCATTGTGCGGTTTGAAAACCTTGACACAAGGGTCAGCAAAGTTCGCCACACACTTGACTATACCTACACGATAAGAAGTTGGTAACGGTATCAGTACAGATGACAAAACTATTTATTTAGCTTTAGGGTGTCCGACTGTCCGTACTAGGAAAATCTGTGTTACAGTCACCAGGTTCCACCCTCTTGAGTAACATTCGTTGTCCTTTTAGTGAGAGAAAAAGACAATCAATATTTAAGTATAGATCAACACTTGAGTCTCCTCTAATACGGACCTAAATATCTTTTTAACTTATTATAGCAAGTATTAAGTGGATTGGGGTAGGGTTACCAGGTAGGTACCTACTTACACAATAAAAGAAAATAATTTCTACTAACTCATATTTTTATTGAACTTTTCACTCATGTAAATATAACATATACTTAACTAAACGTTTCATATACCTAATTCTAGGTAATACCTAAGTATATAAAGGCAAAAAAAAGAAAATATACTAACATAATATGTATTTTTTTATAAAATGCAACATTTGATTAATAATCTACTAAACTTATGATTAGTAAATTGACGTTAATTGGTAAAAAAAATTAAGTACTTATGTGATTCAAGTTAAAGGAAATGTGATGTATATGTCACAACATTATCGGTTTGAGTTAGATCGGGGCAATTTAGTTACAGCAGCTCGAGTAGGTACGATGGTGATAGCGCGCGTAATGCGCCGCGGTCCTATGTCAAATTGACAACATTGACAACGCCAGAGGGCGAGCAAGCCTTCGCGCAATCTTAGTGAAGTTTCACCGTCAGCCGAGTGGCGTGCCGCGCGTGTTTGCCACCATCGTGGTCGAGCTCCAGAGACGTCCATTAAATTTAATGCTACTTTAAATACATACTGTCACTTTCAGTCCCGCTGACGTAAACAAGGACGACGTTAGATTTATTCTATTCTATTCTTGTGCATATATGGCTCTGTCTTTTTATGTAAGACAATTTTGCCAATATCAAGGAAACTACAAGTGAACGCGGAAGAAAATTAAACGGTAATGAAGGGACGGAGCTTTAACTTTAACGAACGTCTGCAACTGGCTTCAAATTTAATCGTATTCCCCGTAGGAATTTGACATTCGATCTAGATTACTTTTTATACACAAGCGACGTGGCGCGGCGGTCAACGTAAAATGAATCTTAAAAGCTACAAAGCAAAGATTTTTATCATCCGTCGCTCCGTCTAGCCGGCGGATGTCTCTTCATGCTTCATATTTTAGGCGAAAAAAACCTTTGCTCCGTAGCTATTAAGATTCAATTTACGTTGCGTTAATCGCCACGCCGCCACGCCACGTCGCTTGTGTATAAACAGCGCCTTTATGATCGACTACGTTTAAAACGTAGGTATAATTAGACTTTAACTGCCGTACTCAGAGACGTCAATTAAAGTTAAGTACTGTTAAACTCTGATGTTGTATCTTTCAGTCTCGTTGATATAAACAAGGATAGCACGACATTTAATTACTTCTTAACTTTAATTGACGTCTCAGAGTACGGCAGTAAGTTAGTTAGCAAAACTGTAAATTTGATCCCATGAAACTGAACAACTTTTTCCAAGGAACCTGTATGAAATAAAAATTGACTTTCTATACAGTAGAATCAGATGTTCGCACAAGTAGTATGAAGGTCGAATTATTTATTTTTAATATTTGTACCAGGGTACCTACCACGATCGTTTAAAAGCATTTCTGTTTAGGATCCAACTTTGAACTGCTTCGCAATTGGAATGTTTTTTAAAATGGTACCATGATGGGGCTGCTGTTGAACTGCTCGGTTGTCTATGGTCCATTTTAAATGTCTACATAAATTGTCGCTGGTCTGCCTTTGAATCGCAACAGCGCCAAAATTGAATCGCTTATAAACCATCATGGCACGAATAAGCGTTGCAGACTTGTTTAGGTCCTAAATTGGATCGCGTTAAGCGATCATGGTAAACCTCCTGTTCTTCTTTGGGGAAAAGTTGTTCAGTTTCTTAATTTTCGCTAACTGTTTTTAAATCACTTAATAATGTTATATATCTGACTTTATACCATTACATTTTCATCAAATATTATAACTATGTAGTAGTTTTAGCTTTCAATAAACAATACTTATTTGTGACGAGTTCTTAAGCTTAAAATGTAACGTTTAACAACTATTTCTTTTATTTTTTTTGTTTCGGTTACAATATTGACCAGACTCTAGTATATAAGGGATAACTTAGCAAAAAAAATTAAACTCTGCATTCAGTCCATCATCATAATTTTAAATGATTTTCCAATTGAATTTTCTTACGGTTTTTTTTAACATTTCCTGCTTTGAAATTATTTATTCAAATACACTCCATTCTGCAATAAAAAACTATCATTACAGCGTAAAAAAACTGCAGCAGCGCGGTTTCGTTTCAAATTGCGTAGCGCCAAAGTGGACAAATAACGATAATTCCTAACTTGACGTTTAAGTGAAAAATAATTAGTTGTAGCCGATCTTAGTTATGGGTGGATTCCACCATTTAAGTATTTGTTAAGCTGTCCTTTACACCTTGTATAAGCAACTTTTTCACACGAATGAAATCACGGGCAGATATCTAGTTTCTTATATAAAATGATATAAACTAGTTATTACATGTGAAAAATGCTGTTAAATACATATATATCTAACATTTAAAGCGCATTTACATACAATAATTCATATACCCACATCTCATTTTTATACAGATATGAAAATACATAAGAAAATATCTGATTTTATTTTTCAAAATGGACGGCAAAAAAGAATTAAGCTTCATATATATATTTTTATTTCTGCTAAACTTTTTGTTTTACAAAAAATACTCTTTTAAATTGAAAGTAATGAAAGATGAAAATATATAACTTTTTTTACTAATGGGTTTACTTCAATTTTGTGGGGTGATTTTTAAATGGTTAGCGAAACCACAGAAAACTGAACAACTGTCCCAAATAAATACATGAAATTCCCGAGCAAATATTTCGACCTATGTTACGAGAAAATCGATTGACGACACAAGCGGTACAACACTACCAGTCCACGCTGTGTGGCACAATACTAAACGGCCCCCTGACAGATCGTTTTCGCGCGTAGATCGGAACACATAAACATGTGTTCTTGCTTTGTAATCGGGAATATGTATGATTTTTTTTATTTAAAAAAATTAATTCTCATTCATGTAACAAACAGTTTAGTAAAACTATATTTAAAAAAATATAAGCCATCGAAGATTTTTTTCTATCTCTTTCTAGCAAAACGAAATTTAACACGGAGTTTGTATAGACGTAGTGATATGTGACGTCACAGTCCATGTCGGATCTCTCTGTCTAATCGGTGCGTAATTAATAGTTTTAAATGCGTATATCGGCCGTATTTCTTTTCTGATTTTAATTTTAATTTCACTCTTTGTCATCTCAACTACTTTGTTACTGTTCATAATGTAACTTTTACTCTGTCTCATGTTCTGTAATGTTGGTGTGCAATAAAGTATATTTGTATTGTATTGTATTGTATTTTCATATTTTGTTAATCAATGCGATAAAAAAAAATTCTTGCATATTACCTATTATAAAATATCGAATTAAAAGGACTGTTCAGTTTTGTGGGCAGACTCAAACCCTTTATTTTCTTTCCTCTCATGAAACTATAGACTTCCGAATCAACGCAAGGAAAACTGGACTCTATTTGTATGGACATAAGTTTTAATTTTATTGAGTATGAATTAAGCATTTTGGTTTTGCTGTATAATGGGCGAAAGGCTGACCACCTCTGACCATTATGCAACTAGTTCCATCTGAGAGCCCTCACAATTTGTGTCAAACGTGGCATCTAGTGGTTCTAGAACCACTGATGCTCTGCCTACCCCGTTAGGGATTATGGGCGTGAGGGTGTGTAATATAATATCATTTAGAAATGCATTCAAGATCCTTTTTTTTCAAATTTTTCAATTATCAAATTTTTTTTCGCCTTTCCATACAACTGATTAGCTTCAAGAATTTCATACAGGTTTCTTTGGTAAAGTTGTTCAGTTTCATAGGTAGATCCTGCTAATGTTTCGCTGACTAATTTTTAGTCTGCCCATATTAGGCTCTCTGAATGAGCAGCCTTCTGTACATTACGAATGGTTTCTTAGTAAAATATAATCTAGTACAGTTTCCAAGCACTTACCTATTAATATTATTTATTATTATTATTATTATTTTTTATGTACGACTAAACATCGCATCTACATTGATCTAGACTTACATTTTCTAAACACACAATAAGTGATACTTATAGCATTCAGGTAATATTACTAGCGTATAGAGTAGACATTGAGAACAAAATATGTAAGCGCTGAGAGTGTCTCATTACTCGTAGATTAGCGCCCACCGCCGCCGCCCGCAGACTAAAAGACTTCTGGAGACATATTTTTGAAATGATAGAATTCCAATTCGCATACGAATTAACAAGATTCCCGTGAGAATACTAACCTTGTCAATTCGTATGCGAAAATCAAAAATCAGGCCCCAGGTCCACGGACCACAACGCGTGCTAAAAATGTAAGTATGTATGTATTTCTTCTTTATTAGCTATTCGCGGTGTCCACTCTAGTACGAAATACTTATATCTCAATGATTGATAGCTAGAAACATAAGCTTAGCCTTTAAAAGTTTCTTAGAAAATAGCACACCGTGAAATATTCATAAGTATACGTGTTTAAAAATACCCAATAAAAAGAAAATTCAAAAGTGAAATGGTCGCAACTCGCAACTCTAGTAACAAGTTGCACGGTTTGACATCTTTCAAAATGAAATTTCATATAATTAAATGTCATACTTGACATGTTTGAAATAGAGCTGGTGCGCATAAATCAATTTTTTTATTAATTTTGAATTTTCTTTTTTTGGGTATTTTTGAAACACATTTTATAAGTTATTTATTAGACACATACGAATGTAAGTATAAGTGACATTAATTAATATTTGAAAATTTAAAATTCCTCAAGGAGGGAATTTGAAAAAAAAAATTGGGCACTGATACTCAATTCCTTGTGGAAATTGATTATTTGTGCTAAACTTATGGTATAGAATTAGGTTTTAACATAGAACTTTGATTTCTTTCAGAATTTTAGAAGGGTTCCTCAGAGAAAGTAGTTGTTTCATAAGGGTCAGCTCACACCGAGACGCAACGCGACGTTGCGAATAGAGCTACTCAAAATTGAACTTTATTTAGTACATGATAAGAGTGTGAGAACGACGCGGCGCGCGGCGGCGAGCGGCGAGGCGCGGCGCTGCGTGGTGCGACGTGTTCTAAATTCTCACTTGTAATAAATAAAGTTCAATTTTGAGTGGCTCTATCCGCAACGTCGCGTCGCGTCGTCGTGGTGGGAGCTGACCCTAAGGGTATATTTACCATGAGGATAAACATCTTAGCACAGCACATAAACAGGCAAGTCAAGACGGGAAGGTTTAAGATTTTAGTAAGTTTTTTTGAGTAGTTTTTTTCTTGGCGTCACAAAATACCTATATTGTGTGACTTTAAATTAGCGAAAATTAAGGACGTAAATCAGTCCAGTAAACTGAACAACTTTCCCCTAGGAACATAGGTCGAAATATGAAAAAAAAATCAGCTCCATACAACTTGTGCGATCAACTGATTTGCCTTTGTATGGAAAATTGATATTTTAAAAAACAAATTAATACAGGTTCCTTTGGGAAAGTTGTTCAGTTTTATGGGTACAATCACCCCCTAAAGTTTCGCTTACTAATTTAAAATCATCCCATTTAGATGATACGATGGAATTTGACATAGAAAAATAAAATGAAAAAATATTGAATAGTTCTTCAGTAGGGTTCCGCATTTCTCTATTTAAGAACTCCAATATATGAAGTCGTTTAAGTTTTAGCCCAATAAGACCCCATCATAGTAAAGTAATTCTTAAACGACCCCTAGAATAAAAAAAAAACAAATATTTAAAATATTATTTGTGACCGACGTAAATTCAAAGTAAGACAATACAATTATAGGTAATCATATGTGTATGTCACCAAAATATTCTTAAAACCGTAATATTGCAATTTCACGAGCCTGCATGAAATTAGGATAAGTTAGGTTATGTGAGGCTTTTTTAGGTTCAGTTCGATTAGGTTAGGTTGCAGTAATTTTTTAAAAAAGTCCGATAATGTGAAAAAATGGGGCAGTTCACAAAGTACCGAGAGTGTATAATCTTACTAAGGCAAATTACGGGTTTGAAAATTTTACGGTATACAAAGTGTTTCATTATTATACTAAATAAAAAGAAAATCCAAAATTAAATTCAAAAGTGAAATAGTCCCAACTCTAGTAGGTAATCAGTTGCACGGTTTGACATCTTTCAAAATGAAAGTTTTATATTAATTAATGTGACATGTTTGCTACATTCTCGACCACATCTTCGCCCCAAGCTAGATTGTGGTTAAAAGGGAACCAATTCGTTACATAAAAAAACTGAAACGCTAATATTATTTAATTCATTTTGAATTATCTTTTTATTGGGTATTTATGAAATATTCTATAAGCTTAGGTCTTTAAGTGTGTGATGCTTATGAAAAAAAAGGTTAATCTATCAAAATTTAATTTCCCGTAGCTACGGAACACACACACTTTCAATGCCACTAATTGACTGATAATAATGCTATATGTAACTATAAGACATTTGATCAAACAAACAATTATCTCGTTTAATTATTTATCTCATATTCGCATGTTTTTATTATTGTATGATGAAAAATCATTCAAATATTAGGTGACTAAATTAGCTAGCGGTTAAGGTTGTGAATCAGTCCATGAAACTGAACAACTTTCCCTAAGGAACATAGGTTGTATTATGCCTTTCCTTGTAACTTGTGCGATTGCCATAAATTATATTAACCCGTTTAGCGCCAAGAGTTTTCGTCAAAATCGCCCAACACACGCCACGACATCAAAAAATTTTAAAAAATATATGTCGTGGCGTGGCGTATGGCGAACGCTTGGTGAACGATATTAAAGTAAAAAAAAAAATATGTCTGATATATCAGACTTTGGCGGTGAAAAGGTTAAATAGCTGATTAAGTATGAAAAGTCAATTTTTTCAAATAATTTAATATGTGTCTCTTAGGGAATGCTCGGAGCCTAGTGGCGCTCGCTGATCTCAACCGATCAGTGAGGTTAAGCAACGTACACAGACGCAGGGAACCTGATGGTAGACCAAAAGTGGCAATTTATCACGAGCGTTTCCGTGCTCCGGAGGGCATATTAAGCTGTCGGTCGCGGCTGGTGTCGATTGACTACAGTCGTTAAAACTAAGTCAGAGGCGTTTGTGCGGTTTGAAAACTCTGACACCAGGGTTAGCCAAGTTCGCCACATACTTGGCTATACCTACACGATGAGAAGAAGATGTTGTTCAGTTTCAAGGGAAGAATCACTCCTTAAAGTAACATGGACTAATTTAAAGCCACCCCATTTATACATTTAATATAAAATAATACTATTTTTTATTGTCTTAATTCCTCAAACATTTTAAAATTGAAAATGATTCATATGTCATCCATTTTAAATTAAATATCACTTGTTGAACAGCGATATGGTACAGATAGCAGCACATCAGTTTACCCATTTGCAGTACCAAAGCCGGCGCTATTACAAGGGAGATAAGGGCGACGCCAAGGTCAATATGTCTGGCCTGATGTGCTGCCGTGTGTACTAACATACTCAAAAATCATTATTCAACATTAACTTAGGTTTTAATTATAAACAAATAATGTACTTTTAATATATGAAACTATCAAATAAATTTTAGTTAATAAGTATCTCCTTGTTTTGAAAGGACTCGTTCCCCTCGGTAGGTACGTATATGGTCTGATAAAAAAAAGTATTGGGCGCCGATTCTGGTGTACACAGGCCAGCGCGTCAGGTTACCCAATTTTCATTGCAAAATCGTTCTTATTGCGGCAGCACAGAGTGCACGCGTGTGGTAACCTAATGTGCGACCCTCTGTACAAAAATGTTACAACTTTAACACACTTTTAGCTCGCTCTCGCTAGGTGGCGCTGTACTGAATTTACACCGCTTTGCATACACAGTGGTGGAACATCATCGCGGGACTTCGCATAAGTATTATAACGCGTTTCAAAAATATCCAATAAAAAAGAAAATCCAACATTAAATTCCAACATAAAATAGTCCCAACTCTAGTAATCAGTTGCGCGGATTGACATCTTTTAAAATGACAATTTCACAGAACGTACTTAACATGACATACTTGACACATTTTGAAAAGAGCTGCGCATTTATTCGATTCTTTTTCCAATTTTGGATTTTCTTTTTATTGAGTATTTTTGAAACACGTACACACGGCAGCATATCAAGTTATACATGTTGACCTTGGCGTGGCCCTTATCTCGCTTGCAATAGCGGCGGCTTTCGTAGTGCAAATGGATAACCTGACATGCTGCTGTGTGTATCTACAAAACTTCCAAATATTATTAATCGACCGGCCTGCTAGGCCAACATAAACGCGTGATATAATTTTGTCATGTCAAGTCGATGTCTGCCTATTCCGTACTGATGCTAAGCGATAGAACATGATGTAAGAACGAGATATATGCAGCAAAATTATATCACGCGTCAATGCTAGATATGCTGGAGACTGATAAAATAAGAAAAAAGCATGTTTCAGTAACGCAGAATCGACGTCAATACATTTTTTTTAACCGCAATTATTTTTATACATTTTCATAATAATAATTTAGATTAATCCCTACACCAAGCAAAAAATAATAGTTTTTTTTAACCAATTAAGTAGTTTTCTAGATGTGTAGTTAGGTTATTGCCTAATTTAATCGACATATTGGATAATTTTTAATTAGTTAGCGAAAATTTGTGATGTAAACAACCTATTACATTAAACAACTTTCCCCAAGGGACTAAGGTCAAAATATATTTAAAAAATTCGCCTCTCCATGCCACAAAGTTCTTTTAAAGGATTTCTCTTAGGTGATCTTAGGACTGCACCTTTGCGAATAGGCATAGAGTTAATAACACAAAATATAATGGACGTATTTTATAAGTCATTACACTAATATTATGTAATTTGTAGTATACAACAACTCGGTTATTAAAATTAACATATTGTCTATCTTTTTACGTCAACGCTCATTAGCTAATCCAGGGTAAATCTATAATTGGCCATGCAAATTATCTAAGACGTTACATTCTAAACTTTCAGCATTATGCTTTTGGTAAAATTCGTATAAGCAATCAATCAATCAATATTTTATAAAAAAAAAACAGTAATAAAATAAAATGAAGATGAAAGATTTTACTTTTGTATGTTTTTAACGAATAAACTCAAAAACTGTTGGTCCGATAAAAAACAATCCCCAAGAAAAAGCTATCTATCCGAGAGTGACATAAACAAAATAAACATTATATGGCTATAAACATAAACAGAAAGTAGCTCATTGTAGCACTAGTGCTTTTTACTTTGTAGTTTTTCCTTAATTTTCACTAGTCAAATTAAGAAGTTCACCAGCAAGGAGGTTTGTATACTGAGAATAAAAACTCGTGACAATGGTGAGCCCTCGCCTACGGCTCGTGCTCACATACGTCAACTCGTTTACAATGATCTCCTTTACACCCTCGTATCACAATGTACTATTCCCGAATTCCCACGGGAACGACAGTTTCGCTAACTAATTTGAAATCACCCATTTTTTAAATAATATCGATAATTGACTCGATCTTAATACATGGATTAATCGCACATTACAGTGTTTAACGTTCTTAACTTTTCTAATGTTATAAATTAGAAAATTTGCTTGTTTGTCCTTAACGTCATAACGGAGCGACGGATCGAAGTGATTTTTAGTTGGTAGCCTGGAGAGTGACCTAGGCTACTTTTCGACGCGTACGAAGCCGCAGACGGAAAGCTAGTTCTGTGACAAAAATAGTTATGCCGTTTTACAAACAGCTTGTAAAAATAATTAAACTAAAAGTACTTGTTTGTTGTGAATTACCGCGCAATGTATATTAAATAATATTAGTTATTAAGTCAAGCTCCTACTTTGTTCCTCCGTTTGTTTAGAAGTGAGTTGTTGCTCTGTTCCAGTGCCTTGATTTGGACCTGAAAATAATAATTATATGTTACAATATAATATAATACATACACAATACAATAAACTGTTTTATTGTAATAGTTATTTAAGCTCTTACGTCTGAGATACAAGTAATATTTAATTAACCTAGTTTAGGCACATTAGTGTCGAGTTTTTCCTGTTATTGTACACTTAGCCTTAGTTTTTTACTGTGAAATTATTGGTTGAATAAATTGTATAATTATTATAATTTATTATACTTTATTGCACACCAGCATAATAGAACAAGGTACAAAGAAAGTAATAATAATACTAACAAATATCAAATAATTTAGAGAACAGATATTTGTTTAGTGTCATTCATAATTCATAACAAATATAAAAAATAAATGAAAATATGTCTATAGACTATGGCCTAAATCCCCTTCGTGTTTCGAAGGGAGGCCCGTGCCCCTCGGGGGGGACGTATATGGGCTGGTAAGATAATAAAATCAAGGGTGTATCTCAGTATCGGAAGATACATGGCGGTAAATTTAAAAAAAAGATTTTCAGATAGCTAAGGATTTTAGTAAACAAAAAAAACCGGCCAAGTGCGAATCGGACTCGCGCATCGAGGTTTCCGTACAAACCTGTAGGTGTTTAAGTAATAGTTAAATTTAATACCTCTACGTATTCATGAGGAAAGGGTTAGTAAGTTTAAAATTATTAAAAATATTTTTAATAATAATAAAATAATTTTATAAATGATGTAACTAAAAATTTACGGTTTTCGCAATTTTTCCTTTATCTGTGCTATAAGACGTTGCTTCGTACCACATTTCAAAGTTCTGAGTCCACGGGAAGTACCCTGTAGGTTTTGATTCCCTTGCGAGTGTCGAAAATTTGCGGAAAATTGCGGCATAAACATCTGTATCTTTTGATTGCGTTGACTTAGAAGTTTGATTTTTTCACAGCTACAAGGGACAGTAGACCTGAGTAATAATATCAATTCCAGCTTGATACCTCCAAGCGTTCCTGAGAAAAAGGGTCACAAACGGACGGACAACAAAGTGAAGTGATCCTATAAGGGTTCCGTTTTTTCCTTTCGAGGTACGAAACTCTAAAAATGCCAAAAGATTTTTAGGGTTTTGTACCTCGACCAAGACATTTTACAAAAATCTAATTTTGGATTTAATACAATAAATCAGACTTTCGTTTAGCAAACTAATGTAAAGTGATCCCATACAGCGGGGTCTGTGTCTGTGTATGTACAGTGGTGGTCATATAATTAAGAACGCTTATTTAAAGGGAAGATTTTTTCAAACTACTGAGTTTATTTAGTTCCATGTATTTTTTTGTATTTCTCTCGGTATCACAAAACTTTGCCATACTAATGGTTAATTCGTTGGTACACATGATTAGCCAAAAACTAAATAGATAAACTTTATGCATTCGATCCGAACCTAGTATTACTCCTTACTGGCTGGTCACATAATTAAGAACGCTGAAAATTTTATTTTTTATTCAAATTTAAATAGAGAACACTTCGTGGCTCTATGGTTGTAGGTCACTGTTTGTATCAATTTGGCGCCATTTAATTCTATAAAAGTTTTAAAAGTGATTGTTTTGTATTAAAACAATGGGAAAAAATAAAAGTTGTGATGAATCTACAAGGGAAGTGATAATAAAACTTCGTCAAAAGAATTGGTCGTATAAAAAGATAGCCGACCATCTGCAATGCTCCAAAACTATGGTTTTTCACGCTGTGAAGCATTTTGCTACTTATCAAACAACTTCAAATGTTATACGTGCACCTAAACAACGTAAGTCCTCTTGTCGAGACGATCGAAATATCATTCGCTTGGCAAAACAAAACCCTTTTAAAGGCTCGAATGACCTAAGAAAAGAATATTTTGGTGAAAACAACCCTTTAGCAATCTCAGCACGTACTATTCGAAGGCGTTTGGTAGAAGAAAAGTTGCACGGAAGGATAGCCAGGAAGGTGCCTATGTTGAAACAGTGCCATAGGCAAGCCCGGCTTGCATTCGCAAGAAAGTATGAAAACTGGACAGTAAGTCAGTGGAAAAATGTACTTTTTTCTGATGAGACAAAAATAAACAGGGTATGTTCGGATGGTAAACGATACGTACGACGCCCTCCGAACAAAGCATTCGACCCTAAGTACACAAAAGTGACAATATCGATACAAAAATATACTGGAAGAAACAATGTTACCTTATGCTGAAGACGTGCTTCCTGTTATTTGGACATTTCAGCACGACAATGATCCCAAGCATACTGCACGCACCGTTAAGGAATTTCTCAGGGCGCAATCAGTTTCGGTGTTAGATTGGCCAGCTAACAGCCCGGATCTCAACCCAATAGAGCATCTTTGGTGTGATGTCAAGAAAAAAGTTTCAAATCGACAATGTGGCAACTTAAGAGAGTTATTTGCTGCTTTTTTAGAAGAATGGAACGATATCTCTGTTGCCAAATGTCAAAAATTGATAGAGTCAATGCCTCGCCGGTGTAAAGCCGTAATTAAAAGCCGTGGTCATGCTACCAGCTATTAAATTTAGTTTAAAATTTTATAAATTGTTTGTTTTTCTTACGCACTTTCATTTAATGTGATTTAAATTATCTAAGTTTGTTATGGAAAAACTCTCAAGCAGTTTTATAAATCATTCTTAATTATTTGTCCAGATTATTTACTATTTGTTTTTTGTTACTGTGTTTAATAAACTAAATTTATAAAAAAAATGGTAGAGGTTATATTTTATATTCCTAACACCTTTTGCTCTATTCATGTGGCTATTTCATAGCATAGCTAGTTACTTGTAAGATGGAACACATAACTAGATATGATGTGGTTAAGATAAATATTTTCTAGAACATTAAATCGTTCTTAATTATATGGCCACCACTGTATATACCTGGTCGTAGTCGACCCGCATGGTGGCTAACGAGCGTGTCATCTCGTCCTGTACGTCGGCCCGTGTGTATATACACTCAGGTGTATATAGCGGGGTCTGTGTCTGTGTATGTATATACCTGGTCGTAGTCGACCCGCATGGTGGCTAACGAGCGTGTCATCTCGTCCTGTACGTCGGCCCGTGTGTATATACACTCAGGTGTATATAGCGGGGTCTGTGTCTGTGTATGTATATACCTGGTCGTAGTCGACCCGCATGGTGGCTAACGAGCGTGTCATCTCGTCCTGTACGTCGGCCCGTGTGTATATACACTCAGGTGTATATAGCGGGGTCTGTGTCTGTGTATGTATATACCTGGTCGTAGTCGACCCGCATGGTGGCTAACGAGCGTGTCATCTCGTCCTGTACGTCGGCCCGTGTGTATATACACTCAGGTGTATATAGCGGGGTCTGTGTCTGTGTATGTATATACCTGGTCGTAGTCGACCCGCATGGTGGCTAGCGAGCGTGTCATCTCGTCCTGTACGTCGGCCCGTGTGTATATACACTCAGGTGTATATAGCGGGGTCTGTGTCTGTGTATGTATATACCTGGTCGTAGTCGACCCGCATGGTGGCTAGCGAGCGTGTCATCTCGTCCTGTACGTCGGCCCGTGTGTATATACACTCAGGTGTATACAGCGGGGTCTGTGTCTGTGTATGTATATACCTGGTCGTAGTCGACCCGCATGGTGGCTAGCGAGCGTGTCATCTCGTCCTGTACGTCGGCCCGTGTGTATATACACTCAGGTGTATACAGCGGGGTCTGTGTCTGTGTATGTATATACCTGGTCGTAGTCGACCCGCATGGTGGCTAGCGAGCGTGTCATCTCGTCCTGTACGTCGGCCCGTGTGTATATACACTCAGGTGTATACAGCGGGGTCTGTGTCTGTGTATGTATATACCTGGTCGTAGTCGACCCGCATGGTGGCTAGCGAGCGTGTCATCTCGTCCTGTACGTCGGCCCGTGTGTATATACACTCAGGTGTATACAGCGGGGTCTGTGTCTGTGTATGTATATACCTGGTCGTAGTCGACCCGCATGGTGGCTAGCGAGCGTGTCATCTCGTCCTGTACGTCGGCCCGTGTGTATATACACTCAGGTGTATACAGCGGGGTCTGTGTCTGTGTATGTATATACCTGGTCGTAGTCGACCCGCATGGTGGCTAGCGAGCGTGTCATCTCGTCCTGTACGTCGGCCCGTGTGTATATACACTCAGGTGTATATAGCGGGGTCTGTGTCTGTGTATGTATATACCTGGTCGTAGTCGACCCGCATGGTGGCTAGCGAGCGTGTCATCTCGTCCTGTACGTCGACCCGTGTGTATATACACTCAGGTGTATATAGCGGGGTCTGTGTCTGTGTATGTATATACCTGGTCGTAGTCGACCCGCATGGTGGCTAGCGAGCGTGTCATCTCGTCCTGTACGTCGGCCCGTGTGTATATACACTCAGGTGTATATAGCGGGGTCTGTGTCTGTGTATGTATATACCTGGTCGTAGTCGACCCGCATGGTGGCTAGCGAGCGTGTCATCTCGTCCTGTACGTCGGCCCGTGTGTATATACACTCAGGTGTATATAGCGGGGTCTGTGTCTGTATATACCTGGTCGTAGTCGACCCGCATGGTGGCTAGCGAGCGTGTCATCTCGTCCTGTACGTCGGCCCGTGTGTATATACACTCAGGTGTATATAGCGGGGTCTGTGTCTGTGTATGTATATACCTGGTCGTAGTCGACCCGCATGGTGGCTAGCGAGCGTGTCATCTCGTCCTGTACGTCGGCCCGTGTGTATATACACTCAGGTGTATATAGCGGGGTCTGTGTCTGTGTATGTATATACCTGGTCGTAGTCGACCCGCATGGTGGCTAGCGAGCGTGTCATCTCGTCCTGTACGTCGGCCCGTGTGTATATACACTCAGGTGTATATAGCGGGGTCTGTGTCTGTGTATGTATATACCTGGTCGTAGTCGACCCGCATGGTGGCTAGCGAGCGTGTCATCTCGTCCTGTACGTCGGCCCGTGTGTATATACACTCAGGTGTATATAGCGGGGTCTGTGTCTGTGTATGTATATACCTGGTCGTAGTCGACCCGCATGGTGGCTAGCGAGCGTGTCATCTCGTCCTGTACGTCGGCCCGTGTGTATATACACTCAGGTGTATATAGCGGGGTCTGTGTCTGTGTATGTATATACCTGGTCGTAGTCGACCCGCATGGTGGCTAGCGAGCGTGTCATCTCGTCCTGTACGTCGGCCCGTGTGTATATACACTCAGGTGTATATAGCGGGGTCTGTGTCTGTGTATGTATATACCTGGTCGTAGTCGACCCGCATGGTGGCTAGCGAGCGTGTCATCTCGTCCTGTACGTCGGCCCGTGTGTATATACACTCAGGTGTATATAGCGGGGTCTGTGTCTGTGTATGTATATACCTGGTCGTAGTCGACCCGCATGGTGGCTAGCGAGCGTGTCATCTCGTCCTGTACGTCGGCCCGTGTGTATATACACTCAGGTGTATATAGCGGGGTCTGTGTCTGTGTATGTATATACCTGGTCGTAGTCGACCCGCATGGTGGCTAGCGAGCGTGTCATCTCGTCCTGTACGTCGGCCCGTGTGTATATACACTCAGGTGTATATAGCGGGGTCTGTGTCTGTGTATGTATATACCTGGTCGTAGTCGACCCGCATGGTGGCTAGCGAGCGTGTCATCTCGTCCTGTACGTCGGCCCGTGTGTATATACACTCAGGTGTATATAGCGGGGTCTGTGTCTGTGTATGTATATACCTGGTCGTAGTCGACCCGCATGGTGGCTAGCGAGCGTGTCATCTCGTCCTGTACGTCGGCCCGTGTGTATATACACTCAGGTGTATATAGCGGGGTCTGTGTCTGTGTATGTATATACCTGGTCGTAGTCGACCCGCATGGTGGCTAACGAGCGTGTCATCTCGTCCTGTACGTCGGCCCGTGTGTATATACACTCAGGTGTATATAGCGGGGTCTGTGTCTGTGTATGTATATACCTGGTCGTAGTCGACCCGCATGGTGGCTAACGAGCGTGTCATCTCGTCCTGTACGTCGGCCCGTGTGTATATACACTCAGGTGTATATAGCGGGGTCTGTGTCTGTGTATGTATATACCTGGTCGTAGTCGACCCGCATGGTGGCTAACGAGCGTGTCATCTCGTCCTGTACGTCGGCCCGTGTGTATATACACTCAGGTGTATATAGCGGGGTCTGTGTCTGTGTATGTATATACCTGGTCGTAGTCGACCCGCATGGTGGCTAACGAGCGTGTCATCTCGTCCTGTACGTCGGCCCGTGTGTATATACACTCAGGTGTATATAGCGGGGTCTGTGTCTGTGTATGTATATACCTGGTCGTAGTCGACCCGCATGGTGGCTAGCGAGCGTGTCATCTCGTCCTGTACGTCGGCCCGTGTGTATATACACTCAGGTGTATATAGCGGGGTCTGTGTCTGTGTATGTATATACCTGGTCGTAGTCGACCCGCATGGTGGCTAGCGAGCGTGTCATCTCGTCCTGTACGTCGGCCCGTGTGTATATACACTCAGGTGTATACAGCGGGGTCTGTGTCTGTGTATGTATATACCTGGTCGTAGTCGACCCGCATGGTGGCTAGCGAGCGTGTCATCTCGTCCTGTACGTCGGCCCGTGTGTATATACACTCAGGTGTATACAGCGGGGTCTGTGTCTGTGTATGTATATACCTGGTCGTAGTCGACCCGCATGGTGGCTAGCGAGCGTGTCATCTCGTCCTGTACGTCGGCCCGTGTGTATATACACTCAGGTGTATACAGCGGGGTCTGTGTCTGTGTATGTATATACCTGGTCGTAGTCGACCCGCATGGTGGCTAGCGAGCGTGTCATCTCGTCCTGTACGTCGGCCCGTGTGTATATACACTCAGGTGTATACAGCGGGGTCTGTGTCTGTGTATGTATATACCTGGTCGTAGTCGACCCGCATGGTGGCTAGCGAGCGTGTCATCTCGTCCTGTACGTCGGCCCGTGTGTATATACACTCAGGTGTATATAGCGGGGTCTGTGTCTGTGTATGTATATACCTGGTCGTAGTCGACCCGCATGGTGGCTAGCGAGCGTGTCATCTCGTCCTGTACGTCGGCCCGTGTGTATATACACTCAGGTGTATATAGCGGGGTCTGTGTCTGTGTATGTATATACCTGGTCGTAGTCGACCCGCATGGTGGCTAGCGAGCGTGTCATCTCGTCCTGTACGTCGACCCGTGTGTATATACACTCAGGTGTATATAGCGGGGTCTGTGTCTGTGTATGTATATACCTGGTCGTAGTCGACCCGCATGGTGGCTAGCGAGCGTGTCATCTCGTCCTGTACGTCGGCCCGTGTGTATATACACTCAGGTGTATATAGCGGGGTCTGTGTCTGTGTATGTATATACCTGGTCGTAGTCGACCCGCATGGTGGCTAGCGAGCGTGTCATCTCGTCCTGTACGTCGGCCCGTGTGTATATACACTCAGGTGTATATAGCGGGGTCTGTGTCTGTATATACCTGGTCGTAGTCGACCCGCATGGTGGCTAGCGAGCGTGTCATCTCGTCCTGTACGTCGGCCCGTGTGTATATACACTCAGGTGTATATAGCGGGGTCTGTGTCTGTGTATGTATATACCTGGTCGTAGTCGACCCGCATGGTGGCTAGCGAGCGTGTCATCTCGTCCTGTACGTCGGCCCGTGTGTATATACACTCAGGTGTATATAGCGGGGTCTGTGTCTGTGTATGTATATACCTGGTCGTAGTCGACCCGCATGGTGGCTAGCGAGCGTGTCATCTCGTCCTGTACGTCGGCCCGTGTGTATATACACTCAGGTGTATATAGCGGGGTCTGTGTCTGTGTATGTATATACCTGGTCGTAGTCGACCCGCATGGTGGCTAGCGAGCGTGTCATCTCGTCCTGTACGTCGGCCCGTGTGTATATACACTCAGGTGTATATAGCGGGGTCTGTGTCTGTGTATGTATATACCTGGTCGTAGTCGACCCGCATGGTGGCTAGCGAGCGTGTCATCTCGTCCTGTACGTCGGCCCGTGTGTATATACACTCAGGTGTATATAGCGGGGTCTGTGTCTGTGTATGTATATACCTGGTCGTAGTCGACCCGCATGGTGGCTAGCGAGCGTGTCATCTCGTCCTGTACGTCGGCCCGTGTGTATATACACTCAGGTGTATATAGCGGGGTCTGTGTCTGTGTATGTATATACCTGGTCGTAGTCGACCCGCATGGTGGCTAGCGAGCGTGTCATCTCGTCCTGTACGTCGGCCCGTGTGTATATACACTCAGGTGTATATAGCGGGGTCTGTGTCTGTGTATGTATATACCTGGTCGTAGTCGACCCGCATGGTGGCTAGCGAGCGTGTCATCTCGTCCTGTACGTCGGCCCGTGTGTATATACACTCAGGTGTATATAGCGGGGTCTGTGTCTGTGTATGTATATACCTGGTCGTAGTCGACCCGCATGGTGGCTAGCGAGCGTGTCATCTCGTCCTGTACGTCGGCCCGTGTGTATATACACTCAGGTGTATATAGCGGGGTCTGTGTCTGTGTATGTATATACCTGGTCGTAGTCGACCCGCATGGTGGCTAGCGAGCGTGTCATCTCGTCCTGTACGTCGGCCCGTGTGTATATACACTCAGGTGTATATAGCGGGGTCTGTGTCTGTGTATGTATATACCTGGTCGTAGTCGACCCGCATGGTGGCTAGCGAGCGTGTCATCTCGTCCTGTACGTCGGCCCGTGTGTATATACACTCAGGTGTATATAGCGGGGTCTGTGTCTGTGTATGTATATACCTGGTCGTAGTCGACCCGCATGGTGGCTAGCGAGCGTGTCATCTCGTCCTGTACGTCGGCCCGTGTGTATATACACTCAGGTGTATATAGCGGGGTCTGTGTCTGTGTATGTATATACCTGGTCGTAGTCGACCCGCATGGTGGCTAGCGAGCGTGTCATCTCGTCCTGTACGTCGGCCCGTGTGTATATACACTCAGGTGTATATAGCGGGGTCTGTGTCTGTGTATGTATATACCTGGTCGTAGTCGACCCGCATGGTGGCTAGCGAGCGTGTCATCTCGTCCTGTACGTCGGCCCGTGTGTATATACACTCAGGTGTATATAGCGGGGTCTGTGTCTGTGTATGTATATACCTGGTCGTAGTCGACCCGCATGGTGGCTAGCGAGCGTGTCATCTCGTCCTGTACGTCGGCCCGTGTGTATATACACTCAGGTGTATATAGCGGGGTCTGTGTCTGTGTATGTATATACCTGGTCGTAGTCGACCCGCATGGTGGCTAGCGAGCGTGTCATCTCGTCCTGTACGTCGGCCCGTGTGTATATACACTCAGGTGTATATAGCGGGGTCTGTGTCTGTGTATGTATATACCTGGTCGTAGTCGACCCGCATGGTGGCTAGCGAGCGTGTCATCTCGTCCTGTACGTCGGCCCGTGTGTATATACACTCAGGTGTATATAGCGGGGTCTGTGTCTGTGTATGTATATACCTGGTCGTAGTCGACCCGCATGGTGGCTAGCGAGCGTGTCATCTCGTCCTGTACGTCGGCCCAGGCGGCTCCTGTTTCTCGTAGTAACGTGTGTGTGTAGAGCGGAGTCTGAGGCACGGTTGTGTATTGGCGGACCCATGGGCTGGCCATCACCTGGGGATATCGTAAAAAAAATTCGCATAATATATTGTTGTTGAAAGCGGTGATAGTCCGCCTTGTAATCGGAAAGTTGCGGGTTCAAATCCTGGTGCGGGTCTGTACCACTAAATTCGTCTTTTCGGATTTATGTACGGATTTCTAATTATCACTTGCCCAACGGTGAAGGAAAACATCATGATGAAACCCGCCCGTCCAATAAAATTCATTTTTACCATTGCCCCTCGATAAAGGTTCCGTTATTCTTCAAAAACAGTGAATAAAACGCTGTTTATTTCACTGAGTGAATAAAACATTTTGAATTTGGAACATGCGCGAATATAAGGATTTTAGTAAGAAAACAAAAAAAAATGTGCAAGGAGGTTGCATACTCTCGCTATAAAAACGTACTAAACCTTGGCTGTATGTAATAACTGGCTGTATGGAATATGGCTCGGTTAAAAATTTTAAATTTAGAATAAGGAATTCAGCCAATTTTCTGTGCAATTTTTATGCAATTAAAAGTTTCTGTTAAAAGTTTTTGTCTCAAAATCATAAAATGAGTTCGACATCCAGTGATGAAAGTGAACCTCTCGTTCCAGAGTCATTTCGCGTTAAAGCAGCAGCTATTGTTGATAATTTACTGTGACAGAGTAATTATTTTCTTTTTCTCGTAGTCAATGGTAAAAAGTAGAGTACCTAACACGTGAAAAAAAATTCATCTCGGCTCTTGTATCCCTCGAAAAGAATTCACCTTTTTTTCACTTGTTGGGTAATCTACTATTTCGAAAGACGAGCGGTCCACCAACCCGCATTGTGCCAGCGTGGTCGACTATGGCCTAAATCCCCTTCGTGTTTCGAAGGGAGGCCCGTGCCCCTCGGTGGGGACGTATATGGGCTGGTAAGAATAACAATATAACAATATTGTTTAAGATTCTCGCGGTTTTTTTCTCGTCTTGCAACAGCGCAATATCTATGGAATTCTCATTTAAAACAAAATTCGTGGTAAGAACCCATCATAATATGTGTAAAACTAATGTCACGCCAGTTTATAGACATCCCTTTATTTACGATTTATCTGCGCTTTACCTATTCCGCAGGTGTTCTGAAGTGTGTTCTCAAATCAGTTTATGGTCACCATATTTAAAAAAAAAATAATACTCGTTGTATCTTGGGCGGTAAAAAAGTCAGAAGGCGCCAAAATCATAATATCATTAAAAATTATATCGCATGAAGTTAATTTCGAAATATGCTGCGAGCAGCCTATTCTTTATTCCAGACTTTAGAATTTTTTAAGTCAGTTTAATTTTTAAAATTGTTTTTTTTTTATTTAAATTTTAATAGGTATAGACTTTGGCTATTACACTTTATAATTTAATTTTGGAATTTTTAGATTTTCTTTGTTTGAGATGTTTTAAAACAATTTTATTTAGAACAAAATAATTACAAACCTGATGAATGGTGAGTCTCTTGGCTGGGTCCACGGAGAGCATGCCCCGGATGAGGTTCTTGGCCTCTTGTGACACATTCGACCATTCTGGCTCCGGGAAATCGTACTGGCCTAGTCTAATGCGCTGTTAAAGAAAAAAATGAGTAAGCAACTACCTACTACAACACAAATTCTTAAAAAAATAAATCTATAGTGACTTTAAATTAGTTAGCGGAACTTTATTCTAATCGTGAACCACTTTCTCCAAGTAACCCTAAAAAATTCAAATGTGACATTTAAAAAAATTACTTCTCAGACTACACCCATATTCTAAGAAGTTAACTCGAAATTTCCTCCACTCAACTTTAGCTAAGGAAATCCTCGAAACGACCTCGAAATTGGTATTCTTAGTTGTCACCTCAAGATTCCTTGAATGTGGCATACAGCTACTCGACGATAGATGGCACTAGCTAGCGTATATCTTCATTCGATATTAACCTTTAACGATATATTATCATAAAGATAATCCACGAAATCTTCAAAGTCATTCATTTTTCATATGAAAAAGTAGCATCACAACAAGCTCAAGCATCTAATAAAGCGTTAAGGAAATCTTAAGGTAGGTCGCGAGGTACCTTAACTTTGACAATTGATTACTCAATTCATCCTCGACTCCAGTGAAGTAAATTGTAAAGTCGAGGACGGAAGTGTCAGATAAAAACGCCAAAATCCTTGACAGAGGTTGAGTGGAGTCGAGGATATCTCGAGGAAACTTCTTAGAATATGGGTGTTATAAAATGTGAATGCATTTTTTTTACGAATTTTCGACAAAAATTGTATTGCGATTTATGGCAAAACTTTAGAGCAGTGTTTTTCAAACTGTGGGTCGCGACCCCCAGGGGGGTCGTGAAACCTTACTCGGGGGGTCGCAGGTAAAAGAAATTTCAGTGAAAAGGCTATGCCTGTAATGATACAAATCCGCGTCTACTCCGCGGCAAACTCTTTTATTGTGTTTTAAAATCTCCGAAGAAGTACATAGATTTAGCCTAACAGGGTCTTAGGGACCTTAGGGGGTCGCCAGAACTTTATATGATCCAAAGGGGTCGCGAATTCAAAAAGATTGAAAAACACTGCTTCAGAGAGTGATTCCCCCTAAAATACTTTTATAAGTAATTTTACTACAGTTTAAACTTCCAAAATTGCGTAAACTAAGAATGACTCCATTAACACTATCTTAGAGTCTGTTAAGTGGAAGTCATTTTGTTCATGTGCACTTATTACGAATTATCACTATCACTTTTATACACTAACTCGAACAGTTTTAATTCTATTTAGTCTTCTACATCTGTGTTGTCAAGGAGCTGGATCGCCTCGATATTCACATGATGATGTATCTATGTATGTATGTAAATTCATTATTGTTAAAAAAGTTCAAAAACAGTTTAATTTAATAAATTCTCAATCCGCCGTCCAAGTGGCTACGTTATGGGCCGCAATATTATAATTACGACTACTTGCCATCGATTCGCTAAGAAGAATTTAAAAGGTAATTTAATAGCAAAGGCGGACTTATCCCTGAATCTCGTCCAGTCTACCTTAGAGTGGACTAATGATGATTGTTGGACATACCTTTTTCATACCAGGTGATATCGCCAAACCGTGGTTGGAGTAGAAAGGCGGGAACCCACACAACAAGATGTACATGACCACGCCTAAAGACCAGATGTCACAGGATTTGTCATACTTCTCTGGACCTAAGACCTGGAAAAAATTATGAGGAAATAACTTAAATGACCAGAAAATCAATAGACTGTCATAATTTTAATTTAATTTAATTAATTTTATTTTATTCAGGAAACCAACAGCATAATACATAAAAGGTGTTAACAGTGTATGTTATATAATAAAGCCAATTATAGGTTACCCCGTATTAATAAAAACATGTTTACAGTTACTTTAGACTTAAAGAACAAGATGAATTACATAATTAACTGAGAAGAAACTTAAATTACAAACCATTAGCCAACTACAAAAGTGAATTAGGTGAGCGAGATAAAGTTACTTATACACAAAAAAAAAACAGAAAAGAGAGAAAAAAAAAGAAAGAATAACAAAGTAGTGTGAGTTGAGTGCACATTAGAAAGATTGTTAGAAGTTACAGTTCGAACAGCATAACATAGCATGGTATGAAGAACTCTGTGTATTTTTAAAATGTATTTATTTATTAAGGGAAACATACAGCAGCACATAGTTATACATTTAAAAAAACCGTAAGAATAATAAATTCATAATAGGCCAAATTATGATCATTGTCAAGAATGTTATATTTGTTTAAATTTATTTCTGAAGTTAGGGTTATAACCTCTCGTAGCCCAGTGACGCTCGCTGATCTCAACCGATTATTAAGGTTAAGCAACGTACACAGAGGAACCTGATGGGTGACCAAAGTTGCAATTTATCACAAACGTTTCCGTATTTCGGAGGGCATGTTAAGCTGTCGATCTCGGCTGTTGTCAATTGACTATTACAGTCGTTAAAACCAAGTCAGAGGCCATTGTGCGGTTTGAACACTCTGTCACCAGGGTTAGTCAAGTTCGCCACACACTTGACTATACCTACACGATAAAAAGAAGTAGACCAACCTCAGGAGCGACATAATAAGGAGTCTAAAGTGTATCGGCAACGTCTTGCGTCTCCTTAGCGAACCCAAAGTCGGTCAGTTTGAGAACCGCGTTCGGCTCCATACTTGTTGTGGGTTTGTGTGTATGTATGTATTTATTTGGGAGGAAGGAGTGGACGGCAGTATGTGAAGTGTAGCGGCACGCTTAGGAATGCGCATAGATAGGACAGATATATCAAATCTGTCGATAGACATCGACACCACACGTTTGCCGTGTTGTGTTCGGTTGAGAATAACACCACCCCATCTCTTTCCGTGGGTGTCGTAAAAGGCGACTAAGGAAACTAAATGAGACCTGCCTCCTAGTAATCCATCCCAGGCAACGATACTTTTTTTTCTGAATCTGAGGTGTCGTCCTATGGTCTCATGCGGTGTGGTAGGCTCTGTAAAGGGCCGTCTGGTTCGCGACCACCCTCCTACCGAAGTCCGACGCCAAACAGCTTCTCGTGTTCCGTCGGTGCGAGGGAGTACCAGTGCTTTTATAGGCATTTTCTGGGTTAACTCGGTTCATCGTCGACCTCATCTTTGACCTTATGGTCAAGATTGAGGTCGAGAGTTTTTTTATCATAAGATGATAACCCATCTTATAATAAAAAAAAAGGATTTGTCTTAGGTATTATCTTAGCACGTAGGGTAGCTAGTATAAAAACCAGTGTCATCTTCAAATAAACATTGGTTGATTGCTAGTTACCATCTAACTATGGAGTGTTCATTTCGTTCATTCCATCAATCAATCGGTTGGCCTCTATGCCCGACCCTTATGTATGTGTTTATAATGAGTAAGAAGGTTATCTACACGCGAGTCTGTTTATGTGTGTGTGAGTGTGTCTGTATGACAACCATTTAAAGTAGACCCACCTCAGGAGCGACGTAATAAGGAGTATAGCACGGCGTCTGAAGTGTATCAGCGACGTCTTGCGTCTCCTTAGCGAACCCAAAGTCTGTTAGTTTGAGAACCGCGTTCGGCTCCATACTTGTGTATAGTAGGTTCTCTGGCTTGATATCTCTATGGGCGATGTTAGAGTCGTGTAGGTGACGGACTGCGACGCATATTGAGTGCATTATCTGTGGAAATGAGATGGGAACACTATTATAAATAAACTTCAATGGGAAAACATACAAATAAATAAATAAACGCTACACATTCAAAGGCTCACACTTAGGTTTTTCTTTGTGTCCACCCTTGAAATATATACAAAGACAGACGGAAATACCCAGACCCAAGAACAAACATTGTTTTTTAACAAATATTCGCCTCATGCTTCATCTCACAACCCTTAGAATGAATGTCAAAAGTGAAGTCAAGTTGTTTTAGAACAACATAACTTTCTGCCTTCCCCTAAACTAAAGGGACCAAAATTAAACAATGTGTTTAATAAATAATTACACAAATTAAAAAGTATTTTTAAAGCGTAAACGTTTAAAAAACTACTAAATAAAACAAGGAGCTGCAAATAAATATTAGCTGAGCTGATCTCTCATTACATTACTGCCAGTGGCGTGCATTCCATACAAGCAGAAAAGCAGTGCCTACCCTAGGGTATTCAACGAAAAAAAAAAAAAGTTAAATATATAATGTACACTAACGATCACAGAATCAAAATTTGTGAAACGATTTACCGAATTTAAACTTTTTCAAAACAGCGCCATCTAAACTAGTTACTAGTTCAACATTAGAACTAGTAAGAAGAGAGAGCCGTGCCGCTCGCCGCCGCCGCTAGATGGCGAAGCTTATAAGCACTCGTTTTTTTTTTTTTTTTTTAAACGTTTCACTCTCAAAGGCCCACATTCAGGTTTTCCCTTGTGTCGTGGGTCCCTTGGAACACACAAAGACAGACACAAACACCCATGACCCGAGAACAAACAATTGCTTTTTACACAAATATTTGCCCCGACTGGGATCGAACCCAGGACCCGCCGATCAAGAGGCAGCGTGTCACTACCACTCGACAAAACCGGCCGTCGAAATGCCTTTTTTGTTGAAAAATACTGGCTTCTGATTGGCTGTTTCGCCTCCCCCGCGAAAAATTAACGAACTGATTGTATGGTGAAAAAAGCTCTGCCTATAAAGCGATGCTACCAAATTGAGAAGTGTCAATATTTGGTAAGTTTGGAAGGGCTGTTATAGATTTTTAATTTTGCGGCATTTTTTTCTTATTGGATTGTTTTTCTTTTGCAACTACGAACGAAAACTTTTGCAAATTATTGTTTTATTAGTTTATATTATAGTGATGATTATTCGACATTTGGTTAGAACAAAATGAGTACAATAAGTTGTGAAAAGTGTGGTGATGATGTTTGTTTGCCGAAACTGCGTAATTTTTCAAGTTTATCTTTTCAAGAAAAAGTAAACATTATCGCAAAAGGCCGATTGCGTGCGTTGACGCAAAAAAGGTACCGCAGTAAGACATTTTAATACTAAAATATACGAAATTCATAATTGGCTCACGGGCTGTGTGCATACTAACCGCTTATTTTGTGTTCCGTGCATTTTGTTTTCAAACTTTTATATAAAAGTTTGGAAGCACAGGTTATTTTGATTTGAATAACCTTAAGTTGTTTTAACTAACATTCTAAAATCTTAATAATTTTCAGCACTAAAAGTTCACTGCCTACCCTGCCTAAAATGTCTATGCACGCCACTGATTACTGCCAGGGGAAATGTGCTATTTCTTTATCAGTCCTAAACGAGGTGCACGGGCCTCTCTTCGGAACACAAAGGAAACTTAGACTATAGGCACAGTATTATAAATAGGCCACCACGCGCCCACAATGTGGGTTAGTGGACAACGAATTTTCTTAGATAACAGCTGAGCAAGTGATAAAAATTACTGAAAAATTCATCCATACACAAATCCGAAAAGACGAATTTACCTTCCGGTCACAAGTCTGGTTCATTACCTACTGGGTTATAAGGTTACTAGCTTCGCCCGCGTGAACTTCTGGAACCGCGTGAAGTTTTTTCCCGCTAACTCCCGTTCCCGAGGGAATTTTGCAATATCCTGTTGCAACTAAGCTTTAAGTTTACTAAGGTACCTGCATGCCAAAATTTCAAGCGTCTAACTTAAGCGGTTTAGATTTTTCATACAAAAGGATTTTCCCGCTAATTCCCGTTCCCGTGGGAATTTCCGGAATTCCTTTCTTAGTGCACCTCTACGGTACCTAAGCTACGTCCCTTCCAAATTTCAAGTGCCTACGTTTAGCCGTTTAGGCTGTGCGTTGATATGTCAGTCAGTCAGTCAGTCAGTTTCTCCTTTTATATTTTAGATTACAAAAAAATTACAATAAACCCCAAAGGGATTATAGGCATTAGTGTATAGAAAGATGGATGAATGGAAATTTTCTGAAAAAAACCTAGATTGTCAGAAAATAAAACAAATCCTTCACATACCTCAGCCGCCTGTCTTTCAGTGAAGGCTCCTTCCCTATTGTCTTGTATCCTCTGGAACAGCTCCCCTCCATCCATGCACTCCATGACGACTAGCAGGCATCTCTTTCCCCCATATGTGTTGTCGTACACGTCTGTTATCTGCGGAAATGAGACAAAATAAATTTATCTTTTTTTATTTATTTATTATAAGGAGGGTTAACTCTTGACCTCAATCTTGACCATAAAGGTCAAAGATGAGGTCGAAGATGTAGCGAGTTAACCAAGAAAATGCCTATAAAGGCACTGGCACTCCCACGCACCGACGGAACACAGCAAGCTGTTTGGCGTCGCACTTCGGTAGGAGGGTGGTCGCGAACCAGACGGCCCTTTATAGAGCCTACCACACCGCATGAGACCATAGGACGACACCTCAGATTCAGAAAAAAAATAAGCGGCGTTGCCTGGGATGGATTACTAGGAGGCAGGTCTCATTTGTGTTTCCTTAGTCGCCTCTTACGACACCCACGGAAAGATATGGGGTGGTGTTATTCTCAACCGATCACCACACGACAATAAAATTAATACTAGCATTCCGCTCGGGGCTTCATTCCCGTGGAAATTCGGGAAAATTATGTAGCCTATGTTACTCAGGGATGATGTAGCATCCTAATGGTGAAATAATTTTTGAAGTCGGTCCAGTAGTTTTTAAGTTTATTCGTTACATACAAAAAAACAAATCTTTCCTCTTTATAATATTAGTATAGATTGTAAACGCGAAATTTGTATGTATGGATGTTTGTTACACTTTTACGCTCAAACGGCTGTACCAATTTTGATAGAATTTGGTATGGAGGTAGCTGACACCTTGGATTAACACATAGGCTACATAATTTTCCTAAATTCCCACGGGAACGAAGTCCCGGACGGAAAGCTAGTTCTCCATATAGAACAGACGTCAAACAACATACTAATAAATAACGTGGTGCTGCCTCAGCCAGGCTGTTTTTCAGTCAGCACCTGAGCTGACTGCTAACAACATGCACATCGAAGGCTGTATGGTCAATGAACATGCATATAGGATGCAACACTATAATTACCGAGAAGAATAAGGATCTCCGGTTGCATTCGAGAGACATTCGATTGCTTATAACTTTTAAATGGCTGAACCAGTTTTGATTAAATTTTGCTAAGAAACATCTCGATTTCGTCAGCTTTCAAACACGAAATATCTCGGCCATTCGTTTTGGAACTACGATGCCGCAGGCAGACACATAGATACACACATCAAACTTATAACACCCATCTTTTTCGTCGAGTTAAAAACTCATTATTAGCCACAAAACGTTGGTATTTTTACGACTTCGATAAACAATGTCTAGTTTAATTTTATTACTTGCCACAAAAGGTAATTGATATTTTAAGTACTACATAAGCAACCGCAAAGTATCTACTTACTTAACACATCGTTAACTATACTAAAACGTTACGTATTATAGCAAAGCAAGATTTTGTTGCCACAGAGTTTCTTGTCTTAATGTTCTGTGAAATAAAGCTATTTTTGACTTGACTTTGCAGTCAAATAAACAAGTAATTAAACACATACTTCAAATTACTAAGCAAAAGTTTAGAGGTGATTCTTGCCATGAAATTAAATAATTTTAACAAATATATCACACAATAAGAAAAAAATTGGTCTCTCCATACAACTGAAGCTATCCGCTGATGTCCTAATGTTAGACGTAGATATTTTTAAATTTCTTTTGGAAGTTGTTCATGTTCAGTTTTCCCTAGAGTTTTGCTAGCGATTTAAAGACCATATGCCTACAAATCAGATGGAACAAGTTGCATAATGGTAAGAGGTGGTCAGCCTTTCGCCCATTATACAGCAAAATCCACGCATCGCACTATTACTGAATACCTGGGAAGAGTGGCTTATTCTAAGTTTTTATTTCACTCCCAGTCTAGTATGGAAGTATATAAACGTACGTCGACTGTACAGGTTGAAAGGGGGGGGGGTGGGCTTTCTAAACGTAGACACCACTCGGGCGTACCCCCCGAGCGCTAATCGCGCCCCTCGCGTGCCTGGTGTAGGAGTGATGTCTACGTTTAGGTAAAAAATGAACTATTCCCATTGAAAAAAAAATGTGTTCTTTGAGTGATAAAATATAGCTAGGAGGTTCTTTTTCACCCAGTATAATAAGCAGCCGCTGGCCCTCCAATGCAGTTCCACTTCTCGTCTGGCCTTGGGACTGTTGAGTCAAATAGTATAGGATAGGTAGGTGATGCCACAAGGCATTTTTTTCTTTTTCTAAATGACTACACTGTTGGCTGCTGATGGCCTTTATAGCTTCACCGAGCAAGTCGGCTCAGGGCATACTAGGAGAAGGGAGTCGGACGTATGTTTGTAGAGAGAAGCGGCAGGGTACGTACCGATACCGGGAATCGGGGCGGAGATGATGGGGTATACGCGACGAAGGTCCTCGAATGCGAGGGCCGAACCGCTTTTTGTGTGGTGTACAAGGCATTATGAACGTACTTTAAGCAGCCGCTATCAAGGCATTATGAACGCTGTACAAGGCATTATGAACGTATGCAGTTCCACTTCTCGCCTGGCTTTAGGAGTGTCGAGTCAAATAGTATAGGACAGGTGTTGCCACAAGGTACTATATTTTTGACGGGCGGTTTGGTCGAGTGGTAGTTGCGCTGCCTCTTGATCAACGGGTCCTGGGTTCGATTCCCAGTCGGGGCAAATATTTGTGTAAAAAGCAGATGTATGTTCTCGGGTCATGGGTGTTTGAGTTTGTCTTTGTGTGTTCCGAGGGACCCACGACAGAAGGGAAAACCTTAAAGTGGGCCTTTGAGTGTGTAGCGTTTATTTATTTATTTATCATGAACGTACCTCGACTGATATATAATAAGCAGCAGCTGGCCCTCTAATGCAGTTCCACTTCTCGCCTGGCTTTACTACTGTCGAGTCAAATAGTATAGGACAGGTGATGAAACAAGGCATTTTTTCTTTCTTAATGACTACACTGTGCGCTGCTGATAGCCTTTACAACTTCACCGAGCAAGTCGGCTTAGGACTTGCTCGAAAGCGAGGACCGAACTTCTTCATGCTGCTTTATGCACGCCTGTCAGCCCTTCCGGCGGGGAGCAGCGCGTGGTGGTACAGTTAAGAGCAGGTTACGCTTTACACTACCAGTTTAAGCTAAGCTCTGATTTATACTGCGCGCCATACAATGCAGGGCCGATCCAAAGTCCAAAGTGTCAAGCTTGAAGTGCTCTTGAGTATACAAGGCATTATAAACGTACCTCGACTATATATAGGCAGCCGCTGGCTCTCCAATGCAGTTCCACTTCTCGCCTGGCCTTAGGACTGTCGTGGAGCACTTTGAGGGCCCGCCGGGTGCCTGTGCGCTTCTCTTTGCATTCTACTACCTGAAAAAAACAGATTTAGAGGGTTAGTGTAAGAGAAAAACTCGGCACTTTAATAGGAAAAAATAAGGCCCTGGAATATCTTTTTTTTGTTTGTATATAAAAATATAAAAATGCAAAATGCTTTGTTTGCTTTACAAATTTTTGTTTTAAACAAAGTGTTGGAGTCGTGCCCCTCGGTGGGGACGTAATATATGGGCTGGTAAAAAAAAAACTGTTGGAGTCTCCTAGTAGACGAAAAACCGCCCGTGTCAAGAGGCTCCGCTCTTCATATAGGTTTCTTTTATTTTTAAATATGGTTTTTCGGGAAAAGTTGTACAGTCTGTTGAGGAGAATCATTCTCTAAAGATTCTTTAGCTAATTTAAAGTGACTCGAATCTTTGATTTTAAACGACAACTAACTAATTAATTGCTAGTTCATTTCGCTTTTGAATAATCTTTTTTTCAGTTTTTTTTAAACGCCAATTTCTGGTATACCTATGTTAAGAGCGTTTCAAACCTCAACTAGTATTTTGAGAGCACCAGGAGATCTGATCCTGGGGTCGTAGGTTCAAGTCCCATTCGCGCCGAATATTTTTCTTTCCCGAAAAAATATTTGTGAATATTTCAGGCAGGTAAGCGTTTTAAAAATACTAGTATTTTGAGTTATAGTAAAACATAAACAAAGAGCAAAACAACATCTTCCACGGTTTGCTTACAAAGCCAAGTTTTCTTTATGTAGATTGTTATTGTTATTCAAAATGAACCTACTGAATATTAAATCATAGTCGGCGAAGTTTCGTCGGCTGTGTTACTTTAGGCAAATTCTTTACAATTAACATACTTAATAATAAAACGTTTATTTCTCGAAAACTCACACATAAACAGGTACTTAAGGGACAACTTAACAAAAAAACCTTAGAAAGTGACAATCAAAACTTAAGTATAGATCAAGACTTGAGTCTCATTCTGAAATACGGGCCTAAGCCATCATTCTGAATAATCTTCCAGTGGAATTTTCCTGAACAAAAATGTCAAAATATTTTCATGTTCTTTAATATTTTCTGCAAAATTATCCGAATACACGTAATTTTTTATAATAAAAAATATTAATAACAGCGTAAAACACAAAAAGCAGCAATGTACAGCGCAATTTGACAGCAGCGCGGCGCGGTGGTTTGCGATACATTGCGTACCGCCAAACCAGATAAATAACGAAAACTCCTAGAATCAATGATTGTTTGTCTAGCGAAGCGCTCGTGGCCCAGTGGTACTCGCTGATTTGAACCGATCAGTGAGGTCAAGCAAGGTACACAGTGACAGGGAACCGAATGAGTGACCAACGCGGCAATTTATCAAGAGCGTTTCCGTGCTTTTGAGGCCACGGTAAGCTATCGGTCCCGTCTGTTGTCGATTGACTACGGTCGTTAAAACCAAGTCAGAGGCCATTTGGCGGTTTGAAAATTCTGACACTAGGTTTAGCAAAGTTTGCCACACATTTCACTGTACCCACACGATAAAAAGAAGAAGAATGATCAAGAGCGTTTACGTGCTTCCGAGGACACGGTAAGCTGTCGGTCCCGCCTGTTGTCGATTGACTATACGGTCGTTAAAACCAAGTCAGAGGCCATTGTGCGGTTTGAAAATTCTGACACCAGGGTTAGCCAAGTTTGCCACACACTTGACTGTATCTATACTAATATTATAAACAGGAGAGATTTTTATTTTTGTATGTAATGAATAAACTGAAAAACTACTGGACCGATTTCAAAAATTATTTCCCCATTAGGATGCTACATTATCCCTGAGTAACATAGGCTACATAATATTCCCCAATTCCTACGGGAACGAAGTCCCGAGCGGGATGCTAGTTGTGTATAAAAAGAAGAAGCATGATTGTTCATCGTAAATATAGTTTATTGAGTTTTAGTAATATAGTACCAACATCAAAGTCTAGTCTAGACTACACCAAACAAAACAGTTTTTAGCTCAAGGCCAAGATTAGTCTGAAATTTATGATATTTAAAGCATTCGCGTTTCATTGTTGTAATTACTTGTGCATTGTTACTATAGGTACGGTCGGCCAAGAAAGGGAATTGCTCACTTGTCTTTAAGTCTGGGTGCTATAAAAAGTATTGTTATAGTTCCCTGAACATCATTTACAAAAATCATGGCTCAGATTGTTGGTATAGTCGCATAATTTACTTGCGAAATGTAAAGCGTCTGCAGAAATTTCAGCCGACGGAGTGTCTGGCGGTGTTGAACATTAATTTTTATATTTAATCAATTATATTCTATAAGATATCGGCAGCCAGACTTCAAGACAATTTTTGGAAGTACTTTCAGAACCTGATAGCTGAAAATTGGCCGCCGGCCTAGGTTATAGCTGGTATTCATACATTACTAGTACGTACTAGCATTACTAATTCCCACACATTTGGTTTATGAGAAAATAAGTAAGGTCTGGCGGCCCTAGGATCTACGTCTATTATTTCATAGACTTTACGTCAGTTTACGAAGTAGATAATAAAACGACGTAAATATTTATTTACAAGGAAGAATGGCTTTGCTTTACAAATAATATTTATAACATTAAAATAGTCATAAACACATTGTATGCATGTTTGCATGTAATAAATAATAGGGATTTTAGCACAGATTTTAGTATGAAATTGCCGATTTCTTTCTAGCTTTATT
The DNA here is from genome assembly GCA_949987775.1 of Aproaerema taeniolella. NCBI lineage: Eukaryota > Metazoa > Arthropoda > Insecta > Lepidoptera > Gelechiidae > Aproaerema > Aproaerema taeniolella. The sequence continues at coordinate 6,003,591 of OX465272.1, read as the reverse complement.
TTATTCATAATTTATTTTGTTGTACAGCTATTACTAAAGTTGTTTTTTACTTAATTACTTGGCCAAATACCGGAGATTTTCAGTAAAATTAATACATATTTACTTTGGATTTATAGAGTGGAAACTGGAAACGAAGCTGAAACATAGCTCGTTTCATCTGTTATCATGCTTATTTTTGCTGTGCCTTTGTTACAGTTGTCGCTTTTCATAATAATAAACACACAAATATTTCCTCTTTTTAATATTACTAGCTTTCCTCCCGTGACTTCGTTCCTTGCGAATTCGGGAAAAGTATGTAGCCTATTTTATTCAGGGATAATGTAGCATTCTAATGGTGAAATAAATTTTAAAATCGGTCCAGTAGTTTTTTGGTTTATTCGTGACAAACATACAAAAATACAATCTTTACTCTTTTTCTAATATTAAGTGTACATTATTAAAGATACATGATAATATATGCGGTGACAGCCCAGTTGGTATGAGCCAGAATTGTAACCGGAAGGTTGCGGGTTCAAATCCTACCACTAAATTCGTCTTTTCGGATTTATGTACGGATTTCTAATTATTTATCACTTGCTCAACGGTGAAGGAAAACATCGTGATGAAAGCACGTCTAAGAAAATTCATTTTCGAAAGACGAGCGGTCCACCAACCCGCATTGGGCCAACGTGGTGGACTATGGCCTAAATCCCTTTCGTGCTTCAAAGGGAGGACCGTGCCCCTCGGTGGGGACGTATGTGGACTGGTAAAAAAAAGATAATATGTTCAGTACAAATATACACAAGAATATTGGTTCCAACGCAAATAGTAATATCGATTCAGTTCTAAAGGGTTTTTACAGCAATATTGCGTGGGTTTTCCCTTGAAAGACCGTAATAATGCGAAACGCGTGTAAGAATAGCCCTTTTGGGAAATCCGGACTATTCATGTGCGAAGAAGGTTGTTATTAAAGGGTAGACTGTATTTTAGTGGTTATACGAGTATTATGTTTGAAGATGGAATGTTTCCACGTTGGACTGGAAATAAAAGAAAACCTTAGATGTGCCAGCTGCAAACTCCTCCCAGGCATACTGTAGAAGCCATGAGGGTTTGGCATGATACCCACATTAGGATTATTATATCGTGGGTTAACAGGCTCGTTCCCTTAAATTGGAAAAAAAACGGAAATAAAGATATTGCTATACTATGTCCAAGATAGGATGGTGATTTTGACAGATGAGATCTTGCCGTATGAGATGACTTTATTAGTTACTAGCTTTCCGCCCGCGGCTCCGCCCGCGTGGACTACAGGTTATATCGTACCCAGCTGTGGGATAAAATGTAGCCTATGTCCTTTCCCAGGCTCTAATCTATCTCTGTACCAAATTTCATCAAAATCGGTTCTGTAGTTTAGTCGTGAAAGCGTAACAGACAGACAGACAGACAGACAGAGTTACTTTCGCATTTATAATATTAGTAGGGATTGTTTCATTCTCATTACTTAGTTACTGTTAATAATGACTACACCTGTTATTGAGTAACTAATAGCATACTAGTACCAGTGCTTATACTAGTTAAAGTAGACGTGTCCTATTATAAAAGGATCTGTCAAAATCACCATCATATCTTGGACATAGTATAATTCCTACTAATATATATTATTAATGCGAAAGTAACTCTGTCCGTCTGTTACACTTTCACGCCTAAACTACTGAATCGATTTTGTTGAAAGGTACAGATATAGATTAGACCTTAGGAAAGGACATAGGACATACATTTTCACAGCTGGGCACGATATAACCTGTAGTCCACGCGGTCGGAAAACTAGTAGGTGAAGTTTCACCAAATAAACAGTGTATACAGGGTGTAAAAGACAGCTTAGCAAAAACTGAAACCCTGGACTCAGACAATCGTTCTGAATGATTTTCCAGTGGAATTTTTCTTCGGAAAATGTTAAATTCTTTTTTATGTTTTTTTAAATATTTTCTGCTTACATATTTTATAATTGAATTGAATACACTCCATTTTGCAATAAAAAACAATCATAACAACATAAAACACGAAAACCAGCGATGTACATTGCACTTCGATAGAAGCGCGGCGTGGGAGGATCGGGCGCGGGGCGCGGTATCACGATTCGTTGCGTAGCGCCAAAGTAGGTAAATAATGAAAACTCCTTAACATGACGTTTCCGGAAAAAAAATAACTACTTATAGCTGATGATAGATATGGGTAGGTTCCACCATTTGAGTATTTGCTAAGCTGTCTTTTACACCCTGTATGATGTGTGTGTCCGCGAGTGCGAGTTTCTTTGTTTCTTTCTTCCTTGTGTTACAAAACCCCGGTTTCCTTGACGGCCGAAGCGGTGTATTGTGTATATCCTTGTTTACAAATAAAGTATATTGATTGTGTAATCCTATGTTCAATTAATAATATTCATACATATTAGTAGGAAGTATTTCATAGGAACTAAGGCACATACCTGCTTTTGTTAACCATCACTATTTCTCTACCGACAGATTGATGGTTTTTTTATTTATTTATCTACACATTTTCTGTGTGTGTACCTTCTGCTGCCTTAGCATACGCAATGAGACTTTACTCTTATGAGAGTTGATTGACAAGGAAAACAGAAGAAGTTTGCATTTCTTATCGACAAATATGATTGTGTTTAGTAAAAGGTACCTACAACTTTCGTGGTAGTCAATAAGAGCTATTTACAATAGCTCATCACACTAATTGTAAACCTTAACGACTATCACGAAAGTTGTACCTTTCAATTTTCACAGTCAAAAATGATCTGAAATTGCTAAAAGGACACATGTCCAAATTCAAGCGCAAAAGAAACGAAAACTTCTTCAAATAAAAATAGGGTCCATTTGCCTTTTGTTGATTCGATAGTCTATACTTCATGAGAGGGAAGTCTCATTGCGTATGCTAAGGCAGCAGGTCTATTACAATACATATACATATGTATATTTCAAAATTGTATGTTCGTGCATAACATAAATGTTTTCTAAAATAAATATAAAAATTGTGAGTATGGATAGAATATTGTTTCTCCTTCAAGCAAAAACTACTGGACATATTTTTCAGCTTGATCATTAGAGTAACACATAGGCTACATAATTTTCTAAAATTCCCGCGGGAACAAAGTACCTTACGACCCGGGGGTGAAAAATGTTTTCACTGTTCATTACTTTTCTGTTACACAATAGTTCTCGTAGTAACGAAAAGGCCAAGCCAGATATTTTGACTAAGGTATAGAGTTTGTGACGTTATTAGTGCTTGTAGAGTTAGGACATGTAGAGTTAGAAACATGGCTCTACATGAGATCTGATAACATTTTGACAGTGCGGGACATTTGGTCTCATCTTAATTAATTTTAATTATAAGGATTAACTCTTGACCTCAATCTTGACCACGGCCATAGATGAGGTCGACGATGGAGCGAGTTAACCCAGAAAATGCCTACTTTTACGCACCAACGGAACACAGCAAGCTGTTTGGGACTTCGGTAGGAGGGTGGTCGCGAACCAGACGGCCCTTCACTGAGCCTACCACACCGCATGAGACCATAGGACGTTACCTCACAAATTGACGTGTCGTTGTCTGTGGTGGATTAATGGGAGGCAGATCTCATTTGTATTTCTTTAGTCGCCTCTTACGACACCCACGAAAAGAAATGGGGTGGTGTTATTCTCAACCGATCACCACACGGCATTAAACATCGTTGCAACATTTTACGTGAAAATGGATTTCACTTCTTTTTATGAGTCGGAAGCGGTCGTAGCCCAGTGGCAATAGCTGATCTCAACCGATCAGTGAGGTTAAGCAACGTACATAGAGGCAGAGAACCTGATGGGTGACCAAAGTGGCAATTATAATCACGAGCGTTTCCGCACTTCGAGGGCACGTTAAGCTGTCGCTCTCGGCTGTTGTCCATTGATTACAGTCGTTAAAACCAAGTCAAAGGCTATTGTGCGGTTCGAAAACTCTGACGCCAGGGTTATCCAAGTTCGCCACATACTAACTATATCTACACGATAAGAAGAAGAAGAAGTCGGTATCGGGCAACAATCTTTTTTTATTATTATAAGATGGGTTAACTCTTGACCTCAATCTTGACCATAAAGGTCAAAGATGAGGTCGACGATGGAGCGAATTAACCCAGAAAATACCTATAAAGGCACTGGTACTACCACGCAACGACGGAACACAGCAAGCTGTTTGGCGTCGTAATCTTATTAGTTATAACTAGCATTCCGACCGGGACTTAATTCCCGTGGGAATCCGGGAAAATTATGTAGCCTATGTTACTCAGGGACAGTGTAGCATTCTAATGGTGAAATAATTTTTCAAATCGGTCCAGTAGTTTTTAAGTTACATACAAAAAAAAAATCCTGTTTATAATATTATTGTAGATACTAAGGTCGTTAGTATTTAACTGTAAATGTAATACTGCAGGTGTGTTGCCAGTGCCATAAACTTTTTAAACTCTTAAATAAATAAGCTTTATCTCGCCAAAGATCAGCAAACAATTAAAAATAGCGTGACGAAAACACAAGCTGAGATACTGAATTACTGACCTAATTTAATGCAGCCAAAACAGTTTATTATACGTTTTAATTTATTATACCTTTCATAAGGTTTATATTTATATTTACAACTGGCGAGCTTCACCGCTGGTCGTGAATGTGCCAGCTGCCAACTCTTTCTTGACATACCGTAGAAAGTAGTTACGTGAGGGTATCGCTGTATCGCGGGGGAAAGGTTACATAGATCTTTACTAATATATAAACGCGAAAATGTGTATGTATGGATGGTCGTATAGTTGTTTGTTAATACTCTTTCACGCTCAAACGGCTCGACCAATTTTGATAAAACTTGGTATGGAGGTAGCTGACACCCTGGATTAACACATAGGCTACATAATTTTCCCAAATTTTCATGAAAACGAAGACCCTGACGGAAAGCTAGTATACAATACGTTTATTCAATGACTAGCAACTTTGACATAAGCAAACAATTTTATACAATATACAAATCAATCAATTCTTGGCTTTTATGGCCCCATCGGCTTTTTAGCGATGATTCTGCCAGTGTCAAGTACTTGAGAAGAACTTCTTTGATACAATTTTCCGGTAGATAAACAGATTTACGGTAAATTGGGGTGAGAAGTAGTTCCGTCGATTGTCTATAAAAAATAAAATAAAATAAGATATGGTTAGTAACACAGTGCGTCCTGCGTCCTACCAGTCATGACCTACGGAGCCGAAACGTGGAACATGACAGTGAGGTTGGCCCACCGATTGCACGTCGCTCAGCGAGCTATGGAACGATCCATGCTCGGGATCTCGCTAAGGGATAGAATCCGAAACGAGGTTATCCGACAGAAAACCGGAGTGATGGATATTATCCAAAAGTGTAGCAAGCTGAAGTGGCAGTGGGCTAGCCATGTCTGTCGCAGAACCGACGAGCGTTGGAGTAGACAGGTTCTCGAATGGAGACCACGTCTTGGCAAACGTAGTGTAGGACGCCCCCCAGCCAGATGGTCAGATGACCTAAAGAAGATAGCGGGTAGTGGCTGGATGAAAACAGCGGAGGATCGTGCAAAGTGGCGCACCTTGGGGGAGGCCTATGTTCAGCAGTGGACTGCAACAGGCTGATATGAAGTAACATAGTGGGTAAGGTTAGCAAACATAAGGAGGGACAAAACATAGACAATAAAATAAATATTTCAGTAAGTATATCTATAGGTAGTTGTTAATTCTACATCATAATTTTATATTATTAATTTTTATACATTTCGCCAAAACAACACAAAAGGAGGTCGGGACCAAAGTGAGCAGATAATTTACATTGACAGGACGAGGGATGTTCTTGGGGAGCATGTCATACAACAAGGATGTATTGAGATTTGGGCAACACAATATACAAAGACAAATACAGTAAAACATCAAGGGGAAACATCAGGTTGACAACCTCTCACCACTATACTGACGTGTCGTTTCATAACCCTCAGAATGCATGTTAAACGTGGCGTCATGTGAACCATACCCGTCAGGGATCAGGAGACGTATTGAAACAATAGAATTCCAACTCGTATACGAACTGACAAGATTCGCATGCGAATCCGCTAAATCGATTTTTCAAAATTCATTCAGAATTTTTTTTTAAAACGTTCCTTTTTTATAAATAAGGCGTAACTGATTCTTATAATTGGTTACCGGTTTTTATTTTTTCTGCGTGGAACGAAACCCATTTAAGTTTTCTAACTTTATGGCAACACCGTTCGAGTGTTTCAAAAATGCATAAAAACAAGGGTAGTAACATTTTATTTCGTAGACGAATTACTTCCGCGCAAGAATTTAAGATTCTTTCTACTGTTTCAAAAATACGTCTCCAGAAGCGTGAATGAACTAGCGAGCGCACGTTACTTCATTCATATTGCGATTTGGGTTTTTAAGATTGTGATATCTTGTCTAATAACAACATATTTCCCAACTAAGAGGCACGGGCCTCCCTTCGGAACAGTAAATGGGGTTTAGCCATAGTCCACCGTGCTGGCCCAATGCGGGTTGGTGCGGGCCTTAATTTTCTCAAACGTGTGGGTTACGTCACGCTTTTCTTTAAATCCGAAAAAATGTGTTTTATTTGGACTGGGTTCACAATCCAGCCCAAAGTAAAGATGCGGTCGAGGATGTAACGAGCTTGCCTATTCACTCGAACTTTAAAGATAATCCAGTTGTATGAGCTCAGAAATACAGACGCTGGCCGATAATTTCACTCCTTGACAGTGCGCAATATAAAAGATAAAGAATAGCGCTCAGTGCGTATCAAGGGATCTCGACAAGATAAGGGTGATACCCCGCACTACTAACTACTGCAAATAAGACTAAAGTTACCCTATAAACATCTGTTTGAAGTTGGTGCGAAGGCGGCCTATCAATCTCATTTGTCTCGGTTTAATTTTTTTCGTTAATTTGATTTTGATTAACATAGATAGCACCAAAACTCCCGAGTCCGAATGAATGAAATTCCACGCATGATAAGATGATTCATCCATCAATTATCGGGTATCCACAGTCATCACTTAACCTATGACCAACTAACAACTTTAACTGTGTGCTGCGTACTACTTCTTATCGTGTTAACTACGTACTATGACTGATGTAAGATGTAACGATCATCAGGGCGGCCATTTCACTAATTTAACTTCTTCTTCTTATCGAGTCGGTCATATGGCTGAATTTCAAATTTTACTAGACCAGTACTCAGCCACGCGCACAGCGTTATTTGTGGCATTGTACATATCTTCACGAGTACAGGTGATCGGACTCGCTGGGCATGACATGATATGTGATGTGTCATTGTCTGAGGGGAGAAACTACATTCGCAATTATTTTCTGTACTATACCCCCACTTGCACAGGTTATCCTTGCATCGACCGACTTGGGTCCGGAGTCGATTTAACGACCTCAACGTTGGCCAAGGCAGGTTGCGTCCAGGTGGGAGATGTTCTGCTAGTGGGATTGGAGACTCAGATGGACATCTCCTTTCCCAGAGCTTTAGGCGGTTTTGCGAGACTTTGCCAGACATAGGAGTTACTCCTTTCATGAAATTATGCCTGCTTTTAAGTCTCTGTGGCACCGTATTATGCTGGAATAAGGGACTAATTTAACTATAACAACAATAAACGCTACACACTCAAAGGCCCACACTAAGATTTTCCCTTGTGTCGTGGGTCCCTTGGAACATACCTAAACACAACACCCAGGACCCGAGAACAAACATCTGCTTTTTCCGACTGGGAATCGAACCCATGTAGTGTGTGCTCCCTAGTAAGTTGTATGAAACCAGCCTTAACTATGACGCATGTAACCTAAATATCAAATAATAGGGTCAATACCGATGAGAGAGAGATGTCTTGTGATTCAAACCCATGTGTTTAGGTCAAGTAATAGATTACAATATCAGGTATCACACTATGTATCTCTTTCTAATACTAGTATATAAGCCAACCAATTTTCCCAATATACGAGTGTTCTCTGAGTATTCTTCCAACCAGCTTCGCGTTTTTCTTTAACTCCCGGCTTCGACTTCTACACCCAGGACCCGTTGATCGAGAGGCGACGCCGCTACCACTCGACCAAAACCGGCCGCCAAATTTATAGCGCCTCAGTCTTTTTTCCACTTGACGGTTTTCCGGCCGGCAGGGACTGGAAAGCTTGGTGTCACGGCGCTGGCGACGGCACCGGTGAGAATCATCGCCGTTACGGCGCCGACGCCGGTCTTTGAAAAAACATGCCATGTTTTCATACATTTTTGCTTCCCCGGTGCCGTGCCGTCAAGTGGAAAAATGCCCATTGGTGGTGGAAAGATTTGGACATACGTCAACGCGTCCTATCATCAAGATCAAATCAGATACATAAGATCATTTGTCAACGCCAAAAAAATACAAAATAAATGCAAACTTCTGCTGTTAAATGCGTTTTTAACGTGGCTGGACAGTTATAACTTTAATCGTCATTAAATAATAAAATAATTACAGTGTCGCCAAAATACGCGCTGTCTTTCCTGCCAGTAATATGCCAATGAGACTTACTATTTTCTAGTAGAAAAGTTGATCCCATAGAAAAAGTTGTTCGTAGTCATGGGTAGACTCATCTCTCAAAGTTTGTCGGATGTTTTCAATTTCAACCTGTAATACACTTCATTTTCCAATAAAAAACAATTATAGCACGAAACCAGCAATTTACCTACATCGCATTCTGAAAACGGTGCGGTGACAGGGCAGCGCGGGGCGCGCTTTCGCGATACGTATGCGTAGCGCCGCCGGCGCCGTATAGGTAAATAATGAAAACTCCTTAAGGCGACTACATCACCCGATAAAGGCAGCACACATAGGAATAGTGCTATCTCCGTCTCTAAACAGGCCTGGGCCGGCAGTGCGAACAGTGTCGATACACGAAGTTCACGGACTATGAAAGCGAACATGCGTAAAAACATGTTCTAAAGTTAGAAAAATGAGATTTATGGAAAGGTAACAGCTTAAATCGAAAAATGCGTTAACTACTTATCGAGAGTGTTCAATCACGAACATTTTGATAGCAAATTCAAGTTCCTGATGTGCATTTTACTATCGTTTTTACAGCTTAAAAGATACACAATATTGGGTATTTAGAGGTGGCTTTGTGAGCTTTTTCTATCGAACCAAAAGTGCTGAATCATGTTTTCAGCAAACTACTTATCTAGTTCGTAGTATTTTTTTCTTCGATTTAATGCAGTGCGTCATGTTTATCTACGCATCATAAAGTCGTAATTTAGGTGCTGTAGTCTTAATTTGACGTTACTTGTAGTCGATCGTAGTTATGGATAAGATTCGCTAAGCTGTCCCTTCCATCCTGTATACTGTATATTTGATAAGTTAGAAAAGCGTGTACATTATCTTATCATCATGTTGTGATAAGGTCAATGGGGGAATGAGCTTAGCGTGGTGTTAAATTGTCGATTAAGATTAGAAACATGGATTTTCTAATCGTGTTTCCGTGTGGTGATCAGTTGAGAATAACACCACCCCATCTCTTTCCGTGGGTGTCGTAAGAGGCGACTAAGGAAACACAAACGAGACCTGCCTCCTAGTAATCCAACCCAGGCAACGACACTTCATTTTTTTCTGAATCTGAGGTGTCGTCCTATGGTCTCATGCGGTGTGGTAGGCTCTGTAAAGGGCCGTCTGGTTCGCGACCACCCTCCTACCGAAGTCCGACGCCAAACAAAGCTTGCTGTGTTCCGTCGGTGCGTTGGAGTACCAGTGCCTTTATAGGCATTTTCTGGGTTAACTCGCTCCATCGTCGACCTCATCTTTGACCTTATGGTCTAAAAAAAAAAAATTACGCTTCACGGGAATGACTACCATGCCAGGTATTTGTTGCTTAATTTCATTGTAGCGCTCGTAACCCAGTGGCACTCCCTGATTTCAGCCGATCAGTGAGGTTAAGCAACACACACAGAGGCACGGAACCTGATGGATGATCGAAGTGGCAATCTATCACAAGCGTTTCCGTGCTTCGGAGGGCACGTCAAGCCGACGGTCCCGGCTGTTATCGGTTGACTAACGTCGTTAAAACCAAGTCAGAGGCCATTTGGCGGTTTGAAAACTCTGACACCAGGGTTAGTGAAGTTCGCCACACATTTGACTATATCTACTCGATATGAAGAAGAAGATTGACCGATTACGAACAATGAGCGCCACGGGCTATGATCGAATTTAATTTGGTTAGATAGATAGATAAAACCTTTATTTAACTGACACATCACACACACAATTACAAAAAAAAAAATAAAAAAAAAATAAAGTAAAAACATTTGTATCTTAACGATTAATTAAAATTAATGTGTTTGGAAGAGTATAGTGTGTGTTTGAGAGTGAGTAGGAATGTGTCTGGGTGTGTGTTTGTGTGTGTTTGCGTGTGTGTGTGTGTGTGAGTGGTTGGTGTTGCGTGTATCGTGTCAGTGAAAATGGCGCTGGCTCAGCATTTGCTGTGGTAAGAAACCACAACGCTGTTATTCTGCCAGGACCTAAGTGGACGGAGGCGCTCTCTGCGCTGGTTAGATCTTTCCTTATTTCATTAATCAGAAGTTTAAAAAGTTGTCAACAAGGTCTCAATCAATATGGTTACACAATTTGTTTGTAACGTTATTCTTCGAAATTGGTTGACTCAACGTAAGATAAGAATATTATTAGAGGATGCCCGGGACTTCGTTACCTTGGGAATGTCGTAACATTCAGTTCAAAGATACTTTATTCTCATCTTAATATATAAAACAAAGTCTGGTTTGTTCGAACACTTATAATTATAACCCGAGAACGGCTAAACCGATTTTGATAATATTTGATATGAGGGTAGCTGACACCCTGGATTAACACAAAGGCTGCACAATTTTCCCAAATTCCGACGGAAACGAAGTCCGGGGGCTCCGGGGCGGAAAGCTAGTTGAAGATAATTGTCACTTACATGAGAAGAAGACACAAGTAAATTATATAATTACGTTCTTCAATTCCCTGTTTTAGGGTGGGTGCACTAATTTTTTTGTTCACTTAAGTAACTCATTTTTATCAAAAACGCAAAGTAAACAGCTTATTTTCGTTAGTTATCCGGCCGATTACACGATATAACGTAGGCATTAATTGCCTATGTTATAAAAGCGCCAATTCCAGCATTCTAGGTCCAATGGTTTGGGCTGGGCGTTGATGAGTGAAGACCTGCATCTTTTTTTGGGGTAATTTATCGAAAGAGACCCCTGAGATGGTCCTATTGTCACTAAGTCAGGATCTGATGATGGAATCCCAGGGAAATCGATGGCAAATCTCGAATTTAATAGGCACTTACAATATTCCTCGTGTCCTTCTATTATTTACACTGTAAAAATAGGTTAACTTTTAATACAAAAATTTAAACCGACTTCAAAATAAAACAGCGCGAAAAATAAAAACAATGTTTTTTAATACTAACTTTCCGCCCGGGACTTCGTTCCTGTGAGATTTTGGGAAAATTATGTTGCCTATGTGTTAATTTAGGGTGTCTGCTACCTCCATAAGAAATTTTATCAAAATTGGTTCAGCCGTCTGAGCGTGAAAGAGTAACAAACATCCAGATCCTCTTAAACTTTCGAATTTATAATATTATAGCTTTCTGCCCCGGACTTCGTTCCCGGGGGAATTTGGGAAAATTATGTAGCCTATGTGTTAATTTAGGGTGTCTGCTACCTCCATACCAAATTTTATCAAAATTGGTTCAGCCGTCTGAGCGTGAAAGAGTAACAAACATCCATAGATCCTCACAAACTTTCGAATTTATAATATTACTAGCTTTCCGCCCGCGGCTCCGCCCGCGTGGACTACAGGTTATATCGTGCCCAACTGTGGGATAAAATGTAGCCTATGTCCTTTCCCAGGCTCTAATCTATCTCTGTACCAAAATTCATCAAAATCGGTTCAGCGGTTTAGGCGTGAAAAGGTAACAGACAGACAGACAGACAGACAGACAGAGTTACTTTCGCATTTATAATATTAGTAGGGATAGTAGGGATTAGGATAGTAGGTACCTAGTACCTGCTGGTCTGTTTGAAGTCGGTGCGAAGGCGGTCGTACGTATGGCTTATCAAACCTATTTGGTATACTCAAAAGTCATTGGCCTTATCCGTTACTGGGAATAGAACAAGTAACATCTTGCTTATGAAACCGAAACGTTACCCACTACGTCACCGCCGATTGATTCCATGCTGAACTGGGAGTGAAAGAAAAACTTAGAATGTGCCAGCTACCTTCTCTTCCCTGGTATACTGTAAAGTTTGTGAGTGGGATGCGAGGGAATTACTGTATCATGAACGAAATGCTGACCTCCTCTCATATGCAACTTGTTCCATCTGATGACCCTTACAATTTGTGTCAAACGTGGCATCTAGTGGTTCGCTAGAATAGAATCACTGATGCTCTGTCTATCCCATTAGGGATTGCAGGCGTGAGCGTAGTATGTATGAATGTATACGCAATACCTTGGAGGTTAACGGCCGAAATGACGTCATTTACTAACCGCATTGACAATAATTAAAACATTATTTGTTTAGTCGCATTTCACAGATTTACGTTGTCATAAATTCTAAAATAAATAAAAAATAAATAAACGCTACACACTCAAATGCCCCACCAAGGTTTTCCCTTGTGTCGTAGGTCTCTCTTGAGCCTCCTTCTATAATACAGGCTTTAGAAGCTGATTTTGTTTACAGTAAGTGATAAGTAACCAATTCTAGAAACTGTATATACGAGTCATACTTAAACCATTTCAATTATAAAAACTTTAGTTCTCCAGAATTCTATAGCTCTATTAGCAAATAGCGCAAAATGTATGAAGCGTTCGGGAGCGAGCGACCCTCTTATAGCGCTGACAATAAGGTTCAAATTAGAATGGACTTAGCTATTCAGATGGGGGTACGTCCAATACGATTGAGTACGATTCCTTCCCGCTAGATGGCGCAGCCCGTATCGTTTGGTTCACAATGCGGTATTGTTTGGTTCACGTCAGTAGAGTTGTAGTGGCTTGCTATTTGAGACAGCATTAAAATGAAGCATAATTATTAATATATTCTTGAATAATTTTTATAACGTGCTGTTACAAATTAAGGAGGTCTCGGCTACCAGACCTAAAATAATAAGAATCGTAAGTTGATCAACTTTCGAGGTAGTTTATGTTGATAGTTGTATCGGAAAATATTAAATGGCAACTGAAATGTATTATTTAACGTATACATTTCCGGTAATTGATCAATTTACGACGGCTCGCGGTAAAATGATCCGACGAACGCGAGGTGTACGCTGATTGGTTAAAAACGCGAGCTGTACCCTGATGGGTTGAATGTCTCACTTGGAACTGCGACAAGTAGGTTTGTTAGTAGCCGAACCCAACCAACCCTTATCGGCTTGGTTGGGGTAGGTTAGGTTTGAACTGCGACCCCCAACGCACGAGCCGAGCGAGCGTGCCGCGGTAGCGGCCGGCGAAGTGCCAGAAACGACTCGACTGTGGTTGCGTTAAGCGGTTGTCGCATCAACCAATTAGAGAACAGTGTATTATATTACGGATGTCAGTTTAACGTAAAAATGTACACTGAGCAGCGATTGGTCCATTCGTGTATGATTTGACGTGTGGTAAAATCGTTGGTTGATAAACTTACAGGCAGGCAGTGTAAGTTGATCGATTGTTATTGCGTTAAATAATACATTTCAACTGCCGTGTATGATTTTTCGATAGTTGATAAACTACCTCGAAAATTGATCAACTTACGATTCTTATTATTTTCCGGCGACATATACAGCGTGTATATGTGACTGTGAAAATGGAAAGTTACAACTTTGGGGATAGTTGTTAAAGTTCAGAATTGTTTTTGTAAGTATTTTATTGTAAAATCCTTTATTGTACATTAAATTAAACAAAATATAATCAACGGTTATAAATATTGCATAAATTCATAAAAAAAGTACATACACTGGCGTCGTCTAATCATGTATATGTCTGTGGTATGTATGTATCGGCCAACAAAAAAATTTCAGTTGCAAGAGATTGATAAAAAAAATCAATTTCTTCAGTTAATTAAAATCTAGGTGAAACAATGCATTGTGTTTTTTTCTATTTACGAGTATGATTAAATTTTTTTAATCTCAGTATCAGTATGTAAATGCAACACCTAATTCAAATTAAAAAAAAAAACATAAAAATAAAACGATTTTAGTGATAGGTACTTTAAACTTTTTTCTAAATCTTTTTTTAAAATCAATAATAGCTTTTCGCCCGGGATTTCGTTCCCGTGGGAATTTGGGAAAATTATCTAGCCTATGTAGGAAGATGGGAGACAATAGGCATGGATGAGGTAAAAGCAGAACAAATACAAGAGCTTAACAAAGGATACAATCGGGTTTGCTAAAGCTTCGGGTAGGTTCAAAGAGGTGGAACTGTCACTGCAGAGGTAAAACTCATGCGCTGTTGTGGGGAATTGGGTAAAATGGTCCCAAATAAGTGGACTGATCACCCGCCTGTGTCTGACGGGCGTCCCCTCCATAGATAGATAGAAAATATAAGGGATAATGTGGCATTCTAATGGTTAAAGAATTTTTGAAAGAGGTTGAGTTTATTCTTAACAAATGTATAAAAATACTAATCTTTCCTCTTTATAATATTGGTGTAGATGGGTTCACTCTTGACTACAATTTAGTACAAGGGCAAATCAAATTTTTGCTAAGGCTTCGACCATGACGTATATAAGAATGTACTTGTAAATAAATATAAACTTTTTAGAAAAAAAAATAGACCAACTTCAAAAAAACGAAAAATATAATTTCGGGTATGGGTCATGGTCCCCCTGCTTCGTTTACCTGGGTGGACCACGGGCACTATTTTTTGCAATTTGAAAATGTCTATGGGCCGTAGTCCACCGGACCTCAAATACTACTTATTTAATAATTAAATTCAACAGAAATATAGGTAATTATAATTACTTATAAATTAAATTCAACTCCAAAGGTAAATGAACATCCACAAAAAACTCTTATTCGAACAGAATATTTTTCTTTCCTAAACAATCTAAACATTCATATTTTTCTTTCCTAAAAATCGGTAAACGAACATCCACAAAAAAAAATACATACAGTCGAACATAGAACTTCCTCCTTTTGTTGGTTAAAATCAAGTGAAATTGTGATTCGCGACATATTTTCGCAGGGCAAGGGGTGTGAAGGAATAGCTGTGGCACGCAGATTCGGGTTCAGCAGAGTAGGTATAAAATTAAGAATTTTGTATAAACATATTCATTGAGGATTGCTTATAACTTTTAAACTGCTGAACCGAATTTCTTCAAATAAAGCTAAGAACCATCTCTATCACGTCAGCTTTCAGACAAAAAAACGCATCGAAATTGGTTCATTCGTATTCCTATACGAAGCTACAAATTGCTACGTAGCTCCTGCTACAAATTGTAGCCTACAATGTCATAGACAGACACACAGTTACAGACAGATACACAGTTACACAGACATAAAGACGTCGGACTTATAACTTGTTTAACACCCCTCCTTTTTGTCAGGGGTTAAAAAACTCGGTGCTAAGCTGTTACACGATTTGCATCTAGGTGTCCTAAATGATTTCGAATTTAGCCACAAGTTTGTGTGTTAACATTCGCTCCCATTGGAACAGAATATTTTTCTTTCCCTAAAAATTATTTTTAGGGTTCCGTAACGGGACCCTATTACTAAGTTTTCGCTGTCCGTCCGGCCATCTGTCACTAGGCTGTATCTCATGAACCGTGATAGTTACACAGTTGAAATTTTCACAGATGATGTATTTCTGTTGCCACTATAACTATTAAAATAAATATTTAAGGGCGCTCCCATACAACAAACGTGATTCTTTTGCCGTTTTTATAGTAAATGGTACCTACGGAACTCTTGCGCGAGTCCGATTCGCACTTGGCCGGTTTTTGTAAAATATAAAGCATCAAATATATCCATCTAGTAAGTTTAAAACCGAAGTTTTACATACAATGAGAGTAAGTATACATTAACGTATGCAAATGCCGAAATGACCAATAATTTACCTACAAAATTCAAATTGTTTTGTAGTGTGCTGAAAAGTGAAAACAATAGAATGTGCCACCTGCCTGCTCTTCATGGGCATAATGTAAAACTCAGAATTGTGGATGCTTCAAGGTATTTATGAGGTTTAATTAGCATTTTTGCTAAACGGTAAGCTGAGAATCTGTCCCATTGGAGCTAGCAGATAAAAAACAATATTAGGTCTTTAATTAGGTACCTTCTCCATAAAAATTAGGATTTTTCTTTCATAGGTGCCTACTTACCTACAATTTTTTTGGAATATTAATAAAGTTTTATGGGAAGATTTGGACGACATGAAGCTAATTACTGGCATACTTTTATCTATCTATCCATGGAGGGGACGCCCGTCAGGCACAGACGGGTGATCAGTCCACTTATTTGGGACCATTTCACCCACTGACAGTTCCATACTGGCATATTATTATTTAGTTTATTTAGTTTATATAAAGAAGCAATTCTAACAATGGTACAGATAATGTAATGCTGTCAGATTTCCTAAATTAATAAAATAAAATAAGGGTCAGTGGGTCATGTTAAAGCAATAAACAGGCAATTGTATTATGGCCAAGCTTTAAATAAAAAACAATTTTGTCACATTAATATTACCTCAATGTTTTGTCATAGCTGTTCAATAAAATAAATTATGAACAAAAGAATGTTGAATAAATTCGATATTTCATACTATTAGGTACTGGATACAAAACAAATGTTAGGATTAAAATCCATAATCCAACAGGTAGGTCCATACTTTCAACAGTTAATAATAAAGCTTATTTTTGTCTCAAAGAGTAGGTACAAATTCATCACGATTTCCTACCAACTATGAATCAACGTACGACGAAGTCGACGAAC
This sequence comes from Aproaerema taeniolella, assembly GCA_949987775.1. NCBI lineage: Eukaryota > Metazoa > Arthropoda > Insecta > Lepidoptera > Gelechiidae > Aproaerema > Aproaerema taeniolella. The sequence goes on along the minus strand of OX465272.1, from coordinate 5,986,595 downwards.
GTAGTGAACGATAAAAAAAGCTAAAGCTAATTTTGTACCCTACGTCATATGTAAACATTGCAGATTGTGTGCCTCGAAAAAGACCTAATCTTTGAAATTCTATTTTGGTTTTAAGTTTTTGTAAAGGTAATAATAATTACTTACTTTTCCGTTGATGCCGAGCCCCAAAACGGTGTTGGAAATTTCGTAATCATCAGTTATAGGAGTTGTTTTCGGGATTCTTGAAGTTGAAGTATTATTCATCTTAGCGACAAAAATCACGCTTAACAAAATTCACGGCCACTTCTCACAAAACACACTCCACAGTTTTATCACTACAAAGTTTTTTTAAGTGTTTTATTTATTCTTATAAGAATTTTTGTATTACTTTTATCAAAATTTTTTCGTGATGACAAATCCGTGCAGACGCAGTGACATACTCTTTGCCGTGCAGCCGTGTTCTTCGTTGAGCAATCGCGCACAGTTCTGCCAACTTTTCATTCAAGAAAATCCTTCTACTATTAGTTTTCGCAATCATCTTAAAAAAATTGAGTGAGTTGTCGCATTGGTTTTCCCTGTGCAACAGAGATAGTGATATTCCTAACTTATTGTGCGTGACAGAAAACAAATCTCATACAAAAATACGTCATGAGAGAAAGAGATAGCGGCAGCCACTGTATACATGAGTTAGACTGAAACAAAACATTCCGTGAGATCACAGTGAAAACACAAAGGTACCGCTTTTCAAATGCTGCCAACCTTACTGCACCAATTTTCGTTCTGAAATAATAAACGTTCAGGAATTCTTTTAGTATAAAAAGCTGCGTATAGATGTCGCAACTAATTTTATTAAGTTTTTGTCTGTCCTTAAGATGGCGCTGTAATGCAATACTTGTTTAAACCTTGTAAAATATATTTTTCGTCTTTTTAATGTCGCGTACACAAAACTCATAAATTGTGTTTAAAACTGGGTCAAGCGGTCAAGAGGTGGCTTATTTGTCGCGATGCCTTCACGCTGGTAGCTTACGATTATGTTTTGTGCCTCCCATTTAGGCCTGTAGACCTTGACTCCGATGTTTATTCTGTGTGTCCAATAATCATCGGATGCCGCTGCTGTAACACGAAATAAATTAAGGAGTAGAGTACTTGCATAAGTAGGTTTAATAAAGGTCTCATCCATGAATCAACTTACAAACACTCTTGGTCATTAAGCACCCACATTATAAGCTAATAAGTACCTGTATATTCGAAATGAGGTTGACTGCCAGAGGTTTATATTAATTATTACTGTCTCAATACCAAAGCTTCCACGCTTGGCTGAGAGTTGAAAAACTTAGAATTTTATCAGCTGCTAACTCTTCCTAGGCGTACTTTACAAGCCAGTGGTGAGTGATATCATTTAGGGCGAGCTACCCTGTACGGTGGGAGAAAGGCTGACAGCCTATTACGTCAAATGAGTACAATAACGCCACGCCTGTAATCCCATACGGGGTAAGCAGAACACCTAGAGGTTCAGAAGACGTGTTTTTGAAACGATAGAACTCCAATTCGCATACGACAATTCGCGTGAGAATCTCTTACAAATCTTGTTAATTCGTATGCGAATTGGAATTCTATTATGTTTCAAAAATTAGGCCCCAGACGTTTGACATGTCATAAATTCTGAGGGTTATTAGATGAAACATGATGTTATAGTGATGATAGGTTCTTATCGGGATGTTGTCAATTTTTTTTATTGTTTAACTTAAAAAGGAACTGAATCCAAAACCCATAACCGAAATAATTTTTGAAAACTATTGAGAAATAAAAAGTTACAAGCTGTTAAATTTCAATAAAGGGGGAAACTGTCAAACAACGAAAAAGAGATGCACTTACAGGCATGTGACGTCACCGCCATTTGTTTGCGTAGGTAAAAACGAGATAGCTAGTCCTTACGATAGTATAAATGCCAATAACTTGTTCATTTATAAACCAATTTTAATGCTGTTTTCGGATATTAATATATTTCTAGCATTATTTTTTGTTTCACATACAATAATTCATAAAATCAAACACTGTCAAAATCCCTATACAGCAAAACCCTCGCGTCCCTGGGAAGAGTTGGCAGCGCTAAACTCAAGAGCACGTCAAGCTTGAAACTTTGGACTTTGGACCGGCCCTGCATTGTATGGCGCGCAGTATAAATCAGAGCTCAGCTTAAACTGGTAGTGTAAGCGTGACCTGCTCTTGACTGTACATTCCAAGTTGTCCAGCGTGGAAGTGCGTTAAGATTTCTTATATACAGGGCTTTGGGTATCTCTCTTTCAACCTCTCGGGTGGTTAATCAGTCCTTGAAACTGAACAACTTCCCCAAGGAACATAAGTCAAAATACGAAAAAACATTTTTTAGTTTCCATACAAACTTCATCAGCATATAGCGCATTTTGTATGGGAGATCAACATATTTTTTTTCGTATTTTGACCTATGTTCCTTGGGAAAGTAGTTCAGTTTCATGGACTGATTAACCACCCGAGAGGTTGAAAGAGAGATACCTATAGCCCTGAGATAAAATAAATAAAAGGATGTCAAACGTGGCGTCGTGGGGTTCTAGCTAGAACTATGTGATGCTCTACCTACCCTAATAGGTGTTATAGGAGTAGGTAAGTTAATATTCATTTGACCACAGTTCCCAATTGACCTAACCAGTTTATCTTTCCTAATCTACATCTCATCATCAGCCTGTATCAGTCCACTGCTGGAGATAGGCCTCTCATATGGCACGCCACTGAGCTCGGTCTTCAGCTCTCCTCCTCCAACCACTGCCCGCTACTTTATGAATATCGTCACCCCACCTAGTAACAGGGCGCCCTACGCTACGTTTGCCGATTCGTGGTCTCCATTCTAGAACTTTTCTGCCCCAACGGCCATCGGTCCTACGACAGATATGACCAGCCCACTGCCACTTAAGCTTGCTAATTCGCCGGGCTATGTCGGTAACTTTGGTTTTCTGACGGATTATTTCGTTTCGAATCCGATCCCTCAAAGAAATACCGAGCATAGCCCTTTCCAAAGCTCACTGAGCGACCTTAAATTGGTGGACTAGTCTCACTGTGAGTGGCCACGTCTCGGCCAAATCTACATCTACACTAATATTATAAAGAGGAAAGATTTGTATTTTTGTATGTTACGAATAAACTTAAAAACTACTGGACCGATTTCAAAAAATTCTTTCACCATTAATATGCTTCATTATCCCTGAGTAACATAGGTTACATAATTTTCCCGAATTCCTACGAGAACGAAGTCCCGAACGGGATGCTAGTAATATTATAAAAAGGAAAGTGCCTTCCTAAGGCATATTTTTTTTTTAATTCGACTTAAAAAAATATATTATGTCCCGAAGGAGAAGTTGTTCAGTTTCGTGGGCAAATACACATCCTTAATTTTCGCTAACTGAATAGAGCTTTCAAGATTCCAATGCATGTAAGTGTAACTCTTCGATCAAGTATAGGTATAGTAGTTTTTATAAGTAGTTGATCGAAGATGTAACTAGTCAATAAATACTTTAGCATTTAATTGAAAATCCACCCAACTTTTGAAACTAATTAGTGTTTATGTAGCTAATTAAGCGTTCGTTGACACGAATACCCTTTAGCATAAGTATAGATACTCGTAGATGCCTCTTCACAGGACATCCTGTATAGCATCGCCAAATCGCCATCAATTACTGTCAATTTGCCACGCCAGCTTCCGTGATACACGACAAGTAATTTGTAGATAATGTATTTAAGGCGACTACAGCACCCGAAAAAGGCAGCACACATAGGAAAAGTGCCATCTCCGTCTCTCAACAGGCCTGGGCCGGCAGTGCGAACAGTGTCGATACACGAAGTTTACGGACTATGAAAGCGAGCGTGCGTAAAAACATGTTCGAAAGTTAGAAAAATGAGATTTACGGAAAGGTAACAGCTTAAATCGAAAAATGCGTTAACTACTTATCGAGAGTGTTCAATCACGAACATTTTGATAGCAAATTCTAGTTCCTGGTGCATTTTACTATCGCTTTTACAGCTGGGTATTTAGAGGTGACTGTGAGCTTTTTCTATCCAACCAAAAGTTCTGAGTCACGTTTTCAGCAAACTACTTATCTAGTTTATATCCTGAATATTACCGTTGTATTTTTTTTTCTTCGATTTAATGCAGTGCGTCATGCTTATCTACGCATCATAAAATCGTAATTTAGGTGCTGTAGTCGCCTTAAGAGAAAATTTTAATAAGTCAGTGAAGGTTGTATTTTAGTGTAATAGAAAAGTATGATTTTAGGGCAAGAGTAGAGCATACTCTCAGCGCTTCGCTCTTAACGCTTGCAAAAGCTAATAAGCAAAAAGTATTGTAGTCTGTAGTTATAATTATCTTCTGAGGACAAGGTGGCCCCGTTAATTGCAGGGCCCTGGGCACTTGCCCAGAGTGTCCAGTAGGAAAGAGGGGCCCGCTTAGATCAGAGTCTGAGTCGCCTTCGGTAACCCCCAACAAACAAACTGGTCGTATAAGACCTGCCTTTTGCGACTTTTGGTTATATAAGCGTCGAATAGATGTTAGTAGATGACAAAAACGTTGTATAATCGTTATTGCTACAACGGTTTAGTCCTGTGACTAAAAGAACCTATTAAATTAGTTGAGTAAACGTTTATACGACTACTTTATACAACGTTGTATAAAGGTACGAAAATGTAACTAAGCTCTGTCTATGTTCATGTTCCAAAAAGACCCACGACATAGGGTACCCTAAACATAGGGTCTGAGTGTGTCGTTTCACAGAAGTTAAATAAAATGGCGAGCTCAGACGATCAGACTCAAGCCACCGGAATATTCCGGACCACTTTCTCTACTCAGTGAGTCATCATGAGGCCACAAGAATAGCGAGTGTTATTCTAAAATATCTACGTCCATCCATGCATCTTTGGGGAGGTTTAAGGTATTAGGTATATAGCACCTCTTCCGGGGGCAAGGAATAAACATGTAAGTAGCTCTTTTTTATAATTTTAATGATACACGAACACTTCCATCCAATTTTCAATATTATATTACACTTGAATTACTTAATCTCTTACAAAACACTTCTATTGAAACGCTTGGAAAAGTGCTATTTGCACGCCTATGATCGCATACAGGAACCTATTCCGCGAGCCCTCTACAATGAATGGCTGAAGAACAGATCTTCAATCATTTCGAATGCTGACATCGAATACCATTTTAAACCTTTTAAAATTATATTCGAATAATCTTCTTCGAAATGACCGAATTAGAAAGGAGTTGCGTTATGCCAGATCCTCCATGAAGGTCTGCATACCACAGTAAACACATCCCTCAGTTTATAAGTCTTCTTCTTATCGTGTAGTTATAGTCAAGTGTGTCGTAAACTTGGTTTACCTGTAAGTAGGTAAATGTTCATTTACCTTTAAACTAATAATTAAATGCTCTGCGTGTTTATATCGAATGTATAGTTAGCAGCTCGAGTTTGAGCTACCTATTTTAAGTTCGCCATGCTCTATTTGACTGTTTAAACTTTTTTTTTTAGAGAATGATGGCACTTGACCATAAGCACAGGGGCGAAGATTTGGTTAATGATCACTCAGAAAATACATATTCACTTGAACTTTGAAGAGATTCGGGTAAAAAGAGCCCGGAAATACAGACGCAGGCAGAGAATTCCATTCTATCCTTTCAAGGGTGACTCGCATATTTAATGGCCACATATTATCTGTTAAGCAATATGCCTATAAAACCATAACATAATCCACTCCTACGCATACATAACGTTCGGAAATGTTAGATTAAATGCCGAGTCATTTCATTATATACCTAGACGATAATTATCACTAAGCTTATACATATTTTTATGTATATGTGGAATGTATTAGTAAATCTATAGTTAGTTATACACACATCAACACGGTCTAGGGATATAGCACGATATTTCATACAAAAGAGGTCTGTTTGAGAAGCTATACTAGCATACTCGAGATACATGGAGGGCTATAATTTTCAGACGAGCAAGTGCTAAACCTAAATTTTCAATTCTAGTCAATAAATTTGTTTTACTTGAAATTTGTGAAAACGCGACGAAAAAAATTTTTCATACAAATACCAGGCAAAAATTGCATTTCCGTTTTCGTTTCCGTCACGTTTTTACAAATTTTAAGTAAAACAAAAATTATTGACTAGAATTAAAAATTCAGGTTCAGCAGTTGCTCGTCTGAAAATTATAGCCCTCCATGTATCTCGAGTATGCTATTATAGCTTCTTAAACAGACCTCTTTTGTATGAAAAATCGTGCATGTTTCCCTAGTCCGTGTTGGTGTGTGTATTATACCTATGAAGAGGTAAAATCTGTAAGTTTATGAGTTTGTTAGTGTACTACTAACAATCTTTCACAGTTTTTAAAAAACACTTGCTCAACTTATTAAAAATAGTATTACTATTTAATTAAATAGAGACTTCATTAATAATTATACCTACGGCACAGTGAAGTGAACAAAGTGAATGTATTAAATTAACAACCTACCTGCAGATAATGAACGACTGTATTTTGGATTTTAAGTTCGTCTTCTTCTCATGTAAGTGACTTGTAATTGTCTTTATGAGAATAAAGTTTCTGTAACCTGACTACTAAACCGATTTAAAAAATTGTTTCAATTACCGTAGACTCCTGTAACTTCGCCTTTCGTAGGTTACTTCGCCTAAAATATTCAAATGCACATATTTTCTTTCTTATAATGGTAGCACTGTATTGTGTTCATTGGTTAGAATACAAATTTAGTATCGGTAACACTACAACTTCATTTGTTGGAATCAAAGCGGCCATTTTGACAGTGTCACTCAAAACGTCAAGCAGGGTGTACGTCGATTTTGCGCGGGTGCCACAAAATCTTTATCTCACGGAAAACTGGTAAAAAGTAAGGTTCTGATGTCTTTACAGTACGTGACAAATATAGTGTGCTTTCCAGTGCGCTATAAGTGATTCAGTTATCTTTGATTTTGAATTAAATATTCAAGCAGGCAATGTTAGGACGTGTTTTACAAACCGTCACCTACCATACTTCGCCTACACTTAGGGCTGCCACTTAACGAAAAACTATTAATTACCTACTTGATAGATTTTAATGTTTTTTTATTTATTTTTTTATTAATAAATGTGATCAACTGTATTTTTAATTGAATGTCTTATTATATTACTGTCTCAGTAATATCATAAAGGGCCAAGTTTATCTGTCTGTCTGTCTGTCTGTTATCTCTTCACGCCTAAATGACTGAACGGATTTGGATGAAATTTTGCATATAGGTAGATTGGCCCGGAGATGGATTTTAAATAATTTAAATAGTTTTCTAGGTGTTATCTGTGAAGGCTGATTTATTGAATAAATACGATAATTTGAAAATATAGATTTTTTAATAGAAATACCTATTCAACATACCGTGAGTAGAATATATAAGGTGCTCTCAAAATATCTGCAGGCGTTTTAACCATGAATACAAACATAACAAGCTTTGTATGGAAAATTTCGTTACCTAACCTAGTGATTCAGAAACATGGTCTTAACTCGTGGTTTATGGCAGCTGAAAATATTTTGATAACACTTTGTACCCTATCCCTAATCCTTAATTATTTATCATTCGAAAAGAAAAGTGACAACCCTACTGGTTGTTCCTACTTTCTCAAAATCACAGCCTAACTTCGCCTACGTTACAAAAAAAATAATAATTAAGCTTTTAGGTCTTTGCAAATAGCTCTGAGTGTCTTTAAATAAGCATCGAACAGTAAATAATATATATGACTTATTTTTGAGCATAACATTAAGAAATACAAAGGTCAGGCGAAGTTAAGTTTTGTGCCCTTTCTTCGCCCAAAATTTTTAAACGCCATTTTTGTTGCATGTATGCTGTAGAAGCGAAATATTACTCGCACACATAAAAAGCATTCATCTCATTGGTCGGTATGCAGCGGTGTTTGGTGTTCCAAACGAATATGTTAAGCGGGAAAATTCAAAAATGTGTGAATATCATGCGAAAATTAGGCGAAGTTACAGGAGTCTACGGTATTTTAAAAATCTTGATTCTCCAATGTCTGAGTACTTATTTTAATCAAACTCAAATTAGAAAAGCGAAGTCGAGTCGCCAATGTAAAGAAACCCTTTACGGGTTGTAGTACGTCAGTGCCTCGTCCGTTGATCAGCAGGGCGCACCACTAGCAGGTGAGGGTGACCATTTTAGAGCACTAAGATGTTATGACCCCACTCACCCCGAAAATTCTTTTTCAACACATTTGCTCATAAAGTGGGTCTTATGTCATTGTTCTAAGGTTCATAATGATATGTATTACCATAAAAATAAAGCACAAGTACGTAATGGTTTTTTTTTCTAAATTTCAGCAAAGAGATCAGATCTTATTTTATATTTAAAATTAAGTGTAAATATTAAACTATTTGTAAATAAAAATAAAATTCCACTAAATCATTTAAATTTAACAGAAAATTATAATTTATTTATGCTAAAACGTGAAAATATATAGTTAAGTATTTTTTTATTATTTGGCTGTATGGCATCTTGTCAATGTGAATCTCATTTTGCTAGCGAAAAAAGAAACAAATAATCGCGCCTCTTTTCAGATGTTTTCTCTTGGTTTTCACAAACGGCATTTGTATTCATCAGATTGTTATTATTGTCAGAAATACAACACAAAAAATAGTGCAGAACAGGAAACCTACGTGGGTACACCGCCAGAAATACTTTCCTATCTTGTTGCCTTCAATATCATAGGAAAGTTTTTATTTCTTTATTTCCTCGCAAATGTGTTGAAAAACGTCGTATGACACGCGAGCGCATTGGATATTACATTCTCGGCTAAACTCGCCTCTATAATGTAATATCCAACTTAGCACACTTGTAGCATAATGTAGCTCTCTTGTCGGCGGGTGACACAGATAACATTTTTTTATTTTATTTTTATTATTATTATTAGATGGGTTAACCCTTGACCTCAATCTTGACCAAGGTAATAGATGAGGTCGACGACGGAGCGAGTTAACCCAGAAAAATGCCTATTAAAGCACTGGTACTCCTACGCACCGACAGAACACAGCAAGCTGTTTGGCGTCGGACATCGGTAGGAGGGTGGTCGCGAACCAGATGGCCCTTCACAGAGCCTACCACACCCCATGAGACCATAGGACAACAACTCAGATTCAGAACAATTTGAAGTGTCGTCGCCTAAGATGGATTAATAGGAGGCAGGTCTCATTTGTGACCCCGCAAACCCCGAATTTTTTTTCTTAGCTCTCTTGTCAGCGGGTGACACAGATAACATAATTTTCACGAATTCCCATGGGAACAAGGCCCCGGGCGGAAACCTAAACAGGAACCGACCAGCAGCTCGAGTACGATGGTGGTAGCGCGCGTAATGCGCCGCGGTCTATGTTAAAATGTCAACATTGACAACGCCAGAGGGCGAGCAAGCCTCTGCACGATTCAAACTGAAATCAAACTGATTTCGCGCAATCAAAGTGAAGTTTTAGCGTCAGCCGAGTGGAGCGCCGCGCGAGTTTGTCGCCATCGTCTTGAACTGATAAAATTGACAATATTGATATTCAACCGCCATTGATAGTGGAACCAGTGGCGTAGCTACCTAGGGGCTAGGCGGGCCCTCAAGCTCAGGGGGCCCTCTAATCCTTACCAGAAAATCTCGATCGAACTGAACTTTTGAAAATTTCTCCCATTTTTAAAATAAATATGACAGGTTGCAACCCGACTTTAATCATGGCAAAACTCAGTTGAGAGAAATTGGAAAGTCTTAGGGAGTTCCCCTAAATTCTTTCTGTGGGTTGGCAGTGTTGTCAATTTGACGGATAGGGATATGTGCGTTTTATTATTCATCTATGTGCGTTTTATTGTGCATTTTTAAAGTAAGTGTATATTTAATATTTTCACTTGATAAAACCTAACCAGTTTAGATAGCAGTGGGGCCCCATATTTTGATTTGCCCAAGGGCCCTTGGTTACCTAGTTACGACACTGAGTGGAACATCAGTCATGCTATAGTTATGCTCCTGGCTCTGTTCCTCTCTGATGGTCCCTGGACAATGGATACCTAAAGCGCCTTACACTTCTATCTATTAGTTCTGATTTCGACCATAAACATTAAATATAATTTATGTACAATTAGTATGAGTAACTATATCAGATCAGGAAGTCTGTATCAAGGAGTGCATTGTTTGCATTTATAATTGCAACTAGAGTGAGTCTTTATTTTAATTTAGACGACAACGCAAGAAAAAACTTAGGCAAGGGATGGAAAAAACTTTCCATCTACCATTAGTACTATTATACGAGGTGTTTCCCAAAAATAGTGTCAAGCGGAAGTCCTTGGAGCATCCGTAACAGCCTATTCAATGCAAACAAACAAACAATCAAATCTTTCTTCTTTATAATAATTATATAGATTTGTGAAAAATCAAGCCGATTTTGAGCTTGACTCAAAAACGCTTTCTAGAGCCACCCGTGCAAAGCCGAGACTGGCGCGATTTTATGCTAAAACAATTTTTAAACATATTATAAAGTGATTTAATTTTCTATGCCTGTAAAGATGGTGTTAAAATTCGAACCCGTTCGCATTCACAATTAGTTACTAGCTTTTTGTAGTGGAACTACTTATAGTGTAAACGTTTTATTTCTATAGTAACTAGTTTAATAGTGTAGGCATATGAGTCATCATTTTATAGTCACAGGTTTTTCCTAACAAGCCTTATTAAGCCATCAATCGAATGCAAAGATCACGCCTGCCAATCATAGCTGTCAGGCTATGTAAGGTTTATTTAATTAATTTTATAAACACCTCAGAAGTCTGAGTATATACTTATCTATGCTTACAACATGATGGCCGCTGGGGCTGAAAAGAAAAGTACCCGAAGGCGCAGCGTAGGTAGGCCTTCCACAAGGTGGACCGAAGATCTGGTAAAGATTGCGGGAAGCCGCTGGATGCGGGTGGCGCAGAACCGATCGAGGTGGAGATCCCTGGGGGAAGCCTATGTCCAGCAGTAGACGTCTTGCGGCTGACATTATGATGATCACAACAACGACCAGCAGCTCTAACACGATAACGACAAACTCGCGCTCGGCTCACGCTGAAACTTCACTTTGATTGCGCGACGGTCCCGCGCAAAGGCTTGCTCGCCTATGGTGTTGTCAATGTTGACATTTTGACATAGGACCGCGGTGTTGTCGCAGCGCTGTCACTATCGTACTCGGCCTGCAGGCAGGAGCTACACGAAAGTATCCCTGAGAGGCGGCAGGCAGGGGAAAAGTGGTCAATTACAACCTCAAAATGGCGATCAAAAGTCGAGACAGAGCCGTCATGGATGCCTTCAGGTCTGGATGCAACGGCGAAGAACCGTCACTGATTTAGATAATGGGCGGTTTTCCACTTGATGGCACGGCAACGGCACGGCACCGGCGTCGGTAAGGTAACCATGGAAACAAAAATGTATGAAAAGGAGATGCCGGGCCGGTCAGTGGAAAACCCTGTTATACATATAACATTTTCATAAATTTTTGCTTCCCGCCGTTGCCGGCGTCGGTGCCGTGCCGTTGCCGTGCCGTCAAGTGGAAAACCGCCCATTGGGCCTTTTTATAATTCGAAAACAGCACGGCAAAATTGTATTACCATTGCCTCCCTACGTAATAGTAATACTAGAAGCTGAGAACATAGGGGGGCAATGGTAATTCAAATTTCGAAGTGCCGTGCCGTGCGAATTATAAAAAGGCCCAATAAATATATTATGTAATATATAAATATATATTTTATTATAGTGATTTATTAACTGTAAAATGATTTAAAAAAACGCAAGTATTAATAAGAAAACTTAATCTAGAAAAGAGGCACGGACATCAAATCTGTGGATGCTAATAATATAAAAAAAAGTATAATAAATTCTATAATTTCCGCGCTGGAATGCCACAGACAGATACTCAGATATACAGACATACAGACTGATACACAGAAACACAGACATACGGATACACACGTCAAACTTATAGCATTTTTTTTGTCTGGGGAGACACATACAGGCTACTTTGCGTCCATGAGCTAAGGCTTTTAGTGCCTTTTAGTTTTAGTGGTAAATCATCAATCGACTGATCTTCACGTCGATCGGCAAAAAATACCTTTCGGCCGCCATCGCAACTATGTTTCGCAACCAGTTGTCTTTTTTTACCAGCCGTGGCCCGAGGGGCACGGGCCTCCCTTCAAACACGAACGGGATTTAAGCCAAAATGCACCACGCTGGCCAATGCGAGTTGGTGAACCAGTAGTCTTTCGAAAATAAATTTTCTTAGACGGGTGAGTTTCATTACGATGTTTTCCTTCACCGTTGAGCAGATTTTTTAGTCTTTCATGGCAACCAGTTTCCATTCTTTATAGACAACCAATTGTCAATATAGAAAATTCGATTACAATTGGTACCTTAATTTATCCACAAAGAATTACCCAAGAATAAAGTTCCCAAGTATTAAAATTATGCCTAATTCAAATATTTCTTATGCGCAACGAAACAATGTGACTAAAACTAAGAAAATATCTCACAATACAACAATGTATTTAGGTAATAAGGCTTATTGTGTAAAGTAAGAAATATGAATTCGTCAAGTGGTGACGAATTGCACCACACCATCTCTACAGGAAATACAATACAGAAATACAGAAATAAATACAGAAATACTTACAGAATTTTTATTCCACACTCAAATAAATAATACATATTAGCAATATATATGTACATATATATATAGGTGGAAAAGGTGTGGGCATAGCAGGCTGATTTTTAACCCACCCTGAGTCACAGTAGAGGGGGTGAAATATATTTTTTTTGTTATCCTGATCTGTCCCACTGCTCGGCAAAGGTCTCCCCTCGTTTTGACCACCGATTTCTTGGTCGATCAAGAAACATCCCATCAGAGAGGGACGACGCCCTTCGGAAATTTTAACATAATTGAAAAATATAATTTGCAAACTGTTTTAAATGTTAGGTCTTCCAATTTATTAAGTTTAGGTCAAAATAAATATATTAAATGATTACATGTCAAAAAATTTCAAAATAAACATGTGTTAAAATAACACATTTTGTCGAGACCCCCTCTCGCTCGTGGCTACTCGCCCAAAGGTCCCCATTACGCTGGCGGCGTTTCCTCGCTGTATCGCCAGCGATATCCTTTGAGCGAGATAATATCCCGCTCGAGGATATTATCTCGCTCAAAGGATATTTGCAAATAAATTATTAAGTTATTTATCCATGTTATCATACCTAATCGACACTAATTGTTTGTTACAATAGGTACAATACAAATATACTTTATTGGACACCAACATTACAGAACATGATACAGTTTAAAAGTTACATTATGGACAGTAATAGAGTTATGGTACAAAAGGCGGCCCAAGTAAAATTATAATTTATAATTTATGAATAAATACATTTTTTTTAAAGGACATGAAACCTATCTTTTTTTCGGACAAACTATGCTTTCAATTTTTTTCTGGATATTTAAAAATAATAAACTGTTTCACACACCTTTTGAACCGGAAAAATGTAATTAACAATAGATTCTCAAGTTTCATAAAACATTTATTTTTTTGGCTTTTGATATGATAGTTTTCCGTGTAGTGATCGGTTGAGAATAACACCACCCTATCTCTTTCCGTAGGTGTCGTAAGAGACGACTAAGGAAACACAAATGAGACCTGCCTCCTAGTAATCCATCGCAAGCAACGACACTTAAGTTTTTTTCTGAATCTGAGGTGTATGGTCTCAATCGGTGTGGTAGGCTCTGTAAAGGGCTGTCTGGTTCGCGACCACCCTCCTACCGAAGTCCGACGCCAAACAGCTTGCTGTGTTCCATCGGTGCGTGGGAGTACCGTGCCTTAATATGCATTTTCTGGGTTAACTCGCTCCGTCGTCAACCTCATCTTTGACCTTTATGGTCAAGATTGAGGTCAAGAGTTAACAAAAAAAAAGTTGCTTGAACATAAAATAACTCCTTTATCCAACTATATTACCACATTACTTAGTAGCCTATTAACAGATTACCACAAAACAAATTTTAGTAAAATTTACATGGGGACACCTCAGGAGTATATCTCTTTCGAACAAAAAAAGAATTTTGAAAATCGGAATTCGCAAAGTTCTCGCTCAACAAACAACAAAAAAAACCTTCAAAATTGTATTGAAAATCTCCTCAATTGTTTAAAATCGGTTAAAAATAAGTTAATAGCATTCTCAATGCCTAAGTTAATCTACTTTTCAAAGTCAAGGTCCTAATTATGATTTATTTTAAACAACATAATGTATTCATAATAACTCTTGTTTTACGGAAACAGATGCTCGTAAGAACTTCCCATTTTTTGTTCTAATCTTTTAAATTCTTAGTTATTGTTGTGATATGTCTATAAAGTTAGTGAAAATATACGGGATTTTGAAACATGCGCGCAAGCAGTGAATTTTGAAGGGGTGGTCTAAGGGCGCAACAACAAAAGTGGCGACGACGACGCCATTGATTGTTTTATCCCAGAACTTCGTTCCCGTGGGAATTCGGGAAAATTGTTAAGCCTAATAATGACGTAGCATTCTAATGGTCAAATAATTTTTCAAATCGGTCTATTAGTTTCGGAGCCTATTTAATGAAAACAAATCACCAAGCATGTAACCATTAGAGGTGGAATCTAGAGTGATCAGTTTCTCACAACACCTCAGTGAATTTGCACACACAATATTTTTAAGGAGACGCGCATTCACAATACTAGTTCTATCTTTCTCTCTCTCTCTCTCACGATCGAGATATATGTCCCAATTGTAAATTATCATAGGAAATGTGAGAATTTTGGTGATCGGTAGAGAATAACACTACCCCATCTCTTTCCGTGGGTGTCGTAAGAGGCGACTAAGTAAACAAAAATGAGACCTGCCTCGTAATAATCCATCTTAGGCAACGATACCTCAGTTGGTTTTCAATTTGAGGTGGCGTCTTATGGTCTCATGCGGTGTGGTAGGCTCTGTAAAGGGCCGTCTGGTTCGCGACAACCCTCCTACCGAATTCCGACGCCAAACAGCTTGCTGTGTTCCATCGGTGCGTGGGAGTACCAGTGCCTTAATAGGAATTTTCTGGGTTAACTCGCTCCATCGTCGACCTCAAGATTGGGGTCAAGAGTTAACCCATCTCATAATAAAAAAATATTTCCTCATTTACCTCATTTATCACTTACCTCAGCTATTGGTGAGAGAATATTGTAGTGTTGGTATATCATCAAGGATATGGCAAACTCGACTAACCTTAGTGTCAGAGTTTTCAAACCGCACAATGGCCTCCGACTTAGTTTTACGATTACTCAATCGACAACAGCCGAGTCTGACGGCCTTATGTGCCCTCCGAAGTACGGAAACGCTCGTGATAAATTGCCACTTTGGTCTCCCCCTATTTGGCTAACTAATTTAAAGTATATTTCTAAAATAAAGACCTCATGTTCTTCTTTCCTTTGCTGAAGAAGGTTTATCTATTCAATTCGATTCAAAGTGTTTATTGCAAATCTCATCTTAAATATATAAAAGGAGAAACTGACTGACTGACTGACACATCAACGCACAGCCTAAACGGCTAAACGTAGGCACTTGAAATTTGGAAGGGACGTAGCTTAGGTGCCGTAGAGGTGCACTAAGAAAGAAATTCTCGAAATTCCCACGGGGACGGGAATTAGCGGGAAAATCCTTTTGTACGAAAAATCTAAACCGCTTAAGTTAGACGCTTGAAATTTGGCATGCAGATACCTTAGTAAACTTAAAGCTTAGTTACAACAGGATATTGCAAAATTCCCACGGGAACGGGAGTTAGCGGGAAAAACTTTTGTATGTAAAAATCTAAATCTTTAACTAAATCAATATTTAATAAACTAAATGAAGGTCCTTTAATGGACCGTCAATAAAGTGTAATCTGTTCAAAAGAAAAAATTAACACGCAAACGAAGTTGCGGGCATCAGCTAGTTAGGTATAAAGGTGGTACAACTGGTACATAACGTCCAGGTTGATGAGACGCCAGGGTAGGGCACAGCAATTTTGTATATCTACTTACATACTAAAACATTTTTATTGAGAATTCTATTTTTCTAAAGCTTAGTTAACTAGTCTATGTTGATCTTTCCAGCAAAAAATCTCCAATCAAAACTTAACACAGCGTTTCCATGCGTAGTAACAATCCGTATGTTTCCAAGCACCTACAACAAAGGCTGTTCATGTTATGGTCGGTGCTCCTATTACAATACACATGACCCTAAATGTAAGGTCGCCCGTTTTTTGACTGGATTTTCGCAATAGTGTAGATAGAACACTGTATTGTAAAATAAGTAGGCATGGTATCTTTTTTTTTTTACCAGCCCATATACGTCCACACCAAGGGGCACGGGCCTCCCTTCAAAACACGAAGGGGATTTAGGCCATAGTCCACCACGCTGGCCCAATGCGGGTTGGTAGACCGCTCGTCTTTCATAAATGAATTTTCTTGGACGAGCGGGTTTCATTACGATGTTTTCCTTCACCGCTAAGCAAATCCGATAAGACAAATTTAGGCCCGCACCAGGATATGAACCCGCGACCTTACGATTACAAGTCTGGCTCATTATCAACTGAGATATCATCGCTATGGTAAGTATGGTTTGTGTTAACTCGCCACATGTAAAAATTTGCCCCAATTCGACGACCGGTTTGTTCGAGTGGTAGTGACGCTGCCTCTTGATCGACGGGTCTTGGATTCGATTCCCAGTCGGTGCAAATATTTGTGTAAAAAGCAGATGTTTGTTCTCGGGACCAGCGACACAAGGGAAAACCTTAGTGTGGGCCTTTGAGTTTATGGCGTTTTATTTGGTTTTATTATTCATTTGATATCCCAGTTGGTAATGAGGCACTTGTAATCCGAAGGTCGCGGGTTCGAATCCTGGTGCGGGCCTGTACCACTAAATTCGTCTTTTCGGATTTATGTACGGATTTCTAATTATCACTTGCTCAACGGTGAAGGAAAGCATCGTGATGATACCCGCCCGTCCAAGAAAATTCGTTTTCGAAAGACGAGCGGTCCACCAACCCGCATTGACGGCCGGTTTGGTCGAGTGGTAGTGACGCTGCCTCTTGATCGACGGGTCCTGGGTTCGATTCCTAGTCTTTATAAGTATGTTTTTATCCGGTGATTGGTTGAGAATAACACCACCCCATCTCTTTCCATGGGTGTCGTAAGGGCGACTAAGAAAACATAAATGAGACCTGCCTCCTAGTAATCCATCCCAGGCAACGACTTTGTTCTGAATCTGAGGTGGAGTCCTATGGTCTCATGCGGTGTGGTAGGCTCTGTAAAGGGCCGTCTGGTTCGCGACCTGTGTTTCGTCGGTGCGTAAGAGTACCGTGCCTAATAGGCATTTTCTGGGTTAACTCGCTCCATCGTCGACCTCATCTATGACCTTGGTCAAGATTGAGGTCAAGATTAAACCCATTATTTGTGGTGTGGAAATATACATTTTATTATAAAATAAAAAAACCCGATCATTTTGAACCTTAATAACTGTCCCCAAAAGCTGTACCTTTTCATTTTCTCATTCACGTTCACGCTGAATACTGGAGTCTTCCTTCAATTGAAACAGCGCGCAACAAAAATTTAGAACTTATCTCCATCGGACTATGAGTAGTCTCATCTAACATGTCACTGGAACTATAATCACTTACGTGAACCAAACGATACCGCGTTGTAGAATACTGACTGCGCCATCTAGCGGGAAAGCATCGTAACCAATTACTTGGGGCATTTCTCTTTTTAAGGAACAATTCGAAAGTCAGGTGCCTTCAGGTGGCTTATAAATTACTAGCATCCCGCTCCCGTGGGAATTCGGAAACATTAGGTAGCTTATGTCCATCGGGGATAATGTGGCTTTCTAATGGTGAAAGAATTTTTCAAATCGGTCCAGTAGTTTTGGAGCCTATTCAATGCAAACAAACAATCAAATCTTTCCTCTTCATAATATTATTATAGACTAGCATTCTGCCCGGGACTTCGTTCCCGTGGGAATTCGAGAAAATTATGAAGCCGATGCCCATCAGGGAAAATGTAGCTTTCTAATGGTGAAAGAACTTTTTGAATCGGTCCAGTAGTTTCGGAGCCTATTCAATGCAAACAAACAATCAAATCTTTCCTCTTTATAATATTAGTATAGAAGTATAGATGACACCAGGACTGTTTCAGATTCAGACCTTCTTCTTATCGTGTAGCTATAGTCAAGTGTGTCGCGAACTTGGCTAAGCCTGGGGTCAGAGTTTTCAGACAGCACAATGGCCTCTGACTGGGTTTTAACGACTGTAGTCAATAGGCAATGTGCATATTTTTTTTTTTAAATTAATCCTCATTCATGTAATAAACAGTTTAGTAAAACTATTTTTCGAATAACTATGAAATTAAGAAAGGTATAAGCCATCGAAGACGAAATTTAACACGGGAGTTTGTATGGACGTAGTGACATGTGACGTCACAGTCCATGTCGGATCTCTCTGTCTAATCGGTGCGTAATTAATAGTTTTAAATGCGTATATCGGCCGTATTTCTTGGCCAATTTTAAATTTAATTTCACTTTTTGTCATCTCAACTACGGTATTTTCATATTTTCTTAATCAATGCGATAAAAAAAATTATGCATATTCCCTATTGACAACAGCCGGGACCGACTTTGTTCCGTCCAAAGCATGGAAACGCTCGTGATAAATTTCCACTTTCGTCATCCGTCAGGAGGGCTATAATTTTCAGACGAGCAAGTGCTAAACCTGAATTTTAAATTCTAGTCAATAAATTGTTTTACTAGAAATTTGTGAAAATCGTATGCTACTCGTAAAAGCTTCTCAAACAGACCTCTTTTGTTTGAAAAATCGTGCAATATCCCTAGACCGTGTTGATGTGTATACTTACATAGGCTGATAAACACCTCGCGCGCGCAGTTGGGTAAAAAAGGCATGTTTTTGAAGGCTGTATATTTTTCTTCCATGCTGGACTGGAAGTAAAATGTATACTTAGGAGCCATCCATAAATTACATCACGAATTTTATGATTTTTTGACCCTCTCCCCCTCTTGTATTTCAAGTTTTAGGTCACATGTATGTTTGAAAGTAAAGTAAATACACATTAAGAGTCTAAGAACCCTACCGCTGCTAACAAAAGAGCTGATGACCTTGAAACGGCTGAACCGATTTTGATAAAACGTATCTAAGAAGCATCGCCAAAAACCCTGCTTGTAAATAAAAAAAACCGCATCCAAATCGGTTCACCCGTTTGAGAGCTACGGTGCCACAGACAGACACACAGACACACAGACACACAGACACACACACATAGCGGTCAAACTTATAACACCCCTCTTTTTGCGTCGGGGGTTAACAACAAAAAAGAACAGAGATTAATACAAGTATTTGGTATCTATCGTTGAAGACTACAATAATAAAATATTTAAAATGTACTGACATTCATTAACTGAGTCATAAGTATTATTTATTGTTACAAGTAAGGCTCAAGTGACATTTTGAGTTACACAAGAGGTTTGACTTTTAATATTAAGAATTAAAATAACATTGCCATAGATAATAATTCTACCTTAAATAAAATTGTTTAAAGTCAGATAAAACTAGTTGTCGCATCGAGCTATAGTTAAAACTAGCTATAGTTAAAACTCCTCCCCCGCGGAGATTATATCGGGGCAGAAACTGTAGGTTAGGTTTGTTAGTAGCCTAGCCTAACTAACCCGTTAAGGGTTGGTTAGGTTAGGTTAGGTTAGAACTGCGACCCCCAACGCACGAGCCGAGCGAGCGAAGCGAGCGTGCCGCGGCAGCGGCCGGCGATGTGCTAGAAACGACTGTGGTTGCGTTAAGCGGTTGTCGCAGTTCCGCTCGGTTAGGTTAGGTTGTTTTGTAGGTTTCATATATTTCCGGCACCCGTCCCCGCTGCCGGTTCCGGCAGCGGAGGCGCAGCCTAAATAAAATTGTTTTAAAGTTTACCGTATTTATTACTTTGGCTAACTTTGACCCGCTATTATGAATAATATCCGGATGAAGTGATTAATTTATCATATTGTCTAGTCAATTTTGTTATTATATATAATGACCAGTCATTATGTATAATATCTATTTAATCACTATGACTGTAACATATACATGGGTAATAAGTGCTATTTATGTTTTATTAGAAATATATGTATATGTATTTTCAGAATATATATAAAATATATATATTATATAGTGTATGTGTGTAGAGGGGGTATGTATGCATGTGTGTGGGTTTGTACCTTTGTGGTAAGTACGATTTTGAGAATTGATACGTCATTTGATTCGTCATGACGGCGCAAATATCATAGAAAGCATATGGGAAATTCAAAATGGCCGATTTTGAACGCCATAATGAGAAAAAGAAAAAAATGAAAATCGACGAACTATGTCGTATGGGGTATCGTTGAAAAGGTATTTAAATATCAGTTTTAGGTTTCTCGTATCATTTTTCTATCAGAATTACCGTTTAAAGTTGGATAGTAACGATTTTCACTTAAATGTAGGCTTTTAATTCTGAAATTGTTTTATGCAAGTGAGATGTATACAGCTAATGAGAAAATCAATAAACTAATATGAATATCTGACCCTAACTAAAAAGTGTAAAATAAAATAAATTTATTTAAAAAATAAAAAATCCCGAATGCGTGATAAAAACTAAAAAGAAAAAATAAGTCCAGTAGTCGAGACTATTGTTATTGAATATTATTGAAGAACATAACGAAAAATCCGGCTTCCTAATAATGGATCCTGAATGTTAAAATCGTTATGTTATTCAATAACAAAAGTCTCGACTACTGTACTTGTTTTTTTCTTTTCAGTTTTTATAACGCAGTCGCGTTTTTCTATTTTAAAATTAATTGAATTTGACTACAAGGATAAAGTAACAAAATCCGCTATGAACCAATGACCCTGGCTTTTCAAACCCAGTCACTGTCACCATGTCACTGACATGTCATTGTTATGCAAAAACAAATGAAACTCTAAAATTAAAAATGTATCACCCTCGACATTCGACAACTTATTTTAAACGACTGAACTAATTTTAATCAAATGTGACTAAGAACCATCTCGATTAAATAAGCTTTAAAAAAAACACATCGAAATAGGTTCATTCGATGCCACAGTTTGACACACAGATACACAAACTCGCCAAACTTCGCCAAAGTGTACACATCAACACGGTCTAGGGATATTGCACGATTTTTCATACAAAAGAGATCCGTTTAAGAAGCTACAAAAGCATACTCGAGATACATGGAGGGCTATAATTTTCAGACGAGCAAGTGCTACACCTGAATTTTCAATTCTAATCAATAAATTTTGTTTTACGTGTTTGAAAACGTGACGAAATTGAAAAAAAAATTGCGTAAATTCGACTATTTTCATACAAAAAGTGCATTTTCGTTTTCGTTTCCGTCACGTTTTCACAAACAAGTAAAACAAAATTTACTGACTAGAATTGAAAATTCAGGTTTAGCACGAGCTCGTCTTAAAATTATAGCCCTCCATGTATCTCGAGTGTGCTATTATAGCTTCTCAAACAGATCTCTTTTGAATGAAAAATCGTTCAATATCCCTAGACCGTGTTGATGTGTTATAAAAAGTACTGTCAGCAAATTGAAAGAAAGAAAGATAGATTAATTTTTTAGACACCCAACACGTAGAACAAGTAACATCACATAGTAAGGTCCGTACTACAGAACGCGACTCAGACTCTGATCTACACTTAAGTAGCAGTCGTCTTTGTGAGAGAAAGAGACACTCAATACTTGAGTCTACTTCTGTAATTTGGGCGTAAATGTTAGCGATGTGCAACATCAAAATTAATTCTCAGTAAAACATACTAACAAACCATGAAACAGCTGTTATCTACTCTCTAATTAAAGTGAGGACGTAAAGCAAAACTACAGCCGACTTACCGTAAAACTTAACAACCATAGTCTTTATTACAAAGGTCGTAGAAGCTAAAATGTAACTGTGAAGCGAATAGTTGTGATTTTTACGAAATACTTGTTAAGTAGTACAGTCATGCCCTAGTTTGCAAAATGGCGATGTCGATCGTTATGGTCAGTTCCCATTGCTATGGTGTTACGTAATAAGGTAATTAAGGGATTCAGAAAGTTACCTACATAAATGGTGTGAAAGACAGCTTAGCAATAACTGAAACCCTGGACTCAGATAATCATTCTGATTGATTTTCCAGTGGAATTTATCTTCGGAAAATTTTAAATTTTTTCATGTTTTTCAATGCTTTCTGCTTACTTTCCCCCAATAATAGGTCAAAATACGAAAAAAATAAATATTTAGTTCCCATACAAACTCAGCGTATAGCATAAGAATAAGTTAAAACTTAAAAGTTTGAATAAAGTTTATTCATTTATTCAAATTGTATATCTAGTTACAGAAAAAAATGGGTTATCATTATCAACAATAAATCATAATCGAAATATTCAGGTTTTTTTTACCAGCCCATATATGTCCCCACCGAGGGGCACGGGCCTCCCTTCGAAACACGAAGGGGATTTAGGCCATAGTCCACCACGCGGGCACAATGCGGGTTGGTGGATCGCTCGTCTTTCGGGCGGGTTTCATCACGATGTTTTCCTTTACTGTTGAGCAAGTGATAATTAGAAATCCGTACACAAATCCGAAAAGACAAATTTAGTGGTACAGGCCCGCACCAGGATTTGAACCCACGACCTTCGGATTACAAGTCTGGCTCATTACCAACTGGGCTATCACCAATATTCATGCAATGATTAAAAGCAACATTCCGTCAACCAGGTCTTTAAATTTTAAAGAAAAAGTAGGATACCTAAACAAAAAAAAACATTAATCATCTCACACCGATGATCAATCGGTCACCCGTAGGCGGTTCATTGACAGTTACCCAATGACCAGTGACGTCATCAACAATTGACCCGATTATTGAATGAGCATTGTATAAAAAAGTTCAATGAACGTCACTGATGCAATTCATTGAGTTCGATTGATTTTATATACTGGAGGTTTACCATGATCGCTTAGCGTGATCCAATTTAGGACCTAAACAAGTCTGCAACGCTTATTCGTACCATGATAGCTTATAAGCGATTCAATTTTGGCGCTGTTGCGATTCAAAGGCAGACCAGCGACAATTTATGTAGACATTTAAAACGGACCATAGACAACCGAGCAGTTCAAAAGCAGCGCCATCATGGTACCATTTTAAAAAAACATTCCAATTGCGAAGCAGTTCAAAGTTGGATCGTAAACAGAAAAGCTTTTAAACGATCGTGGTAGGTACCCTGGTCTACCACAGTTATTCTCGTCCACCAACCTGTAGCCAGCGTGGTCCAAGACCCATATTACTGAAGGAGACTGTTTTTATAGAGACGTTATTTTTTTGCGCCAGCCCGATATTTTGTTAGTATATCTACTATATAAAAATAAGTCGGGTTTTCCTTCCTGACGCTATAACTCCAGAACGCACGAACCAATTTCCACGGTTTTGCATTCGTTGGAAAGGTCTCGGGCTCCGTGAGGTTTATAGCAAAGAAAATTCAGGAAAAATTTCAACAGAAAAACGGGGAAATCTTGAAAATCGATATAACCTGTAGTCCACGCGGGCGGAAAGCTAGTTGTTAATAGAATGCCTGTACCATTATATTTAAGTATAGTTTAGGATTTTTGAAAGGATTTCTTATTACATAATATTTTTAACGTTTAAAATACAAAGAACATCAGCGACTTGATGCTAAAAAAACGAAGTTGCCGATATATCTCTACATATTATAAAGAGGAAAGATTTGATTGTTTGTTTGTTTGTTTGCATTGAATAGGCTCCGAAACTACTGGGCCGATTTGAAAAATTCTTTCACCATTAGAATGTTACATTATCCCTGAGTAACATAAATAAATAACAAATAAATAAAATCATTTATTATCAGGCATCTAAGGCCCATAGATAAATACATTACAGACTAACATACATATGAATTCATAGGCTACATAATTTTCCTGAATTCTACATAATGAAAGCTGGCTATAAATATATTGCAACTAGCATTCCGCCCGAGACTTCGTTCCCGTGGAAATTTGGGTAAATTATGTAGCCTATGTTACTCAGGGATAATATAGCATTCTAATGATAAAATAATTTTACAAATCAGTCCAGTAGTTTCGGAGCCTATTCAACGCAAACAAACTAACAAAAAATCTTTCCTTTTTATAAAACTAGTGTAGATTAAAAAAAATAGGAGCATTGTAGGTACATACTTATTGCATTGGTCAATCCTGGAAGTTACTGGCGCGGAACCCTAAAAATCAAGCCTTCTTTTGTTTGAACTAAAACAAGAATCGCGCTTAACGCAAGGAACATAAAACATTTGTTTTCACCATAGAGCTGTCAAACAGATGAGTCATCTAAAGTTACTATATTTCATTACAAACCAACAATGTTGTTGAAAAAATTTCCTTACCGTCTCCATTCCGTATATGTTTATATCTCCATATGTTTCACTTACTATTATTTAGTCCCGGGCCCAGTTTGTAATGAGCCAGACTTGTAATTCGAAGGTCGCATGTTTAAATCCTGGTGCGGGCCTGTACCACTAAATTCGTCTTTTCAGATTATGTACAGATTTCTAATTATCACTTGCTCAAAGATGAAGGAAAACATTGTGATGAAACCCGCCGTCCAAGAAAATTCATTGTCGAAAGACGAGCGGTCCACCAACTCGCATTGGGCCAGCGTGGTGGACTATGACCTAAATCCCCTTCCTGTTTCGAAGGGAGGCCCGTGTCCCTCGGTGGGGAAGTATTTGGGCTGGTAAAAAAAAGTCCCGGGCGAAAGCTAGTGTTTAATATGAGTAGGTGCTTTTATGCTACAGCATCTGCTAGTGACACCCTGCTGATCAACGGACGAGGCCCTAACTTAGTTTCTTTACATATATTGGCCATTGATTTAAAAAATTGCCAGACATTTTAGTAAGTTAGTCACGGCACCTCCCGCCTTAACGCTCTATGGCTAAGTAGTTTAGAATTGTTAATGTATGTCCGTACACTACTACTTACGTAAGTAGTTGCACAAGTAGCAATTGTTGACTAGTTGTGTGCCGTGTCTCCGCTCTTGTGATATATGGGGTGTAATTGGTATCCTTGTGAAATATTTAGACGGTACCAGGTTCAATTCATGGTCATTTGGACGGTCGGTTTGGTCGAGTGGTAGTGACGCTGCCTCTATACACGAGTTCTGGAGACGTATTTTTGAAACTGTAGAAATGAATCTTGAATTCGTACGCGAAAGTAATTCGTCTACGAAATGAAATTCTTTTTAAGCATTTTTGAATCACTTGAATTTAGTGTTGCCATAAAGTTAGAAAACTTAAAAAGGTTTCGTTCCACGCAGAAAAATAGAAAACCGGTAATCAATTATACTAATCGGTAACGCCTTTTTTGAAGAAAGGAACGTTTTAAAAAAAAAGTCTATCTACTCAATGTTTTTTCACAATACACAATAGGTTTATGGAGGACGGGAGGAGCTTATGCAGGGAAAATACATTAAAGACTTGGTAGTATGTCTTCATAAATTCCTTTGCCTCCACGGAAAGAGATGAATTTAACAAAAAAAACGTGTGTAACTGTCAATGTCATTTGCACGCTTTCTACTAGTAGAAAATACAAAGACTCTGCTTTTTGGTCGCGTGCTCGTTGCAAGTGTTAAAATCGCGGAGTGAATTTCCATAAGTTAATTAAGTTGTTGATTTACTTTTTGTGTATTTTTTGTTCAGGTGAAGGTTCTGTAAGTGTCCTGTGTTGTTTATACGTGTAATTCCAAGCTAAATGGAGACAGACGACCCCCCCGACGCCGGGGGAGGTTTTCTTGATCCACGTGCTTCTTCGCCTCCTTTGTTTTTGACAAATGAGGTTAACTCCCAACTACATCCGAGAAAAAGATTTATCGATCTAGACCACGACTATTCTTCCCAGCCAGCTCCTAAAAAGACGGGTGCTTCCCCGCTACCTTCATTGCAATCCACCTTTTTCAACCCGGAATTTACATCTCAGAAGCCTAAATATTCAGAAGAAGATGCTGCACCGTTTCTAGTGCACGTTAGTAAGAAGGAGTCTGATCCTTCGTCAGGCACCTCCCTGCGACCAATCGTGTTTGGATACTTTTTAGTTAAAAACAAAGTAAAGAATGTACTCAGAGACGGAGTTAAACGTGTCGGTCGCAACCGAATTTCAGTGGAATTTTCCTCCGCATCAGCTGCTAACGCTTTTCTGGATCTAGCTGAGTTAGGTAAGTGTAATTATGACGCTATCATCCCCTCTTATAACGTGACCCGTATGGGCATCGTGCGTAACATCCCCACTGAGTGGTCCCTGGAAGAGGTAGTGAATGAAATCGAGGTACCTGTTGGTTATGGGAAAATTGTAAAGGCTCGTCGGTTGAACAGGAAAAGGCGCAGTGAAGATGGTTCTCCGTCTTGGACGCCCACCCAATCAGTGGTTTTTACTTTCAGTGGCCAAAAACTTCCAGAACATATTTACTGCTTCTGCACCTCCCTACCTGTTGAAACTTACATGTTGCCCATTATACAGTGCAACAAATGCTGCCGTTTTGGGCATATTAAGGCACAGTGCCGTTCAAAACCCCGATGCTTTATCTGCGCTCAACCCCATGAAGGGGAATCTTGCACTAAAGATATCCCCACATGCCTCTTCTGCTCTGGGAATCACAGGGCGAACGATCCTACTTGCTCGGAATTTGACAGACAAAAAAAAATTAAATATGTAATGTCCACTGAAAACAAGTCCCATGAAGAGGCTGCCGCTAGGTACCCTCGGACTGGAATGAAGTCATATGCCAGTGCACTTAAATCGCCCATCAGTTCGGATCACTCAATGACTCCCCTCTCCCAACCTTCAGAACACTTTGTGTCTCAGCCAATAACATCTTATAAGAAGACTTTTGTGTCTCCTCGTAGAGACCATGCCCCAGCCTCTGGCCCGGGGTATGACCAATTTGCCCACAAACTCTTAACCCAAACTCCATCCTCTTCCCTCCCTAATGGGTGTGCCTTCCCTGGTTGTAACAATTCTTCCAGTGCTTATAGTCTACAGAGTAAAATTGACATCCCTTCTGTATTAACTTTTCTTTCTCGGCTCCCAGAAGCCGAACTACCGAACAACCTCAAGCTCAAACTGACTCAGCTTTTACTTTCTCACAATAATGGACCAAATCATTCAATGGAATTGTCATAGTGTAAAACATAGGAAATCTTGCCTCATCTACCTGATCAACAAATACAAACCCGTCATCGTTGCCCTCCAGGAGACATGGTTGAAGCCCGAATCTCGTTTTAGAGTTTCGGGCTTTGCCTTCCTCCGGGATGACAGGGAGGACGGGTATGGTGGTGCGGCTTTTCTTATCTCTAGATCCATTTCTTATTCTCAACTTCCTCTCCCTTCCCTTATCAACTCTGTGAACGCTGTCGCTATCAGAGCCCTGAACATATCTTTTGTCTCCATCTACATCCCTTATCCTCATATTTCTGATATAGGCCAGCTTCTCTCTATAATCTCTTCTCTTCCTCCTCCTGTCGTCTTTCTTGGTGATTTTAACACCCATCATACCCTTTGGGGATCGTACTATTGCGATCCCGTTTCCCAACATTTTCTTGACTTCTTAGATGATCAAAATCTCTGCGTATTAAACGATGGGACCCCTACACGCAGAGTTCGGCCTGATCAAAACCCTAAAAGCGCAGTTGATCTATCCATCTGTCCTCCTGACCTTGCCTCACTCTTCAACTGGAGCGTCCACCCGTACACTTACGGTAGCGACCACTATCCTATCCTTCTTTCCACCCCTCGTCTTTCCTCTCCCTCTAACAATAACCCACGTCCACGGCTAAAATATAAAATTTCAAAAGCAGATTGGTCATTGTTTGGTACAGTGACAGACCGTGAAATTAGAGAAATACCCTCTGTTTGTTCTGTCAATATAGTTCAGGTCTATAACAACTTTAAGTCGGCTTTGTTCAAGGCAGCAGACAAAGCGATTCCAACTAAAGATTTTCGTAGGAAGAAAGTGTCATCACCCCCATGGTGGGATGCTGATTGCACCCGGGCTTGCAAAAATAGAAAAAGGGCGGAAGCAGTTTATAACTCATCCATGACTGAAGCCAATTTTATTAGCTACCAACTTGCAGCTGCTCAGGCCGTCAGGATGTTTTCTGAAAAGAAACGTTCTGGCTGGCGCAATTTCTGCGAATCTTTGTCCCCCGGATCCCCTCCTTCTTTAGTTTGGAGGAACATAAAAAGGTTCCGCGGCTCTTTGGCTTCCTGCGACGCATCTTCCAATGACCACTCAGTATGGCTGGATGCCTTCGCCCAAAAGCTAGCTCCCCCTGTGGCCCCTTCCCTAGAAGAGACCATGGTGTTTCAGTCGCCCAATTTGCCGATGGATGAATTTGACGCCCCATTTTCCTGGGAGGAATTCCTGGTGGCCATCAACGGCCTCAGGGATTCTTCCCCGGGTATAGATGGTATTCCCTATTCTTTTATTATTAACTGTGGTTTGAATTCCAAGCGTCTATTTTTAGAAATCCTAAACATAATATTCTCCACAAGTCTTCCTCCTGAGGAATGGAAGTCTCAAATTATTCTGCCCATCTTAAAACCTGGCAAACTGAGCAATGACCCCTCAAGTTATAGGCCAATCGCATTGTCATCGACCCTGGCAAAAATCTTGGAACACCTGATTAAGAACCGCCTTGAGTGGTTTGTTGAAAGCAAAGGAATCATTGCTAAGAGTCAATTCGGTTTTCGTAAAGGATCGAGCACGATGGACAGTCTAAGCATTTTTATTACTGACATCCGGATAGCTCTCTCGAAGCGAAAGTCTGTGGTTGGGGTTTTCCTGGACATTTCATCAGCATACGACAATGTTCTTCTTCCAGTGCTCAGAAGCAAAATGCTACAGCTGAACATTCCTGTGAAGATTGTCAACTATATCTCAAACTACCTCTCTTCTAGATCCATCTTAATATCTTCCAATAATTTCCTTCTTCCACCTAGACTTGTATGGAAGGGGCTCCCTCAGGGCTCCGTCTTGAGCCCCCTTTTATACAGTCTCTATACTTACGATCTGGAACTCTCTGTTAACTCTTTTTGTAATGTCCTACAGTATGCTGATGACTTGGCCCTCTATGTTGCTTCAGATTGCTTTAATGACTCATCTTCTCGACTCAATTCCGCCATCGGCTACCTTAATGAGTGGCTTCTGAGACATGGCCTGTCAATCTCGAT